>CM036921.1:9399023-9771523 GCA_020800305.1 Porphyrio hochstetteri | reverse complement strand
GGACATGAGTGAATTCACTTTAGAAGTCGAATGAAGTTTTGAGTCACTGCTGACTCAGGTAAAACTCCAATTTAATACACCAGCTCTGAAATATACCCTCTTCTAGATATGGCAATGATAATCAACTGGCCAAACACTCAGAAGAGAATGGGGAAATTCTGAGTAAGAGTACGAAAATGAATCATTATTCTGATAATGTTTTTGTTATTATTATTTTTGCAGAAGAATCTGAAAGCTCTTAGGACTCAATTAAGTTACCACAGCCAATAAAGACAAAAAGCAAAAACAGGACAGATACTTTCCGCCTAGACACCATGGTGATGGGCACATTAGAAATGAGGTAGATTAGATAGATGAACTAGACAGACATGTCTAACTGTCCTCCAGTGCACTCATTTGTTTGACAGCCTGGAAAATGCCAACATTCCTGGGATTAAATGAAAATAGAAAATTGCATTTTCACTACAAAGTATACCCAGAACTTTGCTATGTCAGTTGCTTGTTGTTAAAATAAACCAGGGCCCAAGTGTGTCCTCCCAGAGCCACACAAAGCACAGTAAGAGAAAAGACACAGTAACCAAGAAGGCACCAAGATGCCCTTACCTCACTGCCCTTTTACACACACCCCCCCAGGATGTTGAGGAGCGATATGACCTGCACACACTTTGATACAGTCATTTTTCCAGAGCTCAATACCACCAAAAACATTAAATTGCCCGCCTTGCATTGCTGTCTTCATCTCATATTTCTTTTCTTCATGACTTCCAGCTACTTTACCTTTATGGGCTGGTCAAACAATTTTTGTTCTGTGGTGCTTATCCCCCCCACTTTGGTTTTTGAGAAAGTAAAAGTAAACAGATGTCTTGGCTATAAAAAATAAAGAACAACAATAACTGCAGTGACTCTCCCCAGAGGGTTCTGGCCCAGGTTGCAGATATATTGGTGTGGCTTTTGCCTCAGCTCACAGAAAAACATATGCATGCACAATGGCCCATGGTTAGCACTTGTGCTCCCATTCAACAGCTCCAAATTCTTCCCCTGTGCCAAGATGTGCAAGCAAGTACAGCACTGGATTTGGCAGTGTGCAGTTTGGCAGTCTCAGAGCCAGATTCTGCTCTTGCCCACTCCAGCTTTGACAGAAGCGCGGGCTGCAGCCCGGGGATCCGTGCGACGTCCCGGTGTGTCAGGGAGAACAGAATCCAGCTCCTTGTGACAGTTTTCCCCACACAACATCACAATCAGCCAAACACATTTGCAATCTACTGCAGCTGGTGTTTCTATAATTGATAGAGATATAAAAGCCCTTTTTGCTAAAGTTGTACTTTTGTGTTTTTTTTTTTTCTTGGGGGAGTTGTGAGAAAGCAGCTACAAAAAGCAAGCTTTAAATCTCAGATAATGTAGCTCCCTTTAGAATCCCAAGCTTAAAGCAAGTAGTTATGAGTTTTAGCGATGCAAAAAAACGGAGCTAAAAACAAACATTTATTTTACTTGACGTAGCAAAACAGTGGATTAAAAAGTTAAATCAATGCGCCGTCTGAATGGTTCCTGCTGTAGCTGCAATTTCAAATGAAATAAGAATGTTATAAAAACTCGTGCATATTAGGCACATTTGGAAATGTCTCCTTGTAACTGTTCTTTAAGTGTTCTGTCTATGAGCCCTAACAGGTCACTGCACAGGAAATGCAAAAATATGTTACATTTTAATCAGGGCATATAAAACACTGTCTAGAATGTTACACTGCCCTTGGGAATCTGTAGTAAGTAGGGGAACTTTTACAAAGTCCAGGTCACTCTCCCCATTACATCACTGTAAAAAAAATATATTATTATTAGGTTAAATTATATGGATGTCATGTATTAGAACTTTTCCAGTTGTAGGATGATGGCTAAGAGATGCTTATTTCCTCGGAGAAGCTCATAATCACTCCCTTGTTCCCCTGTACATACTTTGTATATTGAAAATACTGCATTTTAACTGAATCAAAATGTTTCCAAACTATTATAATGAACGAGGACAAATATAAAAGTGAGACTGTTCGTATGCTCACTCTGAACAACAAATTTCAGCACTTTACCCTAACACACAGACAGACGCAAACTGAAAACCTGCCTGGCTATACCTCAAAGGTGATAAAAAATGAAAGAAGGGATTTTAGCAGAGATGTTTGGGAATGATTAAGGTAAAATGTCCCTAGTCCAAACGAGTGGAAACCCAGATGTCAATGGCATCATAACATCCCCCTGCTCCCCTGAAAATACTTCTCCAAATGATTTACCTCTGTTTAACCCAAATCACAAGTTTATAAAACCTCTAATAAGTTCACAGAAACAGAGAAAAAGTAGTGCAAGGGTGACTGTTTTCTAGATTAACTTTCTCAGGATTTTAGTTATTTAATGTACAGATCTGGGAGGTGACACAAAACTGAACAATATCCTGAAAGTGACCTGCTCCACTCTTGCTGATCCCGGTTAGAGTTTTGTCACTGGCTTCCAGATAGAAAGACTCGATTTCTATGAAAAATCTCCCATGGGGCAGCAAGCAAAATGAACCAAACCCCCCCCAGCCCCGAGTGAAACAAAATTCAGAGCCCCAAGAGCCCAGTGCCTGCTAAAGCAAATGGCAGTTACACAGCGACTCAGGGCTCGGCCCTTTGCGATTTGCATGTTGTGGCATGAGAAGAGATCTCAGGCGAACAGGCCCTTTTTATCTAAACAGATATCTGTGGTTGAAACTCCGGGCAATATTCTTTGTGTTTTCTCCGAGCTGCTCGCTTCTGTACGAGATCATTAACTGCCAGTAATTTCCAGGCTTCGTTCTGGCCTACACAGACTCCGCACCACCCCAGCCTGCCCACCAGGCAGCTCTGGCTGCTCTGCACGCCCCTACCGCCCAGCTGCCCTGTCTGTGCAGCCATTGCACCACCCATACAGCCCCCACGAACCTCTTAGTGTGCTGCCTGACCCCTCCAATGGCTCCGCTTGGTTCTTGCCAGCCGACTCCCTGCCCGTGCCTCCTCCAGTCTCCTAGCAGGGAACGGACATTTTCCTCATTCGGCGGGCATCTCACCTCGGGGATGGGACCTTGCCGCTGCCATCTAATGGCTGTAGAGATGCAGCTCTGGCAAGTTTAAGGGGTTTTTTTTTCCTACTTTTTCCACACAGAAGGTCCCTGGAGGCTCCTCACACTGCCAGCACCGGCTCTACAGAGGGAACTTCCTACCCAACTGAGGCAGGTGAACTTCCCGCACACATCCATCCCCTGCCTGTGGCGAAGCCAAGGTCCAGGGGGTTTTTGAAGAGGCAAGCTGAGGAAAGCCAGGAGCTCCCCATGTAGCACCACGCTTATTTCCACCCAGGTCTTAACCTAACTAGAAACCTCTGGGTGCATTCACTGCAAGAGCTGATGTTGAATGTCATGCTCGATATTGACCGGGCAATGGAGTCAAGTATATGTTTTTACTGCTGTTTTCTACAGATACTTGATAATTTTGTGCTCTCTGCTCCTGTCCTTACCCCTGTTTGTCCATGTTCTGCTTCCTGGATTTCCCTACTCCCCACCTCAGGGCCTGGGCTCCAGCTAAAACCACACAGCGCAGACCATTTCCTCCTCCCCCTTCAACTGCTCAGACCCATTGCTGTCCCTGCAGCAGGGAAAGCAATTGTCCTACTTATCCCCAGCTAAAACATATTTTAAGGGAGTGTAATTGAAAAAGAGAAACCGAGAGCAGAGCGTGCGCAGTGGAGATGGCACGTTGGAGAATGCTGTGTCACCTTCTAAAAATTCTTTGGCAACAGCAACTTTTAGACTTTGTAAGTCAGGCAAATTTGGGTGGATTTTCTCAGGGAAAGCAGAAGATAGCTCTGAAAAATGTTCACGTCACTGCCAGAAAGCACAGTGGTCCCACAGCTTTGAAATCAACCCTGATGTACATATTTCATATTTTTGCCAAATAACATCCTACCCTAAATTACAGGAAGAATGTTTTAAGAAAGGAAACACAGATTTTGGTAATGGAAATCGTTGCTCTGAGCAGCTCAGAACTGGAAACATTAGAACCAGTAGAAATCAAAGCTCTCAACAGAAAAGCCCAAACAATCTGGACTATGGAAAGTGTTGTGCCCGTAATATAGATGTTGCTGTTGCCATGCCTGGGGCTACGCAGTGCTCCAGCATCCCTAAAGCCACGCTCTCAAGGTCTCCAATGGTTTTCTGATGTTTTCAAGAGCTTCCCTGCTTCTTTTCCCCTTTTTGTTATCACATAGCTGAACTTTAACTGCATTCAAAGGCTGTTAGGCACGTGAAAGCACCCAGCCCTGGGCAGCAACGTTGGCTACTTGTTCTGCCCCATCCACAGCATGTTTTCTCTCTGGTTCAAACAAACCATCGGGCTAAAGGGATTGTCAGGCAAAAGCAATACTAAACGCCTATCATTCCAAACACAGAGAATGTTGATAACTTGGTCTCTATTATTTCAGCTGTTTTTAATTGTGCACAAGTAAAACAATAACTGGTCGAGGCTACAAAACCCAGGTCTGAGTCCCTGATTCAGTCAGAGGAGTCCTTGGACCTAAATTTCAGTGCAGACTCAAAAACTGATAGGAAATCCTTTTTAATCATTGAGCATTCAGCTGCTCATTACTGATGTACACTTTAATGATGTGTCCTTACATTTTGGTCAGGCTTTTAAAACATAATTTCCTCAAATTCAATACAAAATCCATTTGTGGATCCAAATTGTGAAATGGGGCCGCGTAATTTTGTTCAAGTGCTTTTTCAGTTATAAGGTATGTTCAAAATACAAAATTGAAGGAGTTGCTGTGTCAGGTGATGTTTTGTTAGCTTTTGACAAGAGAAAATATTTAACACCCTGATTTTTTTCCTGCTCTGAATATTAGTTTAATTGTCACAAATAATTAAACGCTTATGAGTAAAAGACATCTTCAGACATTTTGACAATACATATTAAGAGATGCTTTAAGGGAAATCTGCACAGATCGGCTTTTATTTGTTATGCTAAACGATGATGCATCCTGATTGCATTTGTTCCTTATTTGTGTGTGCAACAGGAGACGTACTGTGAATGATCTGTAAGGAATAAAATGACAGTATTTGACAGGCTAGGAAATGTCTGGGCAAGGATTCAGGATTAGGAACCCTAAAAGGGCATTGTTTGTAGAGGGGCAACGGGATAGAGACACTCCCTTCAATCTAAGGCAATGAAAGGCGTCAACAACTAAATTACAGTTAATAACAGTAAGAAATAAACACGAATTACATATACAAGGCTTAAGCTCAAGGACTTTGGACCACTAAAAATATATATTATTATATCAATTATCAAAGAGAGACAAATTCCCATCGTGGGAATTTGCATACGAACTCTAATAACCTACTATTCCGAAATAGCGGACGAGCATCAATTTCCACATGAAAAGCAGCCATGGGAGAGCCTCCCAAGTCCCCAGCTTCAGAGAAGAAAGCCCTACCTGGTGATTCAGCACCGACCGATCTGGCCTCTGCTCACAAGGGTAGCGGGTGGTCTCCCAGGTACGGCAGATTAGCCCTATATTACCTAAGATTTATTCTGGGTTCCTGTCAATATAATGGCTGAAACGACCATTCCTGAAAGGTAATACGGTGTGAAAATAAACATAAACAATCCTTAATGAATCCATAGGCTATTACTTGCATCATATTTCTTCTGTAGGCAATACATACATCTCCACTTTAGAAAAACAACACTGCCCTTGATCGAGGCTTAACAATTCCTGTTTACACCAGAGAGGGAATTGAGGAAGGTCCATGGGAACTGCTTGGTGCTAAAAGCTTTTCAAAATCCAGGTCTCTCTTTAGATGCCCACGTAAGGATTTAGTCTCTTAACATTAGAAGCTGACTTACAAAAATCAAAGCCACAAAATTTATTACCAGAGATTTCCAACCACCTCGGGCAGTCTGGGTGGAGGCAAATGTGTTTGTCTGTTTAGTTACAACTAGACCAGGTTTTTCATATTTCTCAGGGCAACATGTTATATTCTGTCAGAAATACAAAGTAAGATCCCCGGGCTGGCAAAGAAATGCAGAACAGCATAATGGGGGAAAAGTAACTGTAACCAAATTCTTTGGTTCTGAAACTCATCACTGACCAAAAATGCATCTGAGGATAATTTAGGGAAGTTAAAGAAGTTAAATTATTCTGCTTAAAACCATCGCCTAGTGAAGCTCTCTTGGCTTGTTAACAGAGCTAACAGAGCTCTATTTTCTCTGACTCCGAGTCCTCCCACTTTTGGGAGCTCCTGGACATGAGCAGAGTGCTGCCTCCTCCCCACGGCCGGTTGCACAGAAAGGGTGAAGCTGCCTTCCCAGCTTCCCAGCCTTCCCAGCTTCCCAGCTGCCCCAGCTCCCCTCCACAGTCCACTCCCAAGCCCCCCGGCATGGCAGCTCCTCCTTCCCATCCCCACAGCAGGCATGCCAGTGCCTTGAGCCTCCTGCCCAGCTTTTTCTCCGGCAGCACACTGACCACAGAGAGAGGATCTGGTACCTGGAGCTGGGAATTAGGAGTAAATGCTGTTTGACCTTGAGCAAACCAGCTAATACCTGGCTGCAATTTGACTTCTTGTAAAATGGGGGAAAATATTCTGCTTCACTGGGGTTGTTCCAAGGAGTACATAGCATTAGTAAAAAAACCTTGGAGAAAGGTGCTAAGTGTGAGGAAATATTACTCCACTTCCTAACAAAGCCCACACATATGAGCAGGAACCATGCAGCTAATCAAAAGCACTAGAAAGCTTTTAATTTTTTTAGCATTTAATGATACAGATGATCAATATAACTACTTAGCTTCTTTCACCTTTCACATGTTAATTTAATGCTACTTGTACCGTGCTTATAAATGTTATGACATGGCTGAAAGACACATAAAAAACTTAATTTTGGTAGACCAATATACCAGCTAGCATAAGGTTATGTTTCTTTGCTACACAACCGTACATCATGGAAATGTCCAGCTCGTCGCTGTGAAGTCCACTCACCCTGCGGGAAGGAAATGAGTTCTCCCTATATGTATGAAGGCCTCATGAATCATGTAATTCACACAGAACTATCTATACATGGAAGATTCAAAGTAAAACCTCTCCCCAAAATAAAAATTACTTTGGTCCAAATGGAGGGTGAGTGACAGAAGGAGGCTTCTGACCTGCACACACCAAACTGCACCAATGCGCAGCTTTTCATTCCGATCTCCTCCCAGCTGAGTTTCACCACCAAAAGATCTTTGCTATGAAGGTATTCCAGAGGATTTAGTTATTTTCATTAAAAACAAGAACTGTGTGCTGCTCCTTTTTCAATAGGCATTCTGCACCAATTCCACATAAACAGAGCAAATATCGCTTCAGCAAAGTTGCTCCGGGAATATTTAACAACATTTTTTAAGTTATGAAAGCAATATTGAATGAGATTTACTATGATTTAAGATAAGTGGGTCTTAATTTTATATGAACATAGAGACTTAAAAAGCAACCAGAAAAGGTTCCGATTATATTGTGCTGGAATATTAGGCCTTGCACAAAATTGCCCCTTTTCTCCTTCACATGCATAAAAACAAGCACAACAGGCTTTTCAATTAAATGAGTCTTTTGAGAGAGATGCAGGAAGAGCCAGAAAGCTCCTTAAAACTTTATTGCTTTTCATCTTTGTCAGGTAGGGATGTGCATTAAAAACAACCTGTTCTTGCCAGCCCACAGCCCTGCCTGTGAGTTTTTTCTTCCTGTTTGACCTATCAATTTGAAGAGTTTCCTGAAGTGGGAATGGAAGGGTTGATCTGGGTTACTTTTCCCCATACTCTCAGTAGTTTTGCTTTTCTGTAGCCATCTAGAGCTAAGGACGCTTCCCATAGTCTCTTTAGTAACTTTAATGAGCCTGGGTATCATTAGACAATAGCAGTTTACAGAACGCAGGAAGAAGAGACACAGAAAGCAATAAGATGCAGCTATAATAGATACAAGCCATGGAGATGAAAGAAAGAAGTCAGCATCTCATTTGCATTAATACAATAAAAATACAACATTAATGTTGCTAGTTGTAAATTTTTTTTGAATAAAGTTGAGACTGATTATATCTGAAAAAAAAAAAGGCAGGCTGTGCATCCTTGTAGGCTCACAAGAGTTTAGGCTTTAAAGAACAGTTACTGGCTATTAACTTTCTAGATTTAATTGCCACTAAAAACAATCTCCACAAAACTTCAATTGAAAGCCACTCCTCAAGAACCGATGGTCGGATCTCTCAGAACTGCTTTGTTTACAGCTACACAAATTCAGAGCTACTATTCACGTAACTCCACTCCATCATTATGTTATGTACTTTGTTTACTGGTATTATGTGTGTGTATATATATAATTATATACGCAGACACACACACACCAGCTCATCATCAGAGTAAGTCAAAAGCAATATTGCCAACCTTGCTTATTGAAAAATCAGAAGCACACCCTCAAAAATCATGAGAGTAGCTGAAAATTATAAGACGTTAAAAACAGCCACTTTGTGAATCACGGCATTTTTCTTCTGGCTCAAGAACTCAGGCTGCATGTTTTAAAGCTCCTTAGTTCTCCATAGCAAGGAGTTTAAAATAAATTTTCCCTTTAACATGTATATTGGGCACTTGCATAATCGCCAGGCTCTGGGAGCTGGGGATTTAAAGAAAATAAACACTAACAAGGGACTTGCAGTGGACACAGCTCCTAACATCACAGGAATTTTAGCATTTGGGTAAAATATTGGTTGAAAAATCAAAAAACTGCTTTAAACTGAGCTTTCCAGCTTCGATGGTTAAGAAGGGGGCATCTCCCTCCCAGGCAGGCGCTTGTCTCTCCCTTTTGTGTGGCTGCCAACCTGCAGAGGACCCGTTTCCCATACCACACCTTTAGGACTGTTTGTTCTATTTAACTGGAAATTTACCGATCCTTGGGACCACTGGTGCTGCACATTATAAACTCTGTGTTTCTCACAACCCAATCTTGTCAATTCTAAGCTATTGTTGTGACTTTTTTTTTTCCTAGGGCAAAGGGGCAAAACATTTCTTTTTGGGAAACAAAGATTCTCTTCATTTTTCTAAATGAAACACTTACTGCAACACTTGGCTCATAAGACTAGTTTTTCCACTTCTTTTTGCCTGAAAAACCTCACAAGGTAACGGGTGAAAAGCCAGCAACAGTTAAAGAGGGATGTGTAAGTCTAATGGGAAACAGGGTGCTTCTATGATGCGTTTCTCCTTGAAATCTTAAAAAATACACCATTTGCTGTCAAGGTATTTCTGGGTTGCACAAACCGTTATTATAACACGATAAAAATGACTTGGTGCCAAGATCCAACAGCCTCAAGTGAGAGGTCATCTTAATGAGAAAGAACTGATTTTAGTCCCTAAAACTGCGCAGAACTCCGAAGCTTCTGATCTGCAAAAGCATCTCTGTGCATTTACTTGAGAGCTGCTGCTCATGTGCACCACGCAACACCGCACATTAAAACAGGGTTCTTTAAAAGCCCCCATCATCTCCTGGCATCAAGAAAACAGGGTTCGATAATTAACACAGAAAACGGAACCATGTTTGAGAAGTGCAGCTAGCCAAGCAAGCAAAATACCTTGGTCGTCCAGACTTAAGGGAAGAATAGCATGCAACCATTAGTAACACGAATTACAAGCAGAACTCTCCCTAGATTTAAAGCTTGATGGTAAAATCCAGTCCCTCTTCAGAGGCACTGGAAGAAACACGTATATTTAATCTTGTAGTGAAACAGCCCAGCTTTACATAGAGACAGTCTTTACACGGGCCAGTTACCCACTGAAGCAAAGTGCTGAGTAAGAGCTGCAGAACTGGACCCACTCTCATGTAAATTATTGTAATTAAATAGGTAATGAAAAATCACTGCTCTTGCACGAATGAAATGTAAGACTTCAGCTGCGAGTGTAATGTGTTTCCAATTGACTCCTCTATCAGATTCGGAGATGGATGAAAATGTCTCTCTGCTTGTGTGAGCACGCTCTGGAGGTAAAACTTCACAAGTATTTTCATTTCGCAGAGAAGAGGGAAAAACAAAGGCTCATTTCCGCAGCAAAGGCAGGACGATCCCCCTTTTTAAGGCATAACACGTTACAAACGTCTCAACCCGAGAGGCATTACGTCGAAATCGTTTTACTTTGCGTTCCCTAATAATACGTCATCCTGCAGAAGAACCAGGCCTTGCTCTCCCCTCCACGAGCTGACGTGATATTTTTTTTACATTTGAGCTCTTAAGATCTGCACAATAGCTTAACACAATAAGTGTTTAGCCTCTGGTTCCAACTGTAATTGATAGAGTACAGTTCCATTCCCTCTGCTGCTGCTGCTAAGTTGGGAATTGCAGCCACAGCAACTGACAGCCTTTTTTTTTTTCTCCACAAGTCTGGAGTTGCTCTCTGGGAGTGATGTCCTCATCGGGATGAGAAGTAAAATGACGGGAGAAAGGCTTGGCCTGGCCCTGTGCTGCGGAAGAACTCCGAGGACCTCTCCTAGGGGAAGCAGATCCTTGAGGTGGGTGCTACTAATGAGAGCAAAAAATCAGCAGGAGAAAGTGCCAGGAGGAGGTACCAAAATCCTGCCGTTTGGAAGAAAATGGGCTTTTCGATCAGAGAGCACAGAAGGGGGAAAGTGCTTATGCAAAAGAATTTCTGACAATCAACGTGCTGTTTAAAAGTGCTGTAAAATTGTGTCATTTACTGCTGGAAACATCTTTCATACCCCAGTCACAGGGGTTGAACTCTTGGTGAGTCCCGCGCTTTATCTAGCGATAATATACTGTGCTTTGATATGCAAGAGTAAAACTGAAATAAGGAAACAGTGACTGAAACCAACGTGATTTCGCATTGTCCCATTCAGGCCTGAGCTTTGACATGGGAAAAAAATTGCAGAGCAGCTTCGGGCTTGGTAGCTGACTCCAGAATTTAACACAGATGGCGACTAATTTCAGTGCCTCTTTAGTTGCAAAAGTACCTATTTTGGAAGATATTTAATTAACTGGGATTTAAAGGCTCCTTTTGTTTGTGAACACCTTGGCTTTTTTTGTCATCTGTCAGCATCACGATGTGCACAGTAACTGAAAGGTTCTGAGGCATGAGCTATTTAGGTGGTTTTGATGTGCACTTGCTTTTCTGGAGGATGTTTGAACAAAGCAGGGCTGCCATTTCTACATCCTCCTTCAGCACTGCTTGCTTGGAACCTGCTTCTGTGGCCCGTATAATAAAGGATACAAATAATACTCAAGAAGCCCCAACACTCCCTGTTATTAATACATATATATATCGCTTCCTTTCATCACAGCAATATACGCACGGAACCTAGCTGGGCATTTACTCTGCTCCCCGAAGAAATGGATTTTTACTTCCTAAATATGTTTCTGCTTTAAATAACCTTTTACTACTAAGGTGCAAACTGCAGCTTAAAGTACTGCCTGCTAACCGCCTTCTGTCTGCTGCTCTCTGAGGACTCTTCCAAAAACAAAACTGTGTTATTCTACAGCTCCAATAAACAAAATAAATGCAACTGATATCTGTTCCTGCTGTACTTTTCCAGAGCTTTGGTTCTTAGATAGCTTCTCGGAGCTGGGAGAGAAAGAACTGAAGGAATACAAAATTGCAGCCAGAAAAGACGTTAAGTCCAGATTCCTCTTTGCAGGCTTTAAAAAAGCAAACTAGCAATTCATGATCACAAAATAAAATATGCACATTTAAACAAGCTGCAGGGGAAAGGAGAGTTTAATCCAGTGAAATTGTGTTTGAAAGCTATTTCATACCCCTAGGAATAAAATCTGAATAGCAATTCTGCTTTGCTCCCACCCTTTTTCCACCCTTCTGTTAATATATTACCATTTGTTATGGAATCGTTACAAGACTTCTACCCCAGAGGTGGCTGCGTTTCATTGAAGGATGAAGTACTTTCTGGGCCTGAGCCTCCTCTTACTCACAGGAGCAGCCAGCGCTCACTGCGACTGCACTGATGCTGCTAGGAAAGCTACGTTTGATTTGCACCTGAGCAAGAGAAGGATCAGGCCCATAGTTTGCAAAGCCCTTTGTGATTCATTTGGGTGAAAGATGTGACACCGGCGGGGTGTTCGCTGTAAACTGGGGTATGATCCTAAAGCAGGGGCTGATAGAAAGAGCTGCAACTATCTGCTTCAAGAATTACCAACACGGAAATGATGGTCTCAAAAAGGAATGACGATTCAGACAAGATTCGGCCCTGGAAAGATCAAAATGCATTTGACATAGTTTCAGCACTGATGCGAAATAAAGTGTCTTTAAAAGTGTAATTTGAGATCAAAAATCCCCATCATCTAACATAAATAGTGCCCCATTTATCCAATTACCCTACCTTGTTTCATTACAAGGGTCTGTAATATATTTCTTAGGAATACAAGGCTTAAAATTAATAATAGAAAAGGACAAAATTGCCATGTATATTTCTCCAGATAGATTTTCATCTAGCAGCAGGACTTCACTTCTGATTCACTCGCTGGTTCTCTCTAACCTTTACATTATTCATTAATCAAACTAGAAACCTGCTTTCAAAGTCAGTGCATGGTAGTAATTATTTACAGTTGTGCATAGTATTTAATTTTAAGCAATGACAAAAGCAGGCATGTCCAGAATCATAAGGCTTATCATTTTTCTTCCGTTGGAGGTGAACTATCTAAAGAAGCTGAAAGTTGCAAACTTCTCTTCAATATCTCTGCTGCCATCAAGACAAAATGCAGTGCAACTGATACCTTTGAACTCATGCAACTGAAAATAAATAAAAGTGAAAATTAAGTAATATATAATGCAGTAACTCCTTTAAATAAAAGGAATAAGGGGCTTTGCTATCAGCCGTGATGAGCGATTCATTCCTCATTGCACAGCCTGTCTACTGTCACTTTGAGGTATTTTTCCCCATACAAAACAGAACCTCAGCACTATCCCTGAAAATGAAAGTCAGTTTAAAAACTATATACAACAGGCATGTCTGGTCTTTGAACACCCTCCCCCGCCCCCCCTCAAACACACAAATACAACTTCAGAGTGAGAGAACTATTGCAAATGTATTAAACCCACTTCGAATCAGCTATGCTGGGTACAACTGGGCTGCATCTGCAGTATTTTGCTCACCTGAAACAACATTGATCTGAGGAAAAATACAATCAAAGAAATGCACCGTTGAAGAGCAATGCACGTTTTTTAATGAGAATAAGAAAGGAGAGATGTTACTGTGGTCATTCAGATTTGAACCTCAGCATTAAGAGTCTCAAAAATCCTGTAGCGTTCTGGATAAAAACATCTTACTGTATTCTCAGCAGGGAAATCCCGGGAAACAACAGCATGGGCTTTGCTCGCAAAGATTTACTTACTCTGTAGCCTATGTTTCTAAAAAAGAACAGGGTGCCCCTTCCACAGAAAGAGACCACGCGTATTCCAAGTGAAAATCCTACTTTGAAAACAAAATAAAATGAAGCCTCATACTCCTGACAGAGAGAAAAAAGGAGCAATTCTAGCACTGTCACTGTGATGATCAGCATCCATGGGAAAAAAAAAAAAAGCAAGCTATTTATCCTGCAAGTTGCAAACGTTCATGCCTTATTCAGATATAACCTCTTTGTGACTAAAACAATAATAGCAACTCATCAGAGAGTTCTTCTGAGTACATATATATTTATATATTTATATATATGTATGTGCATTTCTAGCATAACTATTATTTGTGGTTACAGAGGATCTCTGCTTGCCAGGAATCATGCTAGCGACCCGCATAGGTACATCCATTGGTCACGTCCCAAAAGACCCTGCCCGCATCCCATTGTCCTACACCTATACGAATACAGCGAAATACCGAAGTTCATAAAAGTTACGCATGTCCCAGTTCCTCTGCAACAGCATTTACCTTTGAATGACTCCCAAGCACTACTCAAAGTTTATTCAAGTATACCACTAAACTTGCCCGTACCTTTTGTCCCACATATCACACACTACACCTAGAAAATATTAGGAAGGGTGGAGGAAAAATTAGTAAACCATTTCTAAACTAAACACGTAAAATATTAGTTTTCTTTAGAGAAGCAATCTGATGAGGGACACAAAGAAAAAAAAGAAGGGAAAAAACCCGCCTACATTAAAAGCCAAACAAGATAATAATTGTGCATGTCTGGCTAAGAGAATCTAGAGGGCAAGCCTTACGTCATTGGCACTTGGGTTACCATGGTGAGTGATTTATTGATATATATCAAGAATGAATAGATCAAAGGCAGCAAGATGACAGGTGATCAATCAAATGTCAAATCAAAGCTGGCAATCAACTGGAAAGCTGATTTTTCAGTGGGTGGGTCTGGCAGAAGAAAAATGAACTTCCATATTGCGCTTCCCAGAAACAAAACCCCACCACACTATTAAAAAAAAATAAAAAGCAATTAAGCAGCCTGAAAGAAAACTCTTTGAAAAGATTTACTATACAGGCCCACTCATCTCTTTTCTTTCTCTTGGCCCCCGAAAGAAAAAGAGCACCGTACGAACGACAAAGCAAAACACTTCCAAAGTTGCAAACTATTTTCTCCTTCAAAAAAAAAAGAAATAAAAATTGCAAAACCACTTGGCATGGGCAAATACATAAACTCGGCTGCAAAACAAAAGAAGGATTTGATCTGAAAATGCGGATTGCCTTCTAACAGTCAGAACGGTTCGTTTTATTTCCTGTTGCAATTTTCACCACTGATGATCAAAGGCTGAACTTCCCCACCGGGTTCATCAGCAGAGACAGTCCCTGTACTATTTCAGGCACACACAGCGCACACACACACACACACCCCCCCCCCCGCCGGCACTGCCACCAGAAACACGGCGAAATAAAAGCTGAAACACACCGACCCACTTCGCGAAACGCGCGTTTTAAAAACAAAAACCACCGGGAAGGGGAAGGGGAAAGGGAAAGGGGGGGGATCAGGAGGGGAAACTGGGCGAAAATACGCATACAGACTAAAGCGGGAGGCAAACGGGAGCCGGCTGTCGGCTCGGGAAGGGGAAGGGGCCGGAGGAGAGGGGAGCGAGTGGGAGAAAGTTGGGGGGAAAGTTTAGGCAGGGCGGGCTGGGAGCTCGGCGCGGGAGCGGCGGGGACCGCGCGGCAGGAGCGGCGGGCGGTGGAAGGGGACAGCCCATGGCGAGGAGAGATCTTGGCACTGAGGGGGACACCGGCTCCGAGGAGTTACGAAGGGGAAAGGGGGGGGGGCGGGGTGGGGGATAAATAAATAAGGATCCGGCCCGGAAAAGCAAGGGTGACCCTAAATAATAATAATAAAGATGGGGTAGGATTGGAAGGAGTGGAGAGACAGAGGCTGTGTAAGTGGATGGCTTCTCCTTACCTGCAGCCCGTTTGGGTGCTTGCTGTTTCCTCCTTGGCATCGCTCTACTTTCTCCAATCTCACTTCTGTCCCCAGATCCGAGAGCCCTGAGACGCTCCTGAGTCGTGTTTCTCTGCCTCTGCCTCTCAGCTGCTTTCCCCAACACCCCCCTCAAGCCTCCCCTGCCCCCCTCCTTTCCACTTCACTGATAGGAACCTGTTTGGTTTTTATTTTATTTTAGAGATCTAGGTTTCTTTCTCTCGCTCTCTCTCTCTCTCTCCTCTTTTCTTTTCTTTTTTTTTTTTTTTTTGGTTGGCTTTTTTTTTTTTTTTTTTTTAACTGTTGCAACACTTGCTTTGCTTTGATTCAAACATCCGAGCTCAGGAGCAAATGAAAGGCGCCCACAGTGCCAGAGAACGGTAATAAATAAATAACAAAATAGATATGTATATCTTAAAAAAAAAAAAGGCAGCTCTGGAAAAGACTGTGGGCTGGCTGCTTCCTCCCTTTCCTCTCCTCTCCTCCTCCTCCTCGCAGAGCTGTATGGCGGAGCGGTGCGTGGTGCGTGTGTGTGTGTGTGTGTGTGTGCGCGTGTGTGCGCGGAGCGCTGCAGGTTCCGTGCTGTCAGATGCCAGGCGGTGAGTGATATGGGAGCGGACAGGAGCTGCGGGCGGAGAGGGGAGGGGGGGTAGGAGGGATGGGGGGGGGCTGGCACTCCCGCACACACGCACACGCACACACACACACACACACACACTCGCACAGGCAACACACGCGCGCACCACACACGCGCGCACACACAGGCAGGGCGAGGCGATGCCAGCAAACATCGATCCGCTGAGCAAACTGAACATTAACAAACTCCTCCTCCGCGACCCGATGACAGGATGACATTTACTCCGCGCAGACAGGCGGCACGGCAGTTTATTAAAGGGACAGGGGCGCGCCGCCGCCGCCGCCGCCACACACGCGTGACACGGCAGCCACCCCACGCGTGACACCATCACACGCGTGACGATACATCACGCATGGTACCCCACCTTATCCATCCCACCACCACCACCCCACCCGTTCTCCCGCCGGGGGAGGGCGCTGCGGGGCGGCGGGAGCGCCTGGTGCGGAGGGGGCCTCTCCCCCCCCCCCAAGCGCCGGGCGCTCCCGCCGCCCCGCAACGCCCTCCCCGCCCCCGCTCCCGCGGTAACCGGGACGCCCGCCGCCCGTGGGGCCGCCGCTTTGCCGCGGTATGCGCCGAGCTGCCTCCGGTTGTGCGAGGAACCGCAGCCCTTCGGCTACCGGCGGTTTACTCCCCGCCCGAGCGGCTCCCACACACACCCCCCCCATCCCTTCACGGTGGGAGCAGCAAGGGAAGCGGCTTGGTCGGCGCTAAGTTGGGGAGAAGTTAAGCAGAGAGAGAAAGACCAAGCTCGGCCTGAGGCCCTGGTGTAGCTGGGGAGCACTGACCCGAACCAGGATAGCGGGGGGAGCATCCCGTGCTCAAGCACAGGCATAGCGGGGTCGTGACAGGGGCTTCTGCAGCCGCTCCAGAGTTCTTCCTCCCTCTTCCAAAGACACTGCCGGGCCAAGGAGATGCTGGAGCATCTTCAGTGCGGTGGTCACTCTGATGCCTGGCTGTACCTTCCCTTGCCCTGGCCAGGCATCTCAGGGTTCTTTCCATAGGGTCCGTTAACACCTCGAGGTTTTAAAAGCAATTTGGGACTGAAAGGTGCTACACGTGCAGCTGCAGTTCACACACAAAAACTCCTCAGCGTGGGGTTTGTGGAACTGGGTTTGCATCCCCGACTTCACCCATAGATATTCTCATCGCTGTGTTGGCACTTGTACCTTCCCGATGGAACTGCTGGCTTCGATGGGAGTAATTTGCACCCCCTCAGGTCAGACTGAGAGAGGGGCCCTGTTACGAGGTACCAGCAAGAGTCGCCGTGTTAAACCAGCATCACTGGCCATCCTCAGAGTGCAGTCCAGTGGCTCGGGCAGGGAGTGGGTTTCTGCGGGGAGACCCCTACATGACCTTCGCATTAAGCAGCCTGAAATTGGACTGTGCTTATGAGAGCGTCCACCTAACTGATTTCCGTGGAATTATTTGATAGCCTTCCCTGTGCGGACTCCAGCAATTTTTATAAGCAATTTGAAAGTATTTATTGGTGCAAGCAAATGCTTAGTTTGAAAGATAAAATAGGATAACACTACTATAAAATACTCATTTCTCCACTTCTGCCTAGCATAACTCACTCCGAAGGGAACAGCTCTACTTGAAGCCGGTGTGCTCCAAGGGATCTCAGTGCTGCCTCCAGCTCAGGCAGCAAACTCAGGGCCAAGGGGGGCCGCGCCCCCCCCCCACCCAGCACCAGGACAATTATCCCGGCACTGTGATGAGAAGTGATGCTCTAATTTGTAAGGGCAGCGCTGGACCTGGATCCAGCAGCTCAGGAACAAGGGTGGCATGCGAGGATTTTCCTTTCACAGTTTGTCCTGCCTTGGGTTGTGATTTTGAGCTCTTCGGCTCCCATGCTTTGGTTCCCAAACCAGAAAACCAGAGACACTTCCAGTGGGTTTCGTGTTCCCCCTCCTTCCTGGCTGCACAGAAAGACACTGCACCCCTGCTCAAGCTGAGGAACACTGACTTACACGCTGCTCTGACCCAGAGATGTTTTTATTGACAGTTCTCCCAAAACGTGGGACGTGGCATCACGTGTTGGGACAGTAGCAGGCATCGGAAGGGGGAGGCGAACCACAGAGCCCCCTCCGATTTTAACCTCTATATCTGGGATCTGCTACTTCTGTGCAAGTTGAAAAGATACCAGCTCTAGATGTAAGCAAAGCAGCTTACTACTTGGGGTAGTCCGGGATCAGCAAGTAGTGGCTATTGTTCTCCAGAGCTGTGGCTTAAGTCCAAACGCTACAGAGTGGGGATGGTATTTGTATCAGTGGCGTTTCAGCCTCAACGTGCAAGAGGAGAATGTCGCTGTTTTAAAATGGTTACTCCTTTGGGAAAGGGAAAATTGAGAAGATGGACTTCTGAGTAGAGCACTAGCGCGATGGCACCCTATCCTCAGTGATAAATGGGAGCATTAACAAGGCTTGGTCGAGAGGAACCCTACAGATTTATGGCTTCCTGTCTCCACCAGCAGATGCCATTATGGCTGAGAGAACAGAATGCCTTTCAAGAGGGAACTGGGGTGGGATTATGAGGAAGGGGAAAAAAAGCGAGTGGAATTTGGTGTCCGTTTTTATCCACTGGTCAGAATTCGCCGATGGGTTTGAATACAGCTGAAACTACACGGTGTTTGCGTGCTCCCCACCTTAGTTATTTATAACTAAGTTGGTGAAGGTCATTTAGCATCTCTTTTAGCACAGGAAGAACCCATAATATTTACTGAAAGCATTTTTGCACACTTGAAAATTAGAGATAATAAAAGGAACAGATAGCACTGAAGGCTTCCTTGGCTTATCCAATGGAATAATCTTGATGGGTGCTTAATGTTTATTTTGGAAATGTAGCAAATGATTCTGAAGCTATATTGAATTTTATCTATTTTTATTACATTGCAGAATAATATTTCTCTTTCCTGACAAAATGTTATGACCAGTAATAGCAATGGCGGTTATGCATGTTCAAAAAAGAGTAATCAAATCTCATGCTTCAGGGCATGAGCTGAATTCCCTGCTGGGACCCAGAAGGAATTTTCTTCCCCCCCCCCTCAATACAGCAATATACAATCAACTGGGTGTGTTCTTAGAGGTTTCCCAGTTTCTTGGTTAGGTGATCACCTGGAACAACAGTGAGGTCTGGGATAGTGGGAATCCTCTGGTGCTACAGCTCCAGGCTGCTTTGGGGCTGATCTTTCAAAACAACACCTGTGATTTGTTGTGTGTTATAGTATGGAGATGTTTGTGCACAATAAAGGGCCAAATACACTTCATGTACTTGACTTTGATAACAGTTCCCACCGGGTATAGCCACAACAAACTCATCTGTGTAGCTTCAGTTGTCCTTGCTTATTTCTGCTGGCTGCTTGTTGAGGCTGCTGCACTGATAATTAAGCAGGATGTTTGGGGGGGTTTTCCTCTTCATTCTTTCCCCTAGAAGTTACATATATAGAGGTACACAACTCATCTTGAATGAAATTCCAGAAGTTAGCATTTGGGTTTGGTAAATGAAAAGTTTTCAGTGTGTAGTAACATTGCTAGCTAATGGCAGCGTCAGGATCACTGTTGGCTTCCTTCTCATTCAGAATTACAGGGGGAAAAAAGGATTGAAATAAAAATTGGGGTTACAGTGATTCTGAAAGAATCACCCAGAGAGGCAGCATGGGGGTTCCTTACAGAAAGGAGTGCCCTGGGGAGTGAGCTCCTGCCAGCCTGGCTGCCCAGGGACAGGACTGACTCTTCTTGTTCCATGCCTGAGGCGCATCTGACCAGCGTGATGCAGATTCAAGAATCCCCCAGGCAACCTACTCTACTGGCCTTACCTGTGGAACATTTTCCTGCTATTGAAAATTGGAAACCTGTTTCTTGTCATGGTGTTCTCAGATGAAACGAAGAACAGCTCATTTCCTTCCTCTTAATATAGTTGAAGACTTACTACATCTCCTCATCAAACCACACCAATTCCTTCAGCCATCCCTTGCAGGTCATGCCTTCTGGACCCAGCACTACTTTATTGTTCTGTGGCTGGACAACACATGTTCCACAGTGCAGCGCCAAGAACTGGATGCCGCGTTCCGTTCGCAATCTCTCTGGCACCGAGCGGGATTACATCCCATGTCCAACATACGACACTCCTGTTTATATGTCCCAGTTTGACATATGCCCTTTCTGCAAGAGCATGACACTGTTGACTCATGTACAGCTTCTGATTCACTGTAGCCCCAGATGCTTTCCTGCAGAACTGCTTTGTAATCAGTTGTCCCCATCCTATATTTGAACAGCTGATTATGCATCAGTGACAACTTTGCACTGATTCATCTTGAATTGCATCCTATTTTTTCAGACTGTTTCTGCAATTTGTCAAGATCATTCTGTATTATAAGGCTGTCTTCAAAGGCTGTTCCCGTTCCCCCTAGCTTGGTACCATCTGCAGATCTCATGCTAAGCCTTTTCTGTTCCACCTTCTAAGACACGAATAGAAGTATTGGATGTTGCTGGGCCCAGGACCCGCTCCAGGCATTATTCCAGCCTGGCAGTGGCCTTTTATTATAAAGGCAGAATTCTGGAGCATGATTTTCCAGCCCATTCCAGCCCCCTGCAGTGATGTCACCTGGAACATATCCTGTAGCTCACTTACAGGAGGCTGTTACGTGAGGCAGCGGGAGAGGCAAACAGAACTCAGGATACAAGACTCCCCCATCCACATGGTCCCTCACACTGCCGTGCAATGAGACTAAGTGCATTAGATGTAATTTATCCTGAGTCAACCCATGTTGCCTGTTGTTAGTCTCCAAAACCCTGATTCTAGGTTCCTATGCACAGTCTGATTATTTTGTTCCTGTATTTTTATACAGCCAGAGGAAAGATGACCCAGTGGTCCCTTCCCACCCTTCCGTCTCAGAGAGATGCTGTGTGTGCATGTGTCTGAGCCTTCTGGAAACTGCTGGTCCTCCACAGGTCTTCAGGGATGGTCACTGGCAGTTCTGAAATTCTTTGGAGATGGGTTTGGTGGCCTTGTCTTTGTGCTCTCTAAGCGCTCCTGAAACTCTTCTTCCTGCTTAGGCAGAGCTCCCGCTCTTCCCACACTGGCTGTGGTTATTTTTGCAACCTGACCACAGCTTAGTCCCGTAGCAAAGAGGAAAGTGAAGAAGGCAAGGCAGCTTTCCTAGGGTGATCTGTCAGAAGCTTCCTCTCTGCTGATGGCTGATGGAACCTTTCCTGGGTCTCCTCCTGCATGGAGAAGGCACTTACCAAACTCAATTAATTATGTTCTTCTCCAGTATCTCATTTTGTGACTGTATAATTTCACCCCCAGTGCTCATGGTCACTGTAAGGAAATCTTTCCTGCATGTTTAGGCAAATCTTTGGGATTCTTTGGAGAAATACCCCTTGGCATACAAGGGTGGGTTTCCCTCCAAAGGGAAAAAACCCGTTTCCCTCCTTCAGGCATTTCTCTGCAGACAGGTCAGTTGCTGCAGCTCAGTGGGGTGGGAAGGATGGTTACGTTCCCCGTCCTGGGATGGAATCCTGGCACTGGGAAAAACGTATGCTCTGAGTGAGAGCAGGCAGCATTTCCAGAGGCACTCGTCTCCTCCTCTCCAGCGGAAGGATTCACCCTTCGGCTGCAAAGCAGCATTTGAGTTTGAACTCTCATCTAACTGCAAAAAAATCATCTTTTGTGGCCAAGTAATGAGCATTTAAAACAGTACGATGGTTTGCACAGCCCTGGCTGCAGCTACCTTCTCCAGCCACATCTGTGGTTCATCTTCCCTCACAGTGTCATCAGCTGAAATATCACATGAGATCTCATTCAGAACTGTACAGAAGGCTCACCATGCATTTTTTAACTATGACATCCTATTTCCAGAATTTATAATTCAGTCTTGCAAACCTACTGCAGACTGAAACAGCCTGGAAGCTCTCATTTTAGGAATTGAATTTTCCTTTTTTAAATCACAACAACTCTCCAGTTTAAAAACCCAATGATAATCACGTCACTTTTTCTGAAATACGCCCAGCAACACTGTAACATCACTTCCCAATCAAAACAGCAAAGGCAGCTAATTGAATTAGTGTGATCTAAAAGTTGTTCGTTCTGCAAAGCACAACCCCCCTGTTTTATTTGGTTTATTGAGTTTTGTCCCTCATCAGTGGGCACATTGGACTAGCCAGTTTATTTTCGTTTCTAAAAAAATAACAACATCCTTAGAATTTTTTTTAAATAATAAGAGTCAGCTGGAACTGGGCAGGAAAGGGGCTGTAGTCTCAGAAGAGCCCTTGGAAAAAGATAGGATTGAAAACAAGGAAAATCAGAGAACTACCATTTTTAGGTGAAAAAACCACACCAAGAAGGCAGTGTTCTTCCCAAACCTTTTTTCCTAAAATATTTCATTGAAAAATACATTCTACAAGATTGTAAAAAATGTTGAAATGATAAAATGGACTTGTTTTCTGCAACGCCAGCATCCCTCCTGAGCACCTTACTGCGGAGCAGGAGTTGGAAGGTGACATTGGGCTTTTTTTTCGCAGTGACTGAAAAACGGGGCTGTGCACAACTGGGATCAGGAGTGGCAACCAGGGGGACAGTGTTTGGTCCTTTCTTTTAGCGAGCAGTGTTTAAGGGACCCCGTGCCCATGTGAAAGTCACCCTTAGAAAGACCTTGTCTGCTGGGAGGAGGCACAGAAAGAAGCAGAAGCAGTTTTCTGCTGGAAAGATGGGGATGTGAGAGGCCAGGCCACTTAGAAAGGCAGGTAGCTAAATCTTGGGAGCTCTTTGATGCTGTGTTTTTCTCTTCCTTTCAAAGACTGAGTAGCCATCTGAATGAGGAGAGCAGATCAACTGTGGGAAATACACAACAGACAAAACCAGATAAGCATTTACAGAAAACTTTGGGCTAGAAGCTGCTTGCCCTAAGTAGAAGGTAGGGTGAGGGTGTAGATATTTGGGACTAAAGTTGCTTTTGAAATGGCTGTAGCAGTCTTGGTTTGACAGAGTATGCAAATACCCTGTCTGTCTGGAGGATTTTATTGTAAAGCCCCCAGTCCCCATGGTGTTGGGATGTACGGTATCCATCATCACAGAGTCCCAGACTGGTGTGGGTGGGAAGGGCCCCCAGCTTCCCCCAGTGCCCTCTGCCATAGGCAGGGACACCCCCAACCAGCCCAGGGTGCCCCGAGCCACATCCAACCTGGCCTTGAGCCCTGCCAGGGATCCCGGGGCAGCCCCAGCTTCTCTGGGCACCCTGTGCCAGGGTTTCCCCCTGCCCTGGGAAGGGTTTCTGCCTCCCGTCACAGACTGATTGTCTGGGCAGTGTAAGCCTGTTCTTTCTTTTATTGCTATGATTATTTATCATTATCATTTATAGTTAGGCAATAAAATTACACTGGCAATTGGAATAATTGATATATCTGATATTTGATCGAGCTGAAACACTGCTGGTACTTCCTAAAGCCTCCAGAGATCTGTGTCTGGTAATGGTGGGGACAAGGGGAGGTGTGAAACACCTTAAGAACCCACAGGTCTCTGTGTGGCCACTCATACAGGGACATGTCACCCGCGGGGCCTTGCTGGGGTTTATTTAATGTCAAGAAAAGACAAACGGACAAACAGAGTTTACACACACCGAGCACATTTGTTTAACAAACAGCACAGAGAAAGTTCAGCTGAACTGCTAAACCCACTAAAAGGGACAAATCAATATTATTTTAATTGAAATGTAACCTTAATAAAACATCATCTTATTGATATAAGGGACAGGGGTTTTGTACAGGAAAAAGCAATGGTTCCATGTGAAAACTAAAGGAAGGAAAAACATTGGAAATACTTTCTCTGTTTGCAGAAGAACTTTCAGGAACCTCCAGGCATTAGGGAAATCCTGTGTGCATCTGGCCAGGGGCTAGGACCCCACCCAGCACTTCCCCAGGTGTTCCTAATAGACTTGGTTTGTGGGTCAGGAGGCAGAAGCTATGAGGGTGAGCAGTGCTTGGCTGCTTCTCTAACCTCTTCCTAGTGCCAGCTCTGCTTCAGGCTCCTTCCCAGCACTTGCTGCCAGGTATGTGGCTGTTGCTAATATTGTCCCTTGTGTTTTTTATGAAGTTTGGTTTGAACATGTGCTGTGAAGTAGTTTCTCTGAAGGGAATGGTCCCTCCTCCATAAGTGTAGAGTGGGGCTTGTGGCTTCGGGTACCTCATGTGGGTTGCTTGCACCTAGAGTCAGTCCTCATCCATGGTGTTTTGTTTGCTGCTGATGTGTAAACTCTTTCTATGGGTGGATCATAAAGGTGGAAAGCAAAGAGCATTCTGTACAAGTGGCTGAGTTAGTTACAAGAGAAGCAGACTGGAAGCGCTAGTGTTGAAGTCTGGAATGTTAACTGGGAGACAAAGTCAGCAACGGCCTTCCTAATTGGAAGCCTAGGAACAAAGAGGAGAATATTTAGAAACAAGAAATACTTTTTGCTCAACAATGGTAATTGGTTTGGTGTTCAAAGTGTCCAAAATAAGAGCGATGTCTACAGAGCTTGAAAACTAGGGGTTTTCTGGTGGGTCCAGAGGCTAATGCTGGAGAGGAATGATACATTCATGCTCACTCAGGAAAAATGCCGTGTGCTGCTCTTTCTTTGATTTAACACAAAGCACTAGGAGCTTTTTGTGGCTGTGCCTGGTCAGAAAGCTTTTCTCCATGTTCCTAAAGCAGCCGGTATCTCTGACGCACCTGTGTCACTGGTGGCAAACTCCCCACACCAGCTGTGCTGCCGGCCACCTGTTCTGGATGGAGCAAGTCCTCAAACCTTACTCGGGGTTGTAGTGTTGGGTGCTGACCCAGCCCATCCTTAGCTTATGGGAGCTGGTGAAAAGGGCTGAGCTGAGCTTTGGTGCCTGGTGCCGTCTGGGAACGTGTTTGGGCATTACCTTTTCCTGCTCTTGGGCAAATGCTTTTGTGTTTGTGATGCAAAGTCAGAGCCCATTCGGTTTGGCTTTGAGGGTCTTCGATTAAAAGTGGGCTACTTAATGGGGAGCAGGGCTCTGGTTTTGTGGAGCGATCTTACAAAAGGAGACATCAGGCCATTTTCATGGATATTGAGTGACACTTCCATGGGCCTTTCTCTACCTTTGCTTTTAATACAAACTGCGTAGTAAATACAGGTGAAATAAAAAAAAAAAGCCCACCTGTCAAAATATAGCTCTGTTTGGTTACCTCTGTCCACGGGACAATTTTAGTAACCTGTCAATCAATGGGCTGCTAAATAGCCTCTCCGAAGCACAATCTGCTATTTCAGACGACATCAGTGTGTCAATCATTTATTGAATCAAAGCCAAATTTGAAGCAAAGCAAGCCCAGTTTGTCAATCACTTCTCAGTATTCTCTCCACTAACCACCTGACAGCTTTTAACTTTTCACTTTTATATTCTGTGCAGCTAGTTAAGATTCTTTCATTTTTAATTGGGCTTCTTTTATGATTGGTAGCTAAGCAACTAATATGTTGTTTTATATGGTAATAATGGGCCCAAACTTGAGAGCTTTCTTGACCATTCCTATTTGTTGTTGGAAAATTATTTTCCTTCAAGTTGCTAAATAGCAGATGTAGCAGAAACAGTTATTTAATTATGGGTTGTCCTGTTGTTTCTATCTATAAACACTTTTGGCACTGTTTAAAAATAAACACTGCATGCGCTGGCAAATATATACTGAGTGATTTTAACTCCTGATAAGAGTCCCTTGGAATTTCACTGCTCATTTACAGGGAAAACTGGGTGCAAAAATGAAAGGATTGCCAAAAAGCACTTTGGGAAAATATTAGCAAGGGACAGAGCAAGAAATCTCTGTTCCAGAATCCTGATGGGCTTTGATCCAGCCTGATCAGCTTTCAGTCTTCGCGTAGGTACAGTTAGATTTCGGAGGCCAGGTATGATGCCCAGAGCCCCCATGGCAGCAGAAGCTCTGCCCAGCCCAGCTGGCTTTTCAGTCCAAAGCTGTGTTTGCTGTCAGCTCAGATTTCTGTACCTTAGGTGTAAAACTCTGGGTTCAGGGCTAGGTCCCTCTGTGGGGACCACAGCTCCCAGCCTGGTTTCAGTCCCAGCCCCCTGCCCCTGACGAGCGCCCTGTTCACTCCTGAGAAATGCTCTTGTCTTTGGATCTCTAAAAGCTGTCATCGGTGAAGCCGGCATGGTGTTTTCAGACAGAAAGAATTCACTTTCTGTCCTTCCCAGGAAAGGAAGTTTGCAAAAAGAACTATTTCTGTGTTACAGAAGATGCTATTTTGGGCTCAAGAGTTTTCTTCATTTAATTCTTTTGCATATCTGGTTGATGGGCTTCTGGCTGTCTTTTGACAGACGGCTGTCATCTGGTTTGATCCAAAACTGTGAATCTCCAGATGTGCCCAAGAACTTGGGAGAACATGGGTGTACTTTTGTAAAAAAGCTGCAGTAGGTTTCAAGGCAATCTGATACCAAATGTGCTTCCCAGTTCTCTTTGCATTTTGCACTGGGGGCTGTATTTGTTTTTACCAGAGACTGGGGGAAGGAGCGTGGCAGCCCCTGAGGACTGACCATGGAAACAAAGGTGCTGGTGGAGTCTGGGGGGTTTCAGAACTCCTGTCCGGAGGTCAAATGTAGGTGCCGTTCTGTTGTTGGGAAGCTGAGGGGGGTGCTGGAGGGCACTAGGAAATATGCTGGTACTGTGGCCGAGCATCCTGCTCTTTGGAGGAAGGTACTAGCAGGCAGATGAGATTGGATAGTTAATAAACTTAATACAAAAGCTGTGAAGCAGATCAGCCTCTGAAATTTGATGGAAACAGCAGCTACTCCTAACTCACCAGTGAGTTCTTCAGGAAGTGCAAAAAATATAGTTTGTTTTGGGTTTTTTCCCCTCTGGGTGGGGCTTCTGATGTCTTCCCTTGAAATCAGTGCCGTTAAGTAATAATGAATTACTGTGAGATCAAGGGTGGGCATCTACTGTGCAATGACACTCTCGCGAATGAGATGCAGGTTTCCCCAACTGCACAAGTGATTAAGAGAGAGTTATTCTTTTTTATGGACAGATTTGTGCTATTTATATAACTAGATATTAACAAAAGTTTGGAGAAGGTGTTTTGATCCCATGCTGCCTCCATAGTTTGGCACAGATTGTTAATCTTGGCTCAAAGGGTGTTCAGGCCTGGCTGAACATGATGCTCAGCTCTTGTAGTTCAGGCATCTGAGCAGAGGGGAAACCCACACAGCACCCACCTACACAGCACCTGGTCTGTGAATTGGCATAGGACTCTCAATGGAAGAATTAAGATACACAAGATCATAAATATTATAGCAATAAGAGAAGGGCAGGGTCAGGAAAGGCGGGAGATTTGCAGGGGATTTTGGTCGTTCACGTAACAGCCATACTAAGAAATGTCCTTCTGAGTGCAGAAATGTCGGTCCACCTGCTCACGTTATTATTCCTCTCTAGCAGTTCTTAAGGACTCTGTGGACCAGAAGAGATGATAACTTTAAATTCATTCAAGTGTATAAATTGTATGGTGGCATTCTTGTTAGCTGAAACCTGTTGGTCAAGAGCAACTCCAAAACACCTCAGCTGAAATTCCCAGCTGCACAGAAACACTGGAGCAAAGTCTGTGTATTGATGTGGTGGTTCAGTCTTTGATGCATCCATGGAAGGTCAGGGACTTGCCTCACAGCGTCATCGATTGCACAGGATGTACAAGGACTGGAAAGGTTTATAGAGCTGTTCATCCTAGGCCAGCTTACAAAGGTGGGGTCTGAGTCTTCTCCTGGTTAGCAGTAGCTCTTCCCTGAGCATTTTGGTAAGATAGGCACACTACCTGCAATTGGAGAGAGAAAGAACAGGAGCTTCCCTTGATCATTAGTACTACCTACTGCAATGCCCAGGTTCTCCGTTGCACAGTACCATCAGCTTTGTAGCAGTGCAGCCCAGGTACTTGGGCTGAGTCTTTCCTTGTCTGAGAATGGCTCCTGCAGTTCATGGCAGAGCACTGCTTGTCCCTGAGTGAGCTGTGTGGACATCTCCTTCTAAAGGTGAATGCTCACCACTACCTACTCAGCAAGCCTGTTTTTCCACCTGTGTGTCAAAAACTTCATCAGTGTCAACTGCTGCCTTTGGTCACCCCTATCATAGGAGCAGCACAGTAACAAAAATGATGAGTACCTTTCTGAATTGGAAATGGAGGGAGAATCTGCCCAACTGGAAAGCTGTTACTAGTCTGGTGTGTGTCCAGGGTGTGATGGTCAGCACAGCTACCCTTCCAACAACTCCTTGGGACCTTCAGTACTGCTGAGCACTTGGATTCTCCAGGTTTCCATCTCAGACGCCCACTAACTGGGGCACTGTGCAGCTACGGGATGGGCAGTAGCCAGATCTGTGGCACTGTGCTGTTACTTGGAGCCTGTTCTGTCTCATGCATCCCAACGTCCTGCACAGTTTGCAGCTGTCCAAGCGATTCCAGAGCACAGGGAAGAGCTGTGCTTACAAACAGTTTTCATAACCTACAGTTTGTACATTGAACATGGCAACTGGTGTCGTGTCGAAGTATGAACTAAAACCACTGGCTTTCCAAACAGAGAAGCGCAGCTTCGCACTGGCTCGGTTACACAGGTCCTTCAGCTGGAGAGAGACTTTCCTTGTCTCTGGGTGGGAGGGGAGAGGAGCCTTGTTCAGGGAGATATTTGTTCTTTAGACCCAAACCCAAGAACAGAACGGGTTAATACACCCGTACGGATGCATATGCACACATGCTATGCTTGATGCCATGTAAAGAATTCCAAACCATGGAGAATCACCCTGAGAGATTTCAAAATAGCAGCAAAAAAATTAAGATTGCTTAATCTTAAAACCTGGCTTTTATTTGTCTTCATCAGCAGACTCGGCTGTGGGCTTTAATAAATCCTAAAAGATATGCAGGGTTTCATACACCTACAAAACTCTGTTTTTGTCAGTAATGGCTTTCTGATTAATTGCATATGTTCTGTACTCACAAAGCTGAAGAGTATTTGAGTGCCTGAAATTATGAGCACTTCAGCAAACCAGTGAAGATCTCTGCAGTGTAAACTTTACACATACATGGTCTGCCCTGGCAGTGACCTTAATCTTATTCTAGCAGGGGAACGCAGCATGAAATGCAGTCAGTGGGAGCTTCCCCCATCCCTCTAAGCACATACTAACAACATCCATGTAAGTGCAGATGCTGTTATGGGCAGAGGTCACTGGAGGATGTAATGAACTCAAGCCACTTGCCCTCAGAAGGCAGCACTGCTTTGAACAGGTACCACCAGAGCAACCTGTGTTTTCCATAGCATCCTGTATCCCAAAGCCTGACAGCACTTAAAGAAGGAAAGGGCTGTGGTACCATTAGGGCTTCTGTTGAGCCGAGCAGATCTGATGGCTCTGAGGCATACATACATAGGTCAGACTGAAAATAATTCTGTATTACCTTCATGACTCGGTTCCTCTGGGAATAAATATTGATATGATGTGTCCCAGGACTTACTTTTCAAGCACAGCATGAAACTTAATTTTCACCATCTTTTGAAGACTTCAGATTTTCTGGTAAAAGGCAGATTCATTGGAGAGCAATATCGCTGCTCTTGAAAGCATCACACAAGCTACCAAATCTTGAACAGATCACAAACTCTTCAGTACCATTCAGTGTTAGAGCCGTTCTAAAATTTTTGGGAGGATGCCTAGCAAAAAACTGGTGTGGTTCTTTGCTATTACTTAAATATTAAGTTGTGAGTTTTCATTCTTATGAGAAAAGCTAGGTGTGCTATTGACAGCAAGGATGCTGTACTGGGGCAGTGGGTTTATCTAAGAGGACATAAACAACTCCTTTGTTTTCATTTATACTGGCTTAATGTCAGCGCTGTGTTTTACATCTTGATATTTTTTGGTAGCTGTAGAATTGTGCTTTGTAGAACTCAAAGCGGTTTAATAAAAGCTATCTACAGGTCTGATTTAATTTACTGGTAAAGTGTAATTTCTCCAGTTATGGAGAGGAACTGGAATCGTGGGTTTCCATCTGTGCCTTTCCACGTGTTGCAGATTGGCATGGTATAAGGAATGAGGTATCAAGAGCACTGCGGTGGCTGGTCCTGGAGACCCTAAGGTGATCCTTTCTACAGTTTCATTGACACTGTCCTGGGTTTGGGATGTTTGTTTAGTCGTGTTTTGGGAGAGCCCTCCACTCTTGCTGCCATATGCCCAGTGCCCTTTTATTCCGTTTGCTGGTACTTGTCTCTTCAAACTGTTTCTCTTTGAGTGTGTTGGTCTGGGAAAAAAACAGTTTCAGTATCAAAGAAAGAAGCATTATGTATGATGAAACAAGTTTCCAGCTCGAATTTAACTACATGCAGAGCGGCTTTTGCAGGGCAGGACATTGACTGCATGTTGGTCTCACTGACTAACTCTGACTCAATGCTGGTTTTCAAGGAGCCAAGTTCTTCTGTGGCCCGTGGTGGGATCTGTTGGTTGACAGCTTGCTCCTGAAAGACACAGAGCATCTCCTGTAGAGGTTTTGCAGGTATTTCAGTGCCACGCAGGCTTCTAGTGCTCTCCTGCTGAAGATCCTAGCAGGATAGTTGCCCGTGGGTCTGCTCGTGTTTGTTGATGGTGTCCTTATTCCAGGGCTGCCAGCCTAACTGGATTGTAAAGGTTCAGCCTTGTAACATCCCTCACGGTGTAGATTGTCTGTGCATGGAGACGACTTTTCTGTGCTTAGCTCTTGGAAACTGGCTGTCAGGTGTTGTGGAGCTGGTTACAGAGGTTGTGCTGTGATAGGTACATGTTGAGGAGATTTGGGGGCTGCTCTGGTCGTACAACTACACGTGAACCCCAGGCTGGGCAGGCTCAGTGGTGGGTGTGAGTTTCCTGGCCCAGAGGCAGCTCCATGGTTGTGGGGGATGTTCCCTGCAAGCTGAGGGCACCCTCTGGGTGCTGTATCTGATGTGTGTCCCAGTGTTCTCATCACAGTCTGTCCCATTCCTGGGATCTCCGTGCATCCCTGTCTAAGAAATGTACCAGTGTGGCCATGTTTCCCCTTAAGGAAGGGAGAGGAGACTTGTGGAGAGAAACGGTCCCTGATGTGAGGCAAGCGCCACCAGTGTGTTGTGTAGGACTGGCAACTCCTGCCATGACTGCTGCAGATGTCATGACTGTGAAGGACAGGTTGTTGTGTTTGGAGTATAGATGATAACCAAATATTGCTCTTTACGTGACCACAGACTCAGTGTACCCAGGTGCTGGTTTTCTTTTTTCCCTGGCTCGCTTCACAACTCTCTTGAAAAATTAACTTTTGAAAACATAACTGAATACTTCATAGAAACTCCCTTTATCACTCCTGTGGGCAAATTTCATCGACTTGGAATTTAAGAGCTAATTCTGCTTCTTAAGTTACATTCTCTTCAACTCACATTGGCAGCTAATGAAATAGGAGAACACTAAGGAAATAATTAAGTGCTGTGCAATTAGGGCTACAGCGCATCAGGATACAAATAAATACAAACCAATATATCCTTTCATGGATTAAACCTGTCTTTATTTTGTAGCCTTTGATCTGTGTGTATCACAAACTAAAACCTCTTGGAGTGTGATTGTCTGATCCCAGGACCCGATGCAGCTCCAAGGTCGGTGTGTGTCAGGTCGTGGGATGTGCTGATGGTGACCAGAGGAGAGGAAGCAAGGTCTGTTTCTTCCACACTTGGATTATGCTTCTTTACTGCAAGTGCCTTTGAGCTTCGTATGGGTTACAAATTTATCCCGAATTCCTGCAACAGATTAGAGTTTAAAAAAAGCCAAACAGCAGAGAAATGTTCAGATCAAACATTCAATACGTTTTCTTTTCCCTGAAACCAGTTTGTGGCTCGTGGGTTGCTTTCTGCCTCCTCTCTTTTTCCAGAGCACTTCGCAGCTTGATGGACCATTGTCTGGAAAGACCTTTTGGAAACGGGGAAGGGTGATGCTTGGCAAAATATTGTTAGGTGAATTCCAGCCAGGGTAGCTTGCATGAGAGGTCCCTGACGTTGAGCAAACCTGTTTCCTTCACTAGGATGTGTCAGTTAGAAACACCAACTGCAAGGATTTCTTATGTTCTCACGAAAAAGGAAGGAAACAGCTGGTAAATGTTTCACAGATGGTAAAGCTCTTGGCATCTCTCAGGAGAGGGCCACCCATACAGATGGCTCATTATTTTAACATTTGGATTTTCATCTTATTAAAACATCTTTTTTTTTCCCTGGTTTTATTTAGCATCATAAATTCTCTTACACTTTAGTTAACAACTCAGTGATTTGGGGGAAGTGTGTGCGCTATAAGGAACATCATTTGGCTAAAACACGTATCGGCATCATTATTCCCAGCTCTGATGTGCAGTGAGTGGACTTGAACCTGATTAAGAATACCAAATGCAAGCAAACGCTTAGAAATGTGACTTTATCAAGCAAAAGGTCAGCTAAGCCTGTGTGGAAGCTTGAGTTATGCAGCAAATGAAGAAACGTTCTGGGTGAAACAAGCAAACATTGCTGTCTTGGGCGTTACATCAATTAATGCCATGATGCTTCCTGTGTGCACTGTAACAGACAGGCGCTGTGTGTGCAGGCTGTTGGTAAATGCTTTGTACCTCCAGGTACAAAGTACAACTGTTAAAAGGGTCCGGTCACTAACCCAGGCTATGCTGGGGGTTTCAGAAATGTCTGTAGAATGATGCTGTTGCAAAGGCAGTTCCACCTTGCATTCCTGATGGCATGTGCAACCATAAACATGCAAATCGATGGTATGCTTAGCATATGCCATACATAAATCCCGACGCCACGCAGAGCTTAGGAAATATCATTAGTCCCATTTGGCTTTATGGCAGGGGGAAGGAGATGGGAGCGGTGCCAAAAGGTGACAGAACCCATCCTGGGGGGCAGAGGAAATTGAGATAGACTCAAATTGAGTTTGGATGTTCTGGCTGTTGACTTTGGGGCCTCGTTTTCTGTGTTTCCTCCATAGCAGCTGGTGTCTTCAGTAGCTGGCTCTTTGCACACCCAGGGTTTGGAGAAGCTGAGGCAGAGCTGTTTAGCCCACAAGAGAAAGCAGCAATGGGTCAGAGATGCAGGGGTGCTGGGAGAAGAGGAGGAAGGAAGAGAAAGTCCTGGATAATGCCAAATCCTCAGCCTCTGTTTTCAGAGGTCTTGGGTTTGGTTTTAAGTTTCCACATGCCCCTCTATGGCACTACTAAAAGAGAGGCTTTTCCTGTAAATAAAGATTGGCGATAGCACAGGCTGCCACATGGATCAATCTATAAGGGTATAAGGTAGTAATGGATGCACGTGCTATGGCTGCCTTGTACATCTTGTTGTGGTCCCAACTAAGGTAAAGGCTGCCTGAGGTACTCTGCATTGTTAGACTTGTCCTCTGCAATCTTAAAAATTAAATAATCAGGAGTGGGAAGAAAGAAGCTTGTCTTTCTGCACGTGCAACTCCCCATTGATTCCAGTAGGTTACATCAACAGCAGCGATTTGACCCCAAAGCTGACTGCAAATATTCCATTAAGAAATCCAGGGGCAGGTTTGTAGCATGTAAATCACTGGAGCTCCACCGATGCCAGTGCAGTTACGCTGATTTACATCAGCTGAAGAGTTGGCCTGTGGAATTCACATTCCTTCTGAGATCAAAGATGTGTCAGCAAACGGTAAACTTAATTTGTATTTTTCAGCCTTCTAATTTAAAAATAGCCAAATTGATTTATTATTAAACGGCTGGGTTCTTATGGCGAGACTTTGTATGCCACATTTCAGCCAGACGCCACTCTTGCAGCCAAGCTGTAAATCCTTCCAAAATGGGGTTTTTAGCTGAAATGCTGAAAACTCTGTAATGCTTGTGGGTACCGCTGTGTCATATTTATAATGGATGGACTAATCTAACCATATCCTAAAAAATGAAAGGCACGGGGGGCTAGATGGCGCAGAGGCCTGGCAGAATTGCCAACTTAAATCCAGCCGTAGCCAGAAGTGACAAAGCTGTTGCCATTTTTGGAAGCCGATGAGATGAGTTGTTGAGGGTCGGTCAATTTGTTGTCCTCCTCCCCTTTGAGGAATCAAAGAAGGAAGAAACTGGTACCATACCTTGCTGCTTCTGTGGCTGACAGCACCGCAGCTGGTGCTGCTGGAGGTACTGGGGAGGTACCCTAAAGGCTCTGCTCATGGGCTGGAGGGTTGTTGAATGTTTAGCGTGGATGCTCTGGGTAGTGAGTAACTTGGCGTGCAGTGTTCATCAACCGTGGAATGGCATCTGTAACATGGGGAGGGTAGTATTTCCAATATCCTTCCTGGACTCTGCTGTTCTGTTTATTACTGTGTTTTAGGGGAGGACTCAAGCTTCCTACAATATTTAGACACCTAAATTATCAGAAATGCTCAGAACTGTTGATTCTATTAGGAGTACGGCAGCTTGGGTTAGGAGGGTGTTGGAGCTCATCTGGTACAAGACGCCTGCTCCAAGGAGACACTAGCTTTGAAGTTAGATTTGTCTTTGAAGTCAAATCACTTTGTTTGGGATCTCCTTCGCCCGAGTTTCTAATATCTCAGTGGATGGAGATTTTGCAGCCTCTTTAGGCAACATGTTTGCATTGCAATGATGGGTGAGCAAGTGGACAGAGAAAGGCAAGATATATTTAAGTGTGTCCTTTTGTTTGATTTCCCATGGAAATAAACTGAATGCAAAAAGTGCTGTTGGTGGGTAACAAATTTAGGTGGCTTTCAAGAAAAACCCATTGGTGCTGAAGCTATGAGGATAACAGGGCTTCTGAAGTTGGGTGAAAATGGGTGGCCAAATACAGGGGGAAGAGATCTGTGTTGAATGACAAGTTGTGTGTAAGGAAACTGAGGAATCCCCTATGGAAGCTCCAGCATGTGGGGCAGCTTCAGGTGGATCCTGAAGCCTCTCCGGCTTTGGTTGGCTGTGAGATAGAAAGGCATGGAATGCAGGCTTTGTTATTTCTTGTCATGTAAATTGCTAGTGTCTTGTCTTTAATTGCAGTATTTAGTGTTGATACCTAAAGTCCGAGACTGAAAGCAGTTTTTACCATTAATGTCTTTGTGCTTCTGGGGTTTGGGGGCACTGTGATTGTTGTAAAAGTCCACGGTAGCAATAAGAAGATGAAATAAGGAAGAGACTTATTTTTGTCTCTTGAGAGTTTGTATTGGCAGTGAAAGATTGCCACCATGGCATTCATCTCTTCTGGAAAGAGTTTCTAACTGTGCCCGGTAGCAGGTATTCTGATGGGCACCTCGTAACGCAAAGCAAGTGGGGAAATGGAAAAACAGCTAATGAACAACAGGACCCCTGAGCTCTTCTCTTGGGGCTTCTTGCTGCAGAGCATCCCCAAATGGGCTTGGTGGGACTCGAGTTTAGGTACTTGCTGCCAGCTGAGGGTATCCAAGCAGCATGAGCTTTGAAGCCAGCACGTGGACCTCCCTGCTCCGTGCAGGAAGATGATCACCAACCAGCAGAGCAGAGAAGAGGCTCGCGCTGTATGGGTGTGAGGGGCAGTGGCTGGAGGTGGCTGTCCCTGCTGCAGGAAGGCTGCAAGCGAGTCTGGGCTGGCGGCCTGTCTGTGACATGGTATTTTGTTTCATATCTGTTTTACCCTTCAGAAACACGTATCCTAATTTTGCATAGGCTCAGATGTTGCTCGCTCGCGAGGGAGCACGGGTTGCATCTCTGAACTCTAATGTGGGCATGGGGGCTCTCTTTTTGATCGTTATAGGGTATGAGTGTTTTGTAATCCTTCTAGTGCAAAAGAAGCTGTTTGCTGACAGGCATCAAGTCAAATTCCTGCAAGAGGCTGGCAGCAGAATACATTTGTCTATTTAACTGCATGCAAAACACTTGTCAAGACAGATTCTGGTCCCCTCTCCGAAGCAGGGACTCTCACTACCTTGTGTTCCAGATAACCTGGCAGAGAGCGGCTAGTGGAGAAGCACATGCTGAGCTGTTAGCAGGACTCTTACCGTGTCTCTGGTTCCGGCATGTCAGAGAGAAACCTCGCTAGCACGTTGTGAGGGGAGAAAAATGAAAGGCAGAAACACTCACATCTGGAGATGGGCTGTTCTGTTTCAGTCTTTCTTATGGCCTTCTAAAGAGATGACAGGCTGTCTCCTCCTTTAATGCACTTGCCACCACATTGCCACATTTGGTGGGGATACATGAGGGTAAACAGGTCCCCTTGGGAGAGGACAGGGGTGAAAGGCTGAGGAAATTGTGGTGGCGTGAGGCTGCTGCATGTGCTGCGTGGCAGGCAGAGCGTGACAGAGGAGGAGATGTGCTCTGCCTCCTTCCCCTCCCACTGTGCTTGGGTGCAGCATCCAAGTCGTTCATATCTGATGGCTTTGGAACATGCTACAGACTTGGGTTTAGAAGTAAAGGTGTGGAAGTATAGGGCTGAGATTGCTGCTGTTCTAATTATAGCTTTGTTTTCTTCTGGATCCTCTCCACTATAAAAACTGTGCTGATCTTCATGCTGCATCTCCCTCTTTCTGCTTTGTATCTGTTTCCCCTGTAGACATTACCCCTCTCCCCATTTCCGTAGCTTTCATGTCCATTGTCTTGACTCCTCCGCTGCCTCCTGTGTGTGTTTCTCTGCCCCTTTGCCAATTCACAAGTGTTATTCTATCAGTTCAAGTGCTCGGAGCTACCTCGGGGCTGTCTCTTCTTTTAGAACTTGCTGACCTTTTCTGAAAGCCAGCCTCACCTCTTCAGCATCCCTCTTCAGAGGGTCCAGGGACAGGCTCTGATGGGTGATGGTCAGCTCTGGTGAGGGGGAGAGGAAGTGTGTTTTGGAAAGGGAGGAGGGTGAGATGGGATGGGGTTGAGGGAGCTTGTCGTGGTTTTGCCCCGGCCGAGGGCCGCACCCCACACAGTCGCTTGTACTTTTAAAAGGAAGGGGGAGGGAAAGTTGGGGGAGGGGGAAAAGGGAAGGAAGAAAAGAGGGAACGAAACCACAACCTAGAAACCAGAACCACGCAGGTTGGGATAAGGATAGTTTACTAAACAATAACAGAAAACTAGATATAACAATAACATAAGTTTAAAGCACAAAATAGATGAAACTGGTGATACACAATGGAATTTCTCACCAAACCACACAACTCAGGCCGCACAGCTTACAGCCCGTCCCGGACAACCCAACCGTCCCAAGAAGCTGCACGTCCTGGCCTTGTCTCCTCCTCTTCCCCCCAGTCCCCCTTTATACTGAGCATGACATAACTGGCATGGAATATCCTCTTTGGCCAATTCGGGTCACCTGTCCTGGCTGCGTCCCCTCCTTTCTCATTAGTAAGGAAGTATGCAGAGCTGAGAAAGGTCCTTGATTGCCCAGCAACAACCAAAAACATCAGGGTGCTATCAGCACTGTTCTCATCCTAACACCCAAACATGGCATTCCATCCACTGCTAAAAATAATTAACTCCATCATAGCTGAAACCAGGACAGAGCTGAAAATTATAAACCTGTCACAAACCTCATCTCCGACAACTGCAGAAATACTGGAATATCCCAAAGAACCACCGCCCCCGCCCTGGAATCCGTGCCTTTGTCCAACCGGTGGCTTTACAGGCTTCCTGCTCGCTAGGTTGTCATAGCACAGATGCTTTGTGCTGTGTTTTTGTTCGTGTTTCAGCGTTGAGAAATCTGTGCTAGCTTAATTATTAACCTGTTATGCTTAAGTTTCATTACATATATATTTTTTAATGTCTTCTATTGAGGTGACAAATGAAAGTGGTAGTTCTGCTGCTGCTGCAGTGCTTTAACTTCAGACTCTGTGCTCCCTGTGTGCCTGTAGTAATGACTCCCATAAAAGTCCTTTGATTGTTCTCTGATGCAAATTGAGATCAGCAATAATGCACCGTTCCCTCTGTAACAATTGTATACTGCTCAACTTCTATGGACACCTTATTGAAGCATAAGTCAACATTTAGGATAGGTTAATAAATACTACGGTAAAAATTTAAACACAGAGAGCATACATGTCAGTGTGCTGCTTCTTGGGGAGGAAGTAGGACAGAGATACTCTCTTGTGCTCACATGGCTTGGTTTGAACCGAACCGCTGCTGCGGGGAGCACCCCAGTGGGATGTGCTGGTGGTAGGGTAGAAGGAACTCAAGCAGCAACAGCTAGTTACTATTACAGTTTGTAAGTCATCCTCACTGGAGCCAGGACCGAATCTGTTCAAGTTTTCAGCTGAGCTTTTCCAGCCTATTTGTGCACCCACCAGCTACAAGCAGGCAACTTCAGTGAAAACAGGGCTGCTCAGAACATCTCCTCTTTTCACTCTTACAGATCTGATGGGGGGGGAGATTGCTGGTAGAGATGATGCAAGCAAGCCAACAGTTAAGGTTTTATTCCTTGGCTCTTGCTTTGGACCCATCCCTGAACTCCGTGCCTGTCTCCTGATTGAATTACACCCTGTTGCTGTTACAGCAGAGCTGAGGGAGAATTAATTTGGTAATGTTGGTAAAGTGTAAATGCAAAATAATAATTATCCTCTTGTAGCCCCTCACTTGTGCATCCGCTTCCACGTGGAAATGCCCTCAAACTGAGTAAACATCCACGGATGAGCATCAAAACCAGGCTGTGGGGATCAGCTCCTGGACAGCCCACCTCTCTCCATCACCCGCATTGCCCAACGTGGTCAATGTCCACCCAAGGCTTTGGGCTCCTGTAGGCTGGGGCAGGAGCACTTAGCTTGCCTGGCTTTTTGCTTTGTTTGCTCAGAGCTTTGTTTGTAGAGCTCCTGTGTGCTGGGGAGAACTTCGCTACAGCCACAGCCTCAGAAAAAACACTATTCCGTCCTTTTTATGAATGCTCTAAATATAACTATTGAAGCAAAACAATGCAGCCGGATAAACAAAGCGATGCAGGCAGGGTAAGCAAAAGCCTCTTCAGCAGGTCTCAAGTCAGCCAGCCTGCCTTTCTTTTGTTATGTTTTAGCTAACAGCCCATTGAACTAACAATGAGGAAAAAGGGACAAAGATTTAACTCTACTCCTCGCTGCTCTTTTAGAGACATCAGTGCCGGTGGGAGCGGTCTGATTTAAAGGAGCTGATCCCAGGATGCTTAGCAAGGGCGGCTGGTCAACTTGGGCATCGCCCAAGAGTAGTCAGGCAGCAGGGTGCTCGGGGTGGTTGGGTTTAGGCTGTGTGACGTTTCCCAACAGTGCTGTTCTAAAAGGATGAAACTGGTTTAAAGGACTCTGGCACTCATGCTCCCATCTTGCCCTGTATCGTAGGGTACCGTCCCCACTGTGGTACCCCACCGCTCTGTCTGTAGCTGCGCAGTGAGGCTGACCAGAGAAGTGATGTGGCTGGAGAACAACCTGATCGGGGGAAGAAAAGAAAGCAGAAAAGTTTTCAGTTTCCTGATCTGGTTTGTCCTGCAGCCGCCTGGCAGAGGGGCTGCGTGGAGGGGACGGTGATCAAGGAGGGGAATGAGCGGCTAATGGAGGGGTACTTAAGTGCAACTGCCAGCAGAAGATTTCTGGTCCAGCTACAACCTCCCAAAACAGTTTCAGGAACAATCTGGCTCCAGGTATTTTCACAACAGATGAGGGACAGAAGCCTGGCTGCTGGGATCGCCCCCCTGCGTGCCACGGCTTGCAAGAGGGCAAGAGAAATCTAGGCTTGGGTAAAAACTTGTATTTGCTTTTAAATACAAGTAATATTGTTACATGCTAGCAATATATTTTTAAATGACCTAGTTGAATAAATAACAAAGGGCGTAAAGCAGCAAAGCATCGCTCTGTGATGAGAGTTCTTGGATTGCAAATAAGGGGTTGGAAGGTTGAACCCAGGGACTCAACCTGACTGTAGGCAGCACTATCTATTGTCCTCGTGTTCCATTCCGGTTACTGGGAACAGCGAGGACCTCCCTGAGTGCTCCTGAAGATCCCAGTGACAAGACCGTACAGGTTGGACGTCAAGCATGAGTCTGTGACGACGTTTCCCTATGGAAATTGCTGTGTAAGTGGATCTGATGCATAATATGTTGTAAATAGCAGGTTGCTGTGGTTACACAACAAATGCATTCGGTAATTGATATTTTGAACATATCTCTGTTGTCGCCTTTGGCCCCTCGGAGGCTCTGGCCAGCGGGGCTCAGCATTGGCACTGATGGTGCCCTGTTCCTTTAGAGTATGAACTTGTGCTGAGAGGATAAATCCAGGGTGCCCGCTGGTGCCGCACAGGGAACGTGCTGCACAGTCATACAGAGTCATAAAAACCCACCTCTTGATAACATATGCCTTTAAATTTCTTTGCTATTCAAGAGCCTACCTCAGGATTTTTTGAAGTGATAAGTAGGTGATAAAATAACAAGCCGGGCTGGCTTTGGATGCTGTCTGGCACATGGGAACAGCGTTTTGTGAGCAAGCACCTGAGCGGTGGTGGTGTCTGAGGAGTTCTGAAGGGTGCCGCAGGGCTGCCGCAGACCTGGCCTGGGCTCCAGGGGCTGTAACCGGTGGCAGCAGGCACAGGGCCCGTGCCTCTGAGAACAGATGTGATGAGTGGCTGAGGCTTAAGCTTCGTTTGAGACTGGACCCTCTGTGGCAGAAATGTGGAAAGAAGGGAGATGTCATCAGCTTCCTCCACCTGCAACAGATCCACTCCAGGTGAAAGCTCAGGTGTGTGAGTGGTGCCTGGCAGCACCTGCACGGTTGGCAAGGGCGGTGCTGCTCCCTGAAATAGCGTGCCTCGACGTTAAGCACAGCAAAGGGCAACTCTATCTTACCACACAACAAATGAGCTTAATAACTGATTAGTGCTTTTGTTTTGTTCAACTTCTGTTCTAAAGTATATCAGAGATGGGGATTTAGGGAACTTCATCCTTTGGGGTAGCTCTAAATATCCTTTTGCTTCTGCCTCTGTATTTCCAAGGAGCCAAGCCTTTTTTTTGCTGTTCGCTGAACAATAGAAATGGTGGGCAGGGTCTGAGCCGGGCTCCTTTGGAGCTGGTAGAGGTGTGGAGGGTCAGGGGGCACAGGAGAAACCTCTGGCAACAGGGGAGAACTCCTGGGGTTGCCCATCTGGCTACGGAGCTTGTGTTTCTGCATCTGCCAGAACAAGGAACGTGCTGGGGTTGAGACAGGAGAAAGAGAAGTAAATACAATTGGCAAAACACCCAACACATCAGGAAGAGCATCTCCCATGCTGGGCATGCTGTGCGAGCGCTGGCACTGGCCTGGAAATCGGAGAAGCATAACCACTTCCCTGGAGGACTCTGATGCTTTCCTTCACCCTAAATTTGGCCCATTATTAATATCCCCTCTCTCCCTTGCAGAAATGATCCATTGCTTTTTATGTCATTTCTTATTTAGGATAATGCCCACTGATGTGCCCGGGATGGGCCCGTAATTAGTATTGCTTCCTTGCTAAATCCTTGACCAGCTACATGAGAATGATTTAACTTCCTCTCCTCCCACCTGAATTATCTGTCTCTTGCTTTGAATAGAAGAAGGTTTCCTAATCTGAGCACCATTTTCATGGGAACATTTACCCAAAGCAGAGCCTGGCATGCAAGTGTGTTCTCCTGACGTGAGACCGGCTGGTTACAGGATTCAATCTGAAGTATTCTTAGCTAATCATTAATTCATCTGCTTGCAATTCATTCATCTCTATTTCACCATTTACTTAATGAGGATAATAGGGAGCATCAAAACCTAAAGACTGATCACTTTTTAAGAGCACGCATCTGATGGTAATTAATTAATAATAGTGACAACAATAACCTTAATTTTCCAGGTATTCCCCAAAGAGACCTGTATTTTAATTATAGTTGCCACAAGAACAAATTAAATTTCCTGGATTCAAGCTTTGGTTCGTGGCATTCACTTCAGGGGAGTAAGGAGAAAGCTATCTTCATGTAAAAATAATCTGATTTTTTTTTTTTTTTTTTTTGGGAGCCCCTACAAATGGCAGAGATGAAGAGAAGATAAATACTGCTGATGATATTTGGTATGACATTGGTAATTCTCAGAGGGACTCCACAGTGGAGTGTGCCAGTGTGGATGTTCTGTGCTTTTATGAAGGTGACAGACTTGACCTGTCATGTACTAGTTACACCCTGGACAGACTAGAAATGTCACCAACTGCTAACGTTTACTACAGGAGATATAAAAGCTTCTCTTTGGAAAGCAGTGGCACTTGAAGAGGTGGGGGGAAGCTGCTTTCCAGCTCTAAGGTGGTGTGGGTATTTTTACCCTATCCTCCTGTATGGCAGTATACATAGCAGAAATTACTTGGGGCAGAAAGAGTCCTTTGAGCAAGGCTAAAAATGCTGGAGAAGGCAACAGGAGTGACCAGATCCCATGTTTTGTTGCTGTGTCGAAGGCTTTGTGGGGAATGAACCTGAGTGAGACACTCAGAAGAGAGGGATGTCTTATACCTACAGAAGATGCAGGTATTAGGAAGGTGTGTGGCAACTCCTGTACCTGCATATCCTGATGAGCAGTTACTGTAAGAGCACTCCAGTCACTACAGCTCAGTTATGTGCCCAGCTTTTCTAGATGAAGCTCAAGCTGATGTATAACTGGAAGAGGTTGGTTACTGAAAGATATTTATGTACCTGTCTTGCCCTAAATAATGCTGCACACCAGAGATAAACATGCCACTTTTTTGTATGTGAGATACTGGTCCAAGGTCTGAGCTTCTCTAGTTGGATTCGCAGTTCAGAGTCCCGTCCCCAGCCTGGTGAGCACACACATGTTGAGATCCAGCTCTGCTTTAGTCCTGCTTGGATCCTGGTGCAGCTTGTTTCTGTAGCAGCTGGGGGAAGTTTTGCTCTTGGAATTGGTGGCCTAACAGTAGCCTGTCTTTGAGGCTCTCCAGCATTGTTCTGCACTTGGCTGTGGAGTGGGGCACCATATACAATGCTAAAATTGCAGGATTTCCTTTCAAGATGTAAATACTTTGTCGGTAAAATGTTATCTTACTAAGCTTCATGATGAAGGAGAAGCTTTTATGTGTCCTTTCCCAGCTGTTGTTACAGTATGACCCAAGGTTAGTGGTGAAGATGAGACTGAAACACATTGGCTTCACGTAGGTGAATCTTCCAGCAAAGCTTTTTCAGCAAACTGGGAAGTAAAATAAATGAGTATCGGGTCAAATTTGGTCTTAATATCAGCTTGAAGAAAGACTTTGGAAAGTTTTTAGCTTGATAATGTTTGGGTTTTACACGGCTGTTTGTCTCTAGAGGGAATTCAGCTCTGAACGAAGCAAACAGAGAATCCCCCTGCCCTTAATACGTGATGGTGTGACAGTCTGTGTGGGAAGGAAGTGCTTCCATGACAAGGGTGGTTAATGAGAGACTCGTGTGTTCCCGGTGGGTTGGTGCGTGGTGTAGGACTACTGTGTGTGGTGTAGGACTATGTCCAAACACAGCTCCATGAGCAGAATGAAGCGGCCCTGGGTGTGGTGCAGCCAGCCCTACCACCACTGCCCGTGCCTCAGCGCCGCAGCTGAGACCTGCCGTGGCTCTTGCTGGTATATTTGACTATAATAACATTGTCTAGTAAAGGTAAGCGATTAAACTGTTTTACATCGAAGTTTTACTTCGATGGCTTTGATCTTAAAGCCAAATACACTTGGATCAGGCCCTTCTGGAGTTGGCTTTGGTGCAGATCAATCCATCGTGGTGGAGCTGTTTTATTTAAAGATATCACTTCCAGTCTTCAAAGTCAACAACTGCTGCGCTGGTAATTGGTGTTTGAAATATTAGCTGGTCATAGAGGTATGTGTTTACTAAAATACAGTCCAGGTTTGCCCTCAATTGTTTATCTTTCCAGGGAGCTTTTCACTTCTTATCACTTGATCCCCCTTTTCTGCTGGACTGTTCAGCAAGTCCCAGCAATAGACCAAATCCTGAGCAATAATTAATCGAGTTTACCTCTTGAAGTAAAAGCTGTCACTTCAGACCAGTGCCAAGCTGAAGTCCATTGCTGCAAGACCCTCCCACTGTGTCATTTCATAGTTGCAGGATTCAACCCCATTAATTTGTCTCCTTTCTTCATCCACACACTACGTAGTTCACCGGCTTAGTTGTTTTTTCTTGCACGAGTCCAAAGTGAAGGAAGATCTTTCTGGCTGTCGAATGAGACTGCCTCTGTGGGGACGGAGAGCTGCCTTCAGCAAGCTGTAATGGGCATATTAACATTAAAAATATTAAGAAAAGCTTGAGAGCCCTGGCCAGAAGAGTTCTGATGGGAATCTGCCTACCTTGTCTCCTGTAATGCTGGAAGAGTCTGGAGGAAGGAGGAGATGCCCAAAGAGAAGAACTGCTAGATTGCCTCTGTAAGGGTGCAGAAATTGCCAGGAAGCAGGTTAGGGATTTGCCCGGATTCGGTTAAAATGTCGGGGTGCTTTGAGTGGGCACCATGAAGTGTTGGTGACAGCTCTGCTATTTGAGGGTGTCGCTCCAGCTGGAGCCAACACCAGCTGAAATTATTTCAAGTCATTCTTACTGACATATCAGCTCTACCTTCTCTCACGTACACTGATGTGAGTGGGAAATGACCCAGGGTCTGATGGCTCCATCTCGCTCTTGATGTGATGGTTCTTCTCCTGCAGTGGCTGGAAGCATCTCGGTCGTGGCCATGGGAGGCAGAGCTGTTGGTTCTCTCCAAAGTTCTGGGATGTTATGGTAGGCTCTTCCCAGAGCCCTGTGCTTGAAACGAAGGATCAAGGAAAACATCTTCTGGGAAGACGAGAGTGTAATGACTATTAAAACTGCGGTGCTGTAGGGCCTTTATCACCTTTTATGCATAAAAATAGCATTTTGGAGGGACAACAGCCATGAAGCATACATCTGTGATGTCAGTGTCCGCTTCCTGGTAGCATGCAGCATGTTAGAATTGCAGGGAAGCTGTGCATAATCTTGACTTTCCCTTCTGTTTTTCTTGCCTTTTAAAATAGACACTCAAGGAAAAGAGTCCAGCATCTGCTTAAAGGAAATGCAGAAGTAGTCATTAGCACAGGCTCAGCTTTTAGCACTTTGTTGTTGAAGGTACCTACGGGTCTCTAGAGGCATGACAAGCTGTTTTCATTCTCTAATTTACCAGAAAGATGAGATGCACAACCCACTTCATGTTAGGTAGCAGTGAGTCTGCAGTGCAAGCCTTCAGTCTTGGCTCTGGCCACATTTTTGGGGGGTAAGAAAACGCCTGTGTAAAGATATTTGGGACTGTAGTCCAACTGCTCTTGTCTCAAGAGCAGGTCACTTGCTTTCCTGTTGGTGACAACATTTATGTAGCAAATGCCCAAGTAATTCAGAGATAACGAGGAAAGGGAAAATTATCAGTTACTACCAGCGCGTCAAGGTTGCTTATTTAATTTTTCTTCCTGAATTCCACATGTGACAAGCAGCATCGTGACATGTCAGGTCAGGCTGCATCAATCATGTCCTCTCACATTACATCACGTGTGCAGGGTGGTGGAAACCACTTATGGGTCAGGCAGGAGGCTGAAGAAACAATTTTTTCTGTAGCTTGAATGGGGGGGAAGATGGTTGGGGAACGGGAGGGAACTGAAGTAAAGCACAGGAATGATTTCTTTTTTTTTTTTTTTTTTTCTTCCTGAACAGATGGCCAGCCCACCCACCATCAGGTGAAGTCAGATAGGGCTGGGGATACAAACCTCATCAGATGGATTGTTATTTCATAATGCTGTAAGAACCTAAGATGCAAAAAAGTAATAATGTGCTAGCTTCAGGAGGGCAAAACTTTCAACTGAGAGTTGGAAAAACTTTTGTCGAATTTCTGGGAGCAGACTCCAGTTTGGTTTTTTGCAGAAGTTGTTGATTTTAAGGGCACAGAAAGCAAAATTGTAGACCCTACAGGAAAGCAAAAAACACACCAAAGGGAAGAGAATACTTTGAAAAGTACTCTGTGCTTTGTCCAAAGCTTTTTCTGATATATACAATAATTTCAAAACCAATGATATTTTACTTTTATTAATCCTTTTTTATCTTGGGGAAATTACATTGATCCTTGGGACTTTCAAAATTTTATTAACTACTTCTGGTAGGCACACAACTATGGAAATTGCACATTTGTAAACAAGAATTGTCACCCTTGGTAAAGCTCTTTTTAAAGACCAGCCCATAGGGGGAACATCTTGACTTCTGCTGCTCTCTGAAGAGGTGGGTAATCCAGAAAATGGGTGCTCCAGGGGCTCAGCTCTGCAGTAGAACACCAACCAAGTGTACCATATAGCGAGTGTTTGTTACTTCTCTGTTGGCACCTGGGTCGTGGAATTGAAACAGATTTCAGTAGATTTTGGCTTTATCTCTTTTTCGAAGGGTTTGCTTCTGTTCTTGTCTGTAGCAGATTTGAATGTCTTTCTGCTGAGGTCTGACTCATATGGCTCGTTAGAACCATGGAAAACAGAGCTTCACCCCAACCCTCTTAGTCCAAAGTTAAAGCTGACAAGCAGAATTCAGGTGAAAGGTCAATGTCCACATTTTTTTAGAAAATTAAAAAAAAAAAATCGGAAAAGTTGGTCTCCTAGCCAGATGTTCCATGTAGGCTTTATCCTTTATCCTGTATCTTTGTTTTCTCTTTAAACTTAACAGAAGTTTTAAGTGAGGCCTTTGAAAGGTAGTGTTTAAAAAAAAAAAAAAAACAAACCCAAAGCTAGCATAACCTTTTCTTTTTAGTGATGAGTTGTGGTAATTCATGCTTTATCCTCTGGAATATATTTTAAAGGTACCAGTTGTGATCTTTTCTAAGGCTTCCCAGCAATGCCACCAGCTGCTGTGGTTGGCGAGACAGGTAATGTGCCTTTCTGTGCTCATGCATCCTTCAGGCCTTGGAGATTGTTGGTGACACTGTTTCTTGGCACTTCCTAGGCTCTCTTGTTTTGCTTGCCAGATACAATGAGTGGTGAGGGGCTGGAACAGGCTGCCCAGAGAGGTGGTGGATGCCCCGTCCCTGGCGGTGTTCAAGGCCAGGTTGGATGGGGCCCTGAGCAGCCTTGTGTAGATCCAGGCCTGGAGGTTGGTGGCCCTGCCTGTGGCAGGGGCGTTGGAGCTCTGTGATCCTTCCAACCCAGACCAGTCTGATTCTCTGATGAAAAATAAACGTGTGATATCAGAATTATTTCAGAATTGTTGCTGCTCAATCTGCAGAGGAAAACACCAACTGAAAAACCTTGCCCCTCATTTCCTTCTTGAGCTGTTGTTTGCTGGGATGGACTGGGCAGGGTAGGAGCCAGGGAAAAGCTGTTGGCTCAGAGGTTGTGTCATAGGTGGCACCAAGAGGAATTTCTCTTACAAAGGCTTTGGTTATCAGAGGTACTGAAATGAAATACAGTAACTGCTTGTAATGTCAGCTGGATATGGCAAATGGAAATTTGATATCTGGGAAATTGGTGCTGCCCAGTGGCATCACAGAAGGACAGATGGGAAAGGGGAGGGGTTAACCTGGACAGCACAGAGGAGTACTTCACACAAGTGTCTGCCCAGGCAGGAAGCCTAGAAGATCTAGCAGTGCTTAATAGCCAAAGTCTTGTTTCATATGTCGCTCCTTACAATACATAGTATAAAAGTGAATATCTTAAGCTGTAGCACAGCTGAATCTGACATGTCATGTCTAGACTCAGTTTGTCATGAGAAACGTCACTTCCTTGAGTTTAGAATGAGTTAGTCCTTGGAAGAAAGGAAAATAAAGGAATAACTGAGCATTTCTTTCTCTTCCTTCCCCTGATTTGTTCTTTCTTGGAGCACACCTTGCAGCTTGCCTCAGCTCTTCATGCATGTTTTTCAAAGCAATAATTGTGTGGGACACTTTTTTTGATGGGTTGAGCTACTTAAATCTCAGCTCTGCCTTCTCTACCTATTATTTTCACTTTCCATTCAAGGTTTTCCCTATTTCTGTTCTCCCCTTGTGATCTGACTCCATTAGAAGATAAAGGGTGAGCTCTTCCTCAGTTGTAAATTGGGCTTCAGTTGTGCAATGTTAGCTGACACAGATCTGACTTCTGAATCTTCCCTGGAATAAGATCTGTCCAAACCATGAGTTGTACAAAGAGGAGATCATCCATGAGTTTCCCCAGCAGAAATGAGAACTGACTCAAACTTTCAACTATGATTAGAAGGGAATGACAGGAGATAAAACAGAGAACAAGCTCGTTGTGATTGGCAGATGTCTGACTCATACTTTTAGCCTTGTTTTCACTGTCCATATAGCATCTCTGGGAACGTCAGGTTGTTCAAAATGGTGTCTTGTTTGCTGAAGTTTTAACTGATGCCCTCTATTGAAATCTCCATCTCATCCTCTCTGTGTGGGAAGTTTCCTCAATTTGCTCCCTCTGGAATAAAACATGTCCCCTGAAGTAGACATCACAACCCCCTGATGTAACAGAGCAAGCTGAGAAAGCTGCTGCAATCAAACAGCTTAGTGAACAACAACCGGCCAATGTGTGCTGCGTGTGCTTACCATGAACCCAATACAGGATAGCAAATGTATTCTAATGACATGCTCTGAAGGTGTTGTCTGTGTCATGAAAAAGATGATCTGAGACAGGACAGTATAAGTGGCACTGAATGACCCACTCCTGTGCGTGGAGATGTTCCTGCACAAGCATGTTCATTGCATCTTGAGGTTCTCAAAGTAATTGTAGAATTCATTTATTCTCACTTATTCCCATCCTCTTTTCATTAAACTTAGTTTAGCTCTTAAACTCTAAGTGAATAAAAATGGTATATGTCTGTCTAGCTTTTGTTTTGGTTATTTTCCCCTTTCCAGAAAGTATTAGCATTGCAGACAAGTTTAGAGGATGTTAAATCTTGGCTTGCTAACAGGAGGCTCAAAGATACTGCAATCTGGTCGCAGTATAATGAGCCCCTTTGTTATATTTAAATACTATCATACTATCCTATATACAGCAAAGCATTGGGATGTTTTATATTAACAATGCACCAGCACTAAAACCTCAGACAACTCTAAAAAGGCACTAATTATTATTATTAGTGTTTTACACTAACAATAAATGTCAAATGGAACCCTGCAAACAAATAACTACCTGTCACTAAGTGAATGAAAAGCAATCTTAGTAAAGTGAATTAAAACCCAAACAACAGAAGACTCAACAGGCAGGCGCTACCAGGGTGGCTTAGCTGGGTGGCTGATGCCGCTCCTGTTACAGGAGCAGCCACGTGTTCTTGATGGTGACAGTCCTGATAGTCCTGTCTTCCCAATGACATGTAGGGCACCTGGTTAGTGGGAGGTATATGAGCTCATATCAGCTGCAGGAGACACTTAGTCATGGCAAATGGAAATTGGATACTAGTGAGGATTTAGCTGGTTTATTTACTGTATTGGTCACAGGGCTCAGGAGCTTTAGCAGTGAAAAATTAGGGCTGGACAGTAGAGTATGTGTTTGTTTGGTGACATATTTCTCTTAAATTTTTCAAGATACTTTGAGTGTGTCTCCCAAAGACTTATTTTTATAAATTGTACATTTTATTTTTCAGTCTTCATGTATCTTTGATATCTGATTGACATTTTCAGGACACTCTAATCCTTTCTACTGAAGGAAGCTCTCACAGTGGCAGCTCCTGCAATCAGTCTCCTCAGTCTGTTTTTATGATGGGGATGAGGTCTATGACTGAAGAGCTGAAAAGAATTGAGAACCCGGTGAGTGGCAGGACAGGCTTTCTTGGTGACAGAGTTTGATTCTCACACAGACCTGTTCATAAAATTCAGATTTGTAGACCCTGAGTCTGCCTTTACACCAGTTTAACAGTTCACTAGCCTCAGCTGAGTAGCAAGGATATAAAGAAGGACCCAGCAAGATGAGACTTGGCCCTAATTTGGAATCACAGGCATTGCTGAGAACTTGCACACTTTTAATTCGGGTCATCTAAACAGCTTTTCTGCAGCGGGTGAGGACACAGAGGAAGGTTCAAAAAGCAAGGGCTTTCACAACCAGCTTTCTTACAGATAAAGCTCCTGCCTCTGCTGAGGTTGACCAGCAAATTGAGGTGGGTGAAAATGAACGAGGTTGATGTGAAAATAGTAGTTAGTGCTTTGGAGGTTGTCCTGTGTTGTGGGTGACAGTCTAAATCAGTTTCATTTATATTTTTAATTATCTACTTCTACTCAATCTTTCCTCCTTGTTTTTAAAAAGTAAATAAACCCAAAGTACCCCCCATCTCTCAGATGTCCTAAGGTGATGCTTATTGCTAATAGAAACTGGTATTTGTCTGCCTGGTGACGTATATGAAGTTGAAGATCCAACACAGGTGAGTATCCTTCCTTATACCTCTTCTATCTAGATTCACCCTCTCTCTTCTCTTAAACTCTGGAAAGAAATATATTTTAAAAAAATACAAATCTGTTCCCAATGGGTTCATGACTACAGTGATCTGTGGTGTGATTTATCTTTAGCACTTGCCAAATCCTTCTTGGTAGGCTTGGCTTGCCCCCTCTGGGTGTGAGTAATGAGGAGGCATCTACAATTCATCTAGGAAAGGCAGTGTGGATTGCTGGGCTCGGATGCGGAAGGGGAAACTTCTGTGCAAGATGTCTGATCAAACAGTCAAAGCAAACACACAGATTGCATGGTGGGGTTCATAGGGTTTTAAGCTTCAAATCAGGACACATGCTTCTGTGCGTGACAGAACAGGTTTTCCTGTAGCCATCCTGGGAACTTGTTTGCTTTTGCCTGACCTTACCAAAATGAGGTACCCCCAAGAGCCATCAGGTAGGGCCTGTTTTGGACACTGTTCACTTCTTCTACTGCAATATTTGTTGAAGGATGGGGGTGTGTGTGTGAGTGTGTTTTTCCTGTTCAAGGAAGGTGTGGTGAGGAAGAAACATAGCCTATATTGATGCAGAAACTAGCAAAAAGAACATAGCTAAAGATTTTCTAAAATGTAAAACATCTCTCATGCAGACCTCAGGCTGCCATGATCTGAATTTCTTCATGGATGCTGGTGAAGGATTTGTGACTTCAGTCACAGAGTACATGCAATGTCTTTTCCAGTAGCTTTTGATGCCTTGTAGATATCGATGCAAGATACCTTGTAGCTTGAATGTTTGCTCAAAGGCCAAACTTCTAAGCTTAAATCGGAAAATGCAAATCGAGAGCTGAATTATTTTTAGTATTCCGAAGCCCAGGTACTCACTGTCTATCAAAGAGGACAGGTAAGACAATTCTGTGGGTGTCTACATTGATGCTGGCTGAAATCTGGGGAGGGCTCTTGTGTAAGAATTCAATTTATCCTCACCTCAGGGCAGAAAAGGGAATTAATGTGACATTAAGTGTACAAATAATAAGCAATGTATAGGAACAAATCTGGAAACAACAGAAGGCTGCAGGGCAAGAGTGTAACGCAGGAGTAACACTTCATGACCTGGACAGACACCCAGATAGGGAACTGGATTCATACAGGAAAAATCTGATTCGTGCTCTGCAGGGGGAACCAAACCTCTCCTGCCATCGGCAGGGTGGGGGTCCTGCACCCTCAGGCCCACAGACTGGTGCAGGATCTGCAGCGCAGGAAGTGAAGGCAGCAAAGTGGCTGTAAGTTGGGAGTCCAGAGCAGGTCCTCGGCATGGGGTTTGGCCCAGAAAAGCTGAGAACAGTTGACTAGTGGCAGGAGTATCCATCTGCAGCCTGAGGAATAACTACTTGTGGTTAAGAATGTGAGGATATTGCATCCTTGTATCTCTGTACCCTGCTCTGAATCAGAAGTTGGGGTGGTGATAGGTAGGGAGCGAATGCAAACGCCCACAAAGTGAAGTTAGTGGGTCACGTTGCACTGAAAGTCTTTTCTGTCCCTGTTAAATGGCTAAATCCTTTTCCTCTTGCTCTGCAAGACCCAGAGCAAAGCGAAGCGTGGAGATGGATTCGTGCAGAGGATTGCTTTTCAACAGAGAACTCTTTCAAAATTTCCCACCAGGCGTCAGCAGCTCTTTAAGCCATGCTGTCTATTTTGAGTTTTATTTAGATTAACAAATTCCACACCCTCGCATACAAAAGCAGAATAGAGTGAAAACACAAGCTGCCCTAACAGAGCAATATCCAACAAACATTATGCTACTCAGAAATATTTGCTGTACAATCCTCCCCACAAAAGGGACTTGTTCAGCCAAAAGATGTCAGATAGCATCTTGCTAAAAGCAATGGTGCCAGTGGAGCTTGCTTCCAAGTTCATGCAGCTGAGTGGGTTTTTTTTTTCCCTCTGTTTGCTTTATGCTAAGAATATCAGCCATTTATTTCCCTGAATCTCTGAACTTAGAGAAATGAGATAGATGGACCTTCGTATCTGCCGAGGAGATGGACTCCATGGCAGCAGAGGATGGCACAGCAGTGGTAGAACCTGCCGTGCTCTATTTAACTGGTTTACTCCGTTCTGCAGGTTGGTTTATAGACACATGTTGCTGTACTTGCTCATCTTCACTCTCCCAGGCCTTGAGGAGCTCATAGAGTAGAATTTTTAGGTATATGCTGAGGGGCTGCGGTCCATTTTTGTGTGATCTGGGCAATTTATGTCCCAGTGGTTTTTGAGGGGCCTGCGAGGGGCTTGAGCTGCAAGGACACACTTGGTATGTTAAGGGGAAGATACTTTATTCTGTAGGAGGTTTGTTTTGGTAGAAGTTTTGTATTGTACGCAAGTCAGAAATGATGTGATTTGGGTGGGTTGATTTCATTTTTACATTGAAAGTTAGAGATGAGGGGAGAGGGAGGAGGAAAGGAAGGACCTGGGAGCTCTGTGACTACCTTTGGTTAGATAAGTTTTGCCTTTAGTCCCAGGGCTAAACTTTTCCTAATGGGGGAAGTAACCCCTTTAGTGAGCTACCTGGAGAAGTCCACAGCTATTTCTTTGACCTGCAGAGAAATGTCTCTGTAAGGAGCTGCCATGCAGAACTATATGTGGGAAGGACACTGAGCTGCTGAGGCAGAGGCTATTGTAAAGCTAAACGTTTCAATCCAGTTATCAAAATACTCATTGTTCCCTTTTGAAGACGTGTGAAATGATAAATATTGAGCAAAGAAACCTCAACTTGATCCAAACCATTTTATTAAAGGAAAGGGTTTTTTTAGTGATGATCTCTCGTCTCTTGCCAACTTGCTTAATAATTAAAGCATATACCCATCTATCTGCTGACCACAGCTGTCTTCTGCAAAGGTGTTTATTGATCAGAAATGTGATTTTTGGATGATCTGCTTTTGCCTTATTTCTTAGATTCTCAAACAATTTGTGGGAATTGCATTAATTTTTTTTTCTTTTTCCAAGGATATATTTTTTGAGGTAATTTAAAGACCACTATCCTTAGAGAGCCAAAAACTCTGGTATTTCTGGAACTGCAATACCACTAATTTAATTGGGGTGATAGCTGACATGGTGGGGAAAAAGTGGCCAAATTAATTCATGGTATGGTCTCTGTTGTGGGAGGAAGAATCTCATTCTAACCTTGAATATGATTTTCATAATTGTCCATGGTGTAATGATCCTGGCCTAGCCAGAAGAATCGTCTCTCAAACTCTATGATATGACTTGATGTGTTGATTTGGAAGGGTCAGAGTGAACAGAGATTGGATTGAAGCTGGCTTTTCCCTAAATCTAGGGGTATCCTCCCACCCAAAACAAGAAAGCTGTAGGTGCTCGTACTTCTGAGCTGTGTGCAGGTGCTGCCTCCAAAAAGCGCAGCCCAGTCTGGGAAGAAAAAGCCATCCCACCAGTGGCAACCAGAGCATCAGGTAGCAATGAGCTGGGCATGGGCAGCAGATGGCAGACCAAGAAGACTGAGGAATAATGGAGCTGATCGAGCCTATGCTGCTGTCCCTTCCTGGGTTTCTCTGTCATGTGGTCAATTTCCAAGGCAGGGACCTTAGAGCTAGGCGAGGTTATTAATCTGGGGTAAGATTAGCTCCCGAGGTTAGGGATAGCCACTGTTTGAGGAGATGATGCACCAAGCTCATGTCGCTGCTCTCCTCATCTGGGGCTTCTGGAGAAAAGGGCAAAAATACCAATGATTTTATATTTGCTTATTGAAAGTGCTGAGACCTATTTGACCTGGGATTGACATCTGAAGGCGAGAGCTGGGTCTCTGCTGTGAGTGTTTTTGTGCCGGGGCCTTGCAGCTTCTTTCACATGAGTTTAAAAGCGCATCCCTGTGTCCCTCCTTCCTGCACCCAGCTTTATCCATAGCATCACACCTTAAATTAAGTTAGTTCTGGTTTTAGCAAAGGTGGCTTTTTCCTGGTTTAAACCTCACTGTTTCCAGGGAATCTGTTACCAGAGCTGCCAAACTTGGTTTGTACACCAGTAGTGTTGTGTCAGGAGCAGAGCGTATGGCACAGGGATTTCCGTGAAGCCTTTACTGGTGCTGCTGGAGGGTTGTTTGAAATCAGCTTCAATCTCAGGAAAGCACAGTATAATGTTATTTCCCACTTGTAAACACAACAGTGACTAATTAATTATTGCAGTAAGCAAGTCTGGATGGTTTGCTTTTCAAGAGCTTCAGCAGAGCTCTGACTCCCCAAATGTCCGAATGCCATAAGTCAGCTTTTCCTTCACTGCTTTAAGGCCAAATACACCACAGGCAGATTGGAGAGGAGCATGCTTAGAGCAGTAATGAATTTGGCTGTCTGTGTGTGTCTTTCTTGTCCTTGAAAATAAAGCTATTTAATGCTGCTTTTTTTAAAGAGAAAAAAGTCCATGGGACAGTTCCTGGAGACTGGTTAATGCCGTGAAACTCAGATTCATAACGAGACAAGCAACTCCAAAGTTAATTAGTGCTTCAATCTAAAGATTTATTTTAGCTCATTATAGATCCTCAAGCTGTTTGTGAGATGCAGGGAGCAGATTTGGCTGGAATATAGCATTTCTTTCCTTGGCATTTTTGAAGCCATGAAGGATCTGGGGTTTTAAAATATCAATGAGTATTTCTAGAAGGTTACAAAATACTTGTGATTCAAGAATTTTAATATAACATTTCATGGAATACGTTATCAAAATATTTTTATTTAAAAAATAAAGATACTAAGATACATTTTAAGGAGGGGAAAGAACCCTCTCTATCAAGATGGAACTTAGAAGGGCTTAGTTTTCCATTTTTATGCACTAGGATGTAAAGCATGTCATGCATAAGGATTAGCAGCAGTCCAAAGCAAGCGTGCCAACTTTACTGGACCAGTAGCACTTTATACCCACTCTGTATCAGTGTAAACAACTGCAGAAGACAGAGGGCAAATGGAGAAAAAAGATCCAACACAAAAGCTCCAGAGAGCAGAAGGAAGCTGATTAACCTTCTGCTATCTCACAACTTTGTAATAGCAGTTTCTCTTATCACACTTATTTATAATCCATACCCCCTATATTTCAACTGCAGCTAACTTACACTTTTGAAATGCTGGATCCATGGAAAGCCACTGTGCCAATGTCCCTTCAAACTCAACTTAAACCAACCCTGTCCCTTACGCCACTGTTTGTTTCTCCTTAACTTTCACTGATGCTCCCATTAGTTATTCCTGTTCTGATTTTATCCCTTTCAATTTAATATCCTATTACTTTCAACGCACAAAAATCCAAACCAGTAACAAATTGTCCAGGTAGTAAGTCCCATCCACTGGCATGTGTCTAGCCAAGAATTTGTTGATGTTTCCATCACATATCTTGGGGTGCAGGTGTAGGGTGGAAGTGGTTTAATACACTGACAGCTGAAAGACTCGGAGTGCAGGGAAGGTTAAGGCCAGGATGAGAACTAGATGGGTTCCCGAAGAAACTGGGCAATTTTCTTAACGTAGTGGTGATAATTATTACATTAGACTCACACAAACAGAAAAGACCTTCAGGATAGAAAAGTTTTTCAGTGTTCTGGATGGTTAAGTGGTGTCTGCTCAGTAGGCTCATGTGAGGAGGTTGGGATGCAGCTGCTGAATCGATAGCATTGGGAAACAATCCTGGAAGGCACGTTTTTGAGTGCAAGGAAGGAAAAGCAACAGGAGAACAATTGAGATGTGCCCCGGAAGAAAATTAATGTGTCTGGCTTCCCATGAGACACCAGAAATATGAATGGGAAGTTTGGAAAAATGGGAGGGCAAAAAGCTGAAGGAACAAAAAGCCTCCTGGTGGGGAACTTCCAGCCAGAGCAGAGAGGGATGCTGAATTGCTCACGATCATTTGTGTTCCCACCTGTTTTATTATGGGATCTGATAGGTCTTGTAGGAGAGCAAGGATTTGGGGACTTTATTGGGTTAGCTTTGCAGAGCAGCTGCATCCCCTCCATGGTAACTGATGTCTCTAAATTCCTCCCAGTCACTTAATCCCAGGGCTGCATCCCAGGATTGTGTTGGGCAGAGATGCCTCAGCTCAGTGCATGAGACTCCAGCTTGGTCAGGGCTTCCTGGGGCAGCAGCACCTTAGTTTCTGGATCTGGAATGGGGAAAATAAAACTCAAAGCTCATCTAGAGGAAGGGTCTTGCAGCAGTTTGGAGGTCTGCACCTTCTCATCTGCTGGCATACCACAGGGTGAATGTGCTCCGGTGGAGTACACTGGATTATTCATTCTGTGGGAAGGTGAAAGTCTTTGCTTTTGAAATCGTGCCTTAGTGAATAATCTGGAACGTTATGAAAACAGTGAATTCATCTGTTCATGAATAGTGTGGATATTTTTGCTTTTGTGCCATACCCATCCACAGCAATATTTTTTGTATTAAATACTATGAATCCACTTCACCTGTCAGCACTATTCAAAACACAAAATGCTGCATGAATAGGAAGGATGTTCTGGGATCTCTCAGATGATTACTGTTGCTAGGAAAACCACTTCCTGATATCTTTGTGCTCAGTGTCTGTGTCTCTCTTTGTGTACAGCCTTTGGTGACAGGCAAATTCATATCAAGGCACAGGGAAGAAATAGGAAAAGTTTAGAGATGTTTAAAGAACACTGCTTAAAGTTAAAAGGCGGATGTCATTGCAAATAATAGTTAAGAGTTATGATTTCTTTCCTATGTGGGATTATTGGTATTAAATTGGAGAGAATTGCGGTGCTGGTTATATGTGACTGTGACTCTGAGGCAGACTTGGGCTGCATTAAAGCTGAAAATTGCTAGGACCTCCACAAAGCGGTTAATGTATTTGGTATTGTACCAGCAAAAAGGCTTATTCCAAAGGGTCTCACAAATGTTGGTTGGGGGTTTCACTTACTTTGATTTCTTTATTATTTTTTTTTTAAAGCAAATTTCTGAGTGCTAAATGTTTCCATTAGCCAGGGGTTTGTAAGTTTGTAGTTGTTTTGGTATATGCTTGGGAGCACGGGAATCCTAGCATGGAATCTGTGTGATACAATGTGCTGGATGCCAACAGCCATCAGGTAATATGAAGAACTGATGCTCTGAAAGTCGTGGTGTGAACAGAAAACCCAGACTTAAATCACAGAAGGCATTGAGACTTGTATGCCGCATCCTCGGGGTAGTTGTGTTCTGGCTATTTAAGGCCCAGTCTTTAAGCTGTGCTCTTATATCATGGCTCCTAAATGAGGGCGTCGGTATTGCACTCGTTAAAGGGTGCAACTGTGGCCCGAAAACCTAATGTCAGCCAGGAAGAAGTAAAGATCTTTTCTCTGATCTTCTGCTGTTGACAGTCTCTTTACTCCTCCTATAGCTGCAGTATGTGTAATGTTCCCTTCTGCTAGATTTTTGGGACTTGTTGGCGTAAAGCTGAATTGTCTGGGTTAAAATATAATGTGAAATTAGGCTGGTGGTTCCGAAGGAGTTTGGGGATAGCTATGGTACCACCATTCTTAATGAGGTCTTAATGAAAACAACACTCTTGTAGGAAGAGTCTTCCCAAGGGGATTTCTCTGTGAACAGACCAGCCCTGCTGCGTGCAGAAGCACTAGGACAGACCTCTGTGATCTTCTGCCTGAGTGATGTCCAGCGGTTGCTGGTGATGCATGAGGTTCCCCTCTCAGTCCGTGGGACTTACTCTTCTTTGGCCCAGCTGCAGAGGTTTGGGCTCTTTACCTGAAACATCTTGGGTTGTGTTGGCTTTGGAAGCCCCTTGCACACTGAGCTGGCATGCTGAAATCAGCATCCGTCACGTGCTGGTGCCCAGATGTCAGCACCAATGCTTTTCTGTTGAGGGCCGATTTGCTGCTAAGATGTGCTGGATTTGTCCCTTCTTCCAGCTGAATAAGAAGATGCAGCTGTACAGGGTAGATCTGGCTACGTGATGGACAGATTAGTTTCCATCTCCTGCACTTGGCTGGAGCTGTCTGAGTGCACCATTCCCTCCCCAACTGGATGTGGAGCTCTGCCGCCTGCCCCAAGGAGAACAATGGCTCCCACTGGATGCCTTGTCCTATTTTTTCCCTCTCTCTAGCTGCAACATCCTTTTAATAAACCAGCTCCCAGCCAAGTACAAGTCTTTCCCCAACACATTCTAATTCTTTAAAATAGCAGAAAATTTATTCTGTTCTCCTGGGTCTTTAAGTCCAGGTTTTAAAATTCGAAGAGAGTAAGCAGAGTATCCTCTACCGTGAAACAGCCAAAAAGGGGATATATTATATATTTTTGAAAAGGGACTGTCTTCACAATTTTAATGATTATAGAAAAAACAAAGAAAATACCCACTCCACCACCCCTCAAAAAACCCCAAACCAAAGCAAACCCTAGTAGTTAAAGGGAGAAGTTTGTGGGCAATAACTATGGATGAAACAAAGATTTTTCTGACTTTCCACATAAGTGTTTCACTTTCCTTCTCCTTTTCTTTTATCATTATTTATATTTATTTGTTTTACAGTCTAATGGACTCAGAGGATAAATTCCTTTATGTGCCTGGTGCTATAGAAGAAACATGTTAAAACATAATTTCTGATTTATTTGTAGTCTAGTGAAGACAAACAAGCAGAAAACAGCAGTGTTGGCATTACGGATGGCTAAATGAGGACCAGCAGCAATAAGCAACAAGGCTGGTGGTGCAGGAGTCAGTGTCAGAGGCTGAAATTAGACCTTGGATTTTTATGCCATAGCTCAATAGGTCTGTGGGTTTTTTGTTGGTTTTTTTAAGACTTCTCTGCCTGCCTTTCCCTGCCACTTTCTTTGTTCGCCTTTTGTTCAATTTGTCCATTCTTCTTTGTCTTCTTCAGGGTGCCAAAGAGAACTAAACCCCCATCAAATAATATAACTATTTTCCCTGGGATAGCCTAATGAATATGTGATGAAATAATTTAAGTAGACATTTAGTCTCCTAGAATTTCATAGTCTGAATGACTAAATTCCTTCCCTTCCCCCCCACCCCCCGTGTGCAGGAGTCCAAAACTTTTAAATCATTATGTGGTAAATTTACCCCCACCCACCTATTGCTTTCGCTCCCACTTTTCCTTTTTTCTGCTAATGAGTCATGATATGTAATTACCTTCTGTCTTTTCTGCATTTAGTGAACATGCCAGTGCAGAATGATTTAAGAAAATAAAAAAGGCTTTTAAAAGAAGATGAGGAAACAAGCAAGCATCCAGGACTGCTTTGGCTCCCACTCACCATTCTTGCTCATGCCAAGTGTAATGAATATTGCTTTTTCTCTATGGCACTCCAAAGTAGGATTAAGTAAACTTATATCTGTATTATTGCATTTTAGTGAATGCTTGTGTATTGGAGTCTGTTTTGTTGGGGTGTTTTTAGTGGGCCATCGAGCGTTACTGGGCGCTGACGAGGGTGGGGAGAGTCAAAAGCTCTGAAACACTTTGCCTTTAAGTCTGTTATTCAGCCTTGAACGTACGGTAGAATGAGCTGGGCAAAATATGCTCCGTGGAATGAGCAGAGGCTGCAGCGTAGTGAGGGCAGGGCTGATGTGGGGGCTGTGGCATGCTTCCGCCACGGCCCCCCTGCGTGCACCCCTTTCACTTATGGTGTAACTGGACTGTTTAGACGCCTCCCAAATCCTCCCCCCAAGCCAGAGGGGTGCACACCAAAGTCACGGCACCTCTCAAGTGCCCTACTTGCCTATCCCCCCTGGTCTGAAAGAGGTCTTGCTGTGCGTAGCCACGCAGTGTGCCCTGAAGAGAAGGATGTTTAGGGCTGCTCATTAAATACTGAGAACCAGAAGTTCGTTGTCACTTCAGGAATTTGTTTTTAAGGATTGTTTCTTCTTACTGACGTGGGGAAGAATGTAAAAGCCAGCGCTCTCAGCCACTGAATAATAAATGATTGAATAGCAGAAATTCAATAGGGCTCTTTCTGTGAATAAAATGGCAAAGAAAATAACCATTTCTTTGGGATAAGTCATCCATTCATGGGTAGCTTCTTTTGGTAAATAAATATCTTGCCACCTGCAACTCTCTGCTCCTAAAGTTGTTGTGTAATTTCCAGTATTTTCTGATGGCTTCTGAAATGAGTTTTAAGAAGATTGTTGTTTAAAGTAAAGAAAAAGAAAGAAAAGAAAAAGAACTTACATCAAAGATATCAGTATTTCTCCTCTCTCTGCATGTTTCCCCTGAATATGGAGTTGGCAAACTCTCAAATCACTTTATCATGTTTGAACTTGGAAAAATGTATGATAATACCAGCTGAGCTAATATTTAAAGAGCTCTTCATTCCAGAATTTTATTGTCTCTTTCTCAGTTCTTCTACTGTCTTCTGACAGGCTTGGTGGTGAGGCTCAGAACGGCTTGGGCAACTGAAGAGAGAGGCAAAAGGTGTTTGCACCTGAACCTGGATCAACAGGGCCTAACCCGTGGAATCGACATCAAGAGATTTTGGAAGCACAATTTTTGCAGTGGGGTTAGGGTTAGGGCCCTTGATCTCCTGGAGATAAATTTGTCACAGTAGTCTCAAAGACAGCTTAGTAGCTAAATCTCAAGCAGAGTGCCATGCACTCTAGCTTTCCCAGCTGCCAGCTCTTTGCTAGGCTGGATTCTCTCTGGCTGCAGGACCCTGGTTGTGGCTCTGGAGATCTGGTGGTTGTGCTCCAGCTCTGAGGGTCACACCCATGCACTGCGTCTTGTTAGGATGAAAAGGTCCCCCTGGCACAGATGTTTTTGTGGTTTTCCCGAGTGCTCAGCACACACGCACAATAGTTTGGGGGGTTTTCCGGGTGTTTCGCAGCCATAACTTCACCTAGTTGTGGATTTCTGACAGATTCAGGGAAAGGTAGGAAGTGGCACTTTGATGTTAAGTGGATGTGCAGCAGGAGAGGGGTTATCAGCACATTAGTGACATTTTTAGACTGTTATTTACGGCTTCCTTACTGGCCTCTGATGTGAGTTGAATTTCCTAGTAGGAAGAAATGGTGGCAAATAGTAATTCTGAGGATTTTGGAAGCCCTTGGAGGGCTTAAATGTTTAGGTCTTGCTTTGAAAGGGCTCTGAGGCTTGCCATGTAGTGTGTAGCAAGTGTTGTCTTGTGGCTTGGCTGGATTTTTACCTGCTTCTGCCCTATTTGTCACCACACCAGACAATCAAATCGGGCTTTGGCAGGTGATCTCCAGAGGCATCTCTCCAAAATGCTTAAAGGTTAATATATCCTCAAAATCAAGTGGGCCAGAGAGATAAGGTGGCTTTGGCTTTTCTTCATCTATGGTCTGACCCTGGGAAGTACTGGGTACCATCTCCCTCAGTAACGAGCTCTTTGGTGTGGATTTAGGACCCTTGACCCTTCCTGGATCCAAGCACAGGGTTGGTATTTCTGGGTCTGATGTCAATGTGCATTCAGGGGTTATCTCGGTCATCCGTAGGTCATGTTCTCCTTGCAACTATTCTATACTTTAATCCCAACTTGTGGGAGTAAAACTGTGGCAACCTTAAGTGTATAATTTCCTTCCTATTACATTATTTCTTCCAGTACAGGAGGTACCCAGTGTTTGTCATTTAGGAGTGTCATATCATTACAGTGCATATTGCAGTGTAATGATGTGAAATGATTAAATGACAAAATGCCAGTTCACTGCAAAAATCTTAAGTAGCATACTTTTATTTGCAGATGGGAAAGCTATTATTAATTTCTGCAAGGGCTTTGCCAGATGAAATAACATAAGCAGGCTGAAATGGGAGGTGGGTTTAATCCTCTTTCTAATTTGAACATGAGTAGTAGGAGTGATGTCCACCTCGCTTCAGAGCATATGTCCCATGCCAGTGGTATATTGCCATACACAGGCCTAGCCTATTGTCAGGTAATAACAGCAGAGAGGAAAGCAGAATGGGCTGGCACTTTGAGGGGGAGACACTCAGCCTCACAGAATTCTGTGTTAAGCAGTGGAAGCTGTTCTGTTCAAAATTTGTTCCTTAGTATTCGAAAATGTTGCTTGCTAGATTAAAGATAATCTAAGTATGGCACCAAAATTAAATGTGTGCCTCTGTCTTTGGAAAAAGGGTGATGGGATCAAGGACAGCATGGATAAGTGGAGCAGGTGTCTAGAATTTCAAATTACTTTATCCAGTGCAAAAACAAAATTCGGAGGGCTTAATGCACTCAAGCCAGGAGGAATTGGAATCTTCATCCCACTGTGCTGAAATAACCAGCCCAGGAAACCACCCAAGTCTAGCAGCAAGGATTTTTATCCAAGAATTTGGGGGCCACCAGGCTGTGTGTAGAGGCTGGCAAAAGTAGTTCCCCTTTTACAAAAGGGGTATAACTGTTCCTGGCTTCCTCTGTTAGTCTAACCTCGTCAGTGTCTGAGGCCATAGAACACCTTAGAAAGAAGTGAAGAGCTGAATGTAAAACTGGAGAAAATGTGGTTGAATTTACCCAAAGTGGACTAGGGAATGATCCAATGCCATTAAAGATCTTTCCTGAGACATCCTAAATACTTGCTAGCTCTCTTCTGAAAGAATTCAAACGTTAGGATGTGGAGAGCAGGCCTGCTGCTGGGAGGACTGAGGAAAAGGTCGGTTGTATTAGAGGAACTTTGTAAGGCCCAGCTGAGGGAGGATTCACCTCTCTCCAGCCAGCTGGGGAGTGTAAGGGATGTGGAGAAATTAAAAAATTAAAGATAGCGATTGCATGAGAACTAATAACTCTAGGCTGAAACTGAATCCATTTCTGCTGCCATCAAGGAGGGAGACTGGTCACTGGGTATTAGTGGAGGGTAGAACTTCTCATGGCTTTTCAGGGGGAGAATAGGTGTGTGACTGCATTTATGTGATGTGGCATTATCCCTTCCTGGTCCTGAACCTGTACTGGTGTTCAACAGTAGACTAAACTTCCTACTTCTTGTTTCCTTGCCCAAAGATCTTGTAGGCAGAGAGCTAGGACAGACAGATCAGCCAAAGGTTCAAAGTGAAACGGTCTCTTTTTGGAATGGAAAAAATGTGTTTGTGTCAAAAAGGGGAATTCCTGTCTTGTAAGGAAACTGTTCCTCCAGCATTACTTATGTAAATGTCTGTGAGGAAGAATATTAGCTACCATTGGGTGTAACAAAATACTTGAAATAATGTGAGAACTACAACTGTTATTTTTTTGAAACTTCTGGCAAGTCTGAAGAGGTCATTTAACTTGTTTTTTAACGCAAACTTAGGTACCCCAAAATATTCATGTGTCTACCTCAGCTCCTTGGGGATCTCTTTGGCTGTAACTCCTGGCTAACTTTATGCTGAGGCTCCTCCAGGTTCAGCTCAAGCTCAGAGTCCCTATGCTGAAGTGTCAGTAGATGAGTGACAAGAAATTCTGAATGGATGGTCACCAGTGGAGAAATGTCCCCCTGGGCCACGGAAACCCCTCTTGGTTGCAGAGGCCCATCTTCAGCCAGTTCTGCTCTGACTTTTGCCCAAGGGGAGGACTACTGGGAGACACGTAGGTTGAAGCTGATGCGATGACACTGCTCGCATGCCTACAGCTGCATGCGTGTCTGTACTCTGCTGCTTTGGGGCCTTAGCCAGCAAGTCCTGCATAGGGCTTTATAGATAAGGTGATGCAGGTGCTTATAAATTAAAACTTATTAAATACAAAGTATTTCAGGCTCATTCTGTGCTAAAATCTTGATTGGTTCAGTTCTGTTCTGCAGTCTTGTTTTGCTCTGGTAATGGGATCTGTGCTCAAAGTCAAAGGGGAAAAGCAGGCAAGTGGTTTGTGTATACATTTTATCAGGTTACCTTGACACATGGGAAGTCACTTGTCTGTCATAAAAAGTAAGGTAACAGAAACCGTCCCAAAACAATAATGACTTTATGGATTTATAAACAATAGTATCATGATTGCCAAGATGGCTAGTAACTGTTTGGACCTGTCCTCTTTGACGTTTTTTTCGAAGAAGAGAAAACACAAGAGACAAGTTTCCACTTCTAGCACATTGGCAGAAAGACAGAAACCCCATTCCTAATGTGATGGGACTCATAAATGGACAACTATTCAACTAATAAAACTGTCAAAAGCACTCATCGTGCATGCGGCTAAAAGGTTAGATGTTTGAAAGGCATTGCCATGCTAAATATATTGCTTCACGTATGGACTGACTTCCCATTAATTTATTTACCTAACAGATGAATTACAGCTCATGTGATGAACTCAATTTTTTTTTAGTTGCTCTTCTCTAGGCTTAAGCATAAAAACATAAGAAAACCCCTTAATAATGTGGAGTTGTGGGGGTTTTTTTTAAAAAAAAAGAAAAAAAAAAACCCACCTTCATTACCGTAGAGAGTGCAACAAGAAGATTCAAATTTTGTTGCTGAGTCTCTCCTCCCATGGTTCCACAGCGTAGACAATATTCTCTGAAGCCCATATTCACTCTTAGATCCTGACCTTACCGTTGTGATTGCACACCACTGGCACTCTAAAGCTTGGTGACTGACACTCACAGATTTATAATCTATATAAATGGTACGTGGGGATGATGGATGCCGCAGTGAGACCCACACACTGACCCCATCCTGGGTGCCCAGGAGCTGCAGCCTGTTCTTCTGCAACCACTCTCCCATTCAGCCCAGATCACCACACTGTGTGGAAAGACTTTGATCTTTGATAGGAAAAAGCTGCTGCTAATTCCAGTGAAATGATCTAGCACAGGGCTGAGAATATGTTCCCTTGTCTGTTCTAGGATTTGCGTGTGGTAAGTGCCTGCCTCTATCAGTTCACTTTCAATCATACAGGAATAGAAAGTGTTCAATAACTTAAGGAATCAAAGTATGAAGGATGAGAGAGAACCATTAATTTCTCTTGCCTCTTTTTGGTAGAAACTAATGACACAGACTTAAGGAAAATGGGCCATATCCATCCCTGCCATAACTCTGCTGGTTCTTGTGGCTGTGCAGCAGAAGCAAAGCGGTCTCCCTGCCATTAAGGGCTGAACAGTAATAAATGGTTTGCCCATAGTTAGCCTCGCTTCCCTTCCCAATGCTGAAAAGTCAGCATGACGCATTTTACAGTCTGTTTCACTGTAAACCTCAAAGAGCAAGAAATCAGCCTGCTCCTACCAGCTTCTGTATGTTAGGCTAGTAGCCTGTTCTGGGGAGCAGAAAAAAAGCCAAGTTAAGGAAAACAAACCTAGCAAAATGGTATTTTATTCTATGTAACCCTTATCCAGAAAGGTACCTGCAACCACTTTCATCTATAGCTTAATGAAATTGTTGCCATACAGCAGGTTTCTCCTGTGATCAAAGCAAAAAGATATTTTGTATTGAAATATTCTTGGTTCTTGTTTTCTTGCTTTTAAAAATTTCATTCCAGGATTTTTGTGACAAACTCTAAAGAATTTTATTTTGAGAGAGGATCTGGTAACAGCAGTGTTAATTACCTCCATTACCTAGGGTTTGGACCAATGTAAAGCTTTTTTGCATACTCATTTGTGGCTGTAAAATAAGTGTAAAACTCATTTTACCTTGAGCTTATGTCCTGAGCAATCCCTCCCTTGCTTTGCAAATATCATAAGTATAGGATGGGTTGTGTCATAGGTGGCCCTACATATGCGCTGCTGCTTAACAGCCTCAATCCAGAAGAATTAGATTCCAGTGGATTTTGTGGTACTGATGTCTCTGGCCGTAGTCAAGAAACAATATCCTGGAGAGATACTTCACAGAAGGATGATGTTCTTGCTCCACCTCACCAGAGTCTGTAGGTCTTGAGTTATGATTCAATTATTTTTCTCTAAGATACATACTTTCATTATCACTTAAGAGTAACTGGGAGCTACGTTCTTCTGTTAGCGCCTGGTGAGAGCCCTTGGTCCCAGTGCTGGTATCTCAGAGGGTGGACAGGAGTCAGGGTCATCTCGTAGAACCAGCAACAAATCACCTTTCTGCTCACTGGGATTTCAGTGTGAGCTGGGTGAGAAGACCACCCAAGCCAAGCGTGTTGGAGCACAGATGTGCTTGGTGTCTGTTGCTGCGCTTCAGGCCTCTTCTACCTGATTTTGTTAGTCTAAGTATAATAATACTCTTTTTCCAGTATATTTTAATTACTAATTCATCATAGGAAAAGGTAACAAATAGGAGTATATTCTTGTCAGAGCCAGATGTGTTAAAAAACCACAAAACTGAGGTGGTTTTGTAGCAATACCTCTGTGTGTGTGTATATATGTATATATAGAGTTACTGGGGTGTTGATCCATTTTTAAAAAAATATACTTATTTATGGGAGTCTGAGAGCTAGCATCCCTAAAAGCAAAGCTCAGCCTAAAGTAATGCATTATATTTGAACACTGTATGTTTGACAATACATTTCATGCCTCATTTCCTGCCAGTTGTGAGCTCTAGTAAACACAAAGAGCAAATTCACATTTTTCATGTCAAAAAGTCCTATAGTTTGTTCCCTCTAGGATATCACTAGTTAAATAGATTTCTGTAAGGACGTATTCTGTTCACACTATAATCTGTTGTGACACTAAATCTTAATCCGTCTTCAAATTTCCATTGTTTTTGTACGAAAAGATTATTTCTAAAATATTTTATATCTCACATTCATTTTCTTCACTAAGAATTAATTGCATAAGCAGTGGGTATCTGACCACTATTAAGTCTTCTATCGTAACCCAAAATTAAGAATTTAATGTGGATTATTCATAACATCTATCCAGTTAATTCAAAGTAATTTTTCTTTGCAGTAGGCAGAATTTACACTTTCTTGAGCCAAGCTTACCTCCTCCTGAGATCTCGAACAGAAGTCAACCTGGGCTGTTCTGAAGCCTTGGAACACCCCTGCCACGACTCTGCTGCAGAGCAGAAGGGGTTTACTGTCTCATGTTATCCATAGGGCTGATTCTGCTCTTTCCCAGGCACGTGTGGCTTACGTGGCCGTGTCAGGGAGGAAAATGAGTCACAGAGCCTTTTGGGCCTCTGAATGGCAAATGGATGTGTGTCTCTGCTGCTGGTGTAAGTAGGTAGAGAATTCTGTTCTTGTAGTGCTTTATACAAACTTGTCATACAAGCGAGTTACTATGGAAGTCTGGAAGTGTGGAGAATAAGACCTCATATTTCAGGGCTCTGTCTTGTTATTTTAAATTAGCTCGGCAAGAAGCTGCCTGAAGTTTTCTGGCAGTCATAATAAGCTTCTGTGAGAAAGACCTCTGATGCTGGAATAGCTGGGTTTATTTCATGATTGCTTCTTATTATCTCAGAATCACAGGGGCTGGAGGGAACCTGGGGAGGTCTTTGGTCCAACCTCCCACTCAAAGCTGGGGGAAGCGCCGGGTTCAGACCAGGGTGCTCAGGGCTGTGCTCGGTTGGGTCCTGAAAACCTCAGGGATGGAGATGCCATGACCTATCCAGACAGCTGATTTCAGCACTTAATTATCATCACAGAGAACTTTTACTTGTATCACTGTGGAAAATCCTGTTTCTGTCGGTTTCTTGTTCTTGGCCTGTGTACCTCACCAAAGAGCCTGGGTCCGTCTTTTCTGGAACCTCTGCTTTGGGTGCTGCTTTTACATTGAGGTGAATCGATGAGGTGAGAGGGATTCATCTGGCAGCTCCAAGCAGTTGCAGTAAATGTGGGGGACCAGGGAGAGGAGCAGGTGCCTTGGAGAGGTGGACTGGTCAATCTCCTTGAACCTGGGAGAGCGCTCAGCAAAAACTGAATGTAATTAGCATTAGATGGTATAATGAACTCATTCAGATATATTTTTTTTAACGTATGTGCAGTTCAAAACAGAGTTGGAATTAAGCTTATTCGCAAAGCAGTGGATTTTAAACACTGGATCCCGAGTGCCTTGAAAGTAAGCCTTCAGACTGGTATTCCATGGCACTTGGAAAGCCTCTAACAAACCAGTGTGACTCAGGCTGCAAAGAATGGCAAAATTCTCTCATGGAGAAGAAATAACTGTACACAGGACACAGAAATCTTTGCTTAAAGCACATTGCAGATTTCTTTTTTTTTTCCTTTAAACATAAATGCAAGCTAGGATAAAGCACATAGCTAAGCAGAAAAGGACCTCTTGGAGTCAGATATTTGTGAATAAAGTGTCAGCTCCAGAAAGGTAATACAAATGATATACAGTCGCTTTGTAGTCGTTGGCTCTTTAATTGAGCAGACTGATGTGTTGCTAGCATAATGGATCTTTGGAGCAGCCTGAGAATGAGGTGCTGTTATTTTGTTTCTCAAAGCCACACATTTGAAGTGCAGGTGAATACAAACCATTTAAGAAATAATTGGTCTGACCTAGCACTGGAGTAGCCATTTTGGCAGCAGTAAGAGGTGTTACTCAGGTGTCAGAAGACAATGAGACAGAGATATATAACACAATATTTGCTCAGTCTAAAAAAAAATAAAAAGCAGCCTAATGAAAAGAGGAAGGAAAAAACCTGAAAAAAGTCCTGTCCTTTTCCGTTCTCCTCTTACAGCCTCTGCAGATTCTTCTGCTTCATTAGCCAAATTTCAGTACCTTTCCATCTTTCCTGTTTGTTCTTTAAAAACAACGCCCCAGTTTCACTGATCACTTCTATCCCTGCCAGGAAGACCCTTGTCCATGACCTAGGCAGTTCAGACCTGGGTCACTGCAGCTTTGCAGATTTCCTTGTTCCAATTCCCTTCTCCTCAGGTTTATCTGTAGGACTACAACTGACTTGATTCCATATTTTGGCTGTTCTGTGACACTCTTTTCTTCAATAAAACTGCTGGTGTTTACATTAATTGCTGTAAAACTCTTTTCCTACTTTAAAAAAAAAATTATATATAGTGAGTCTCCTGGGGAAAAGCAATTTCTGAAGAGCAGAGAGTTGCTATTAATGCTTTAAAATCAAAAGATCAGGTCCAAGTGAATAAAGCTGATGGAACAAGCTGATCTATAGAAGTGGAAAACCTAACTCCAGGTACTGCTGTATGGACTTTAAATGATAGCACAGTGCCACCTCTGTAATGGCACCTTCTGTACTGATGTTGGTGCAAGCAGGTTCAGATAGCTAAAGGCTTTTATCGCTGGTCACAGCAGCAGGTTCTCGTGGGTTAAGGAAAAGATGAGAACAGTTCTTAGCCTCCCGAAGCCCAGTGAGAATGGGACTCGTCAGGGAAGGATGTAGTTCTTGGGGACTCTTAACTCAGGTGCATTTATGAAGGAGAGTGGTAGAAAAAAGGGCCCATGTGTCAACGTGTGAGCAATGTACATATTTGTCACAGCAGGGGTCACTGGCTCAACAACAGAAACGGTCGCATGAAGCAATGTAAATATTCTTGGTTGCTCCTCATCAGACAATATCATTTTAGAAATCTGACACTGATGCAGGCAGCGCAGTGACTGGGGAAGGGAGTTCACTTTCAGACAAGATGCAATCAAAGCAGGTGCAGTTACCAAGTGGCTCTTGCTGATAATTTTATCTGTGACATCTTCTGCCTGTGGATGTGGAAATCTTTAAAAAGAAGAGGCAGTGGATTGTTTTGGAATCCATTTAGAAGGACTAGGTAATAACTCTACTTAGAGAAATGATTGAGTGTCAGGCTCAGGTTGATACACCTGGAACCTCAGGGTCAGATGCTCAGACTCATGCCTAATGATTGCTTCATCTAGTCATTAATGCTCCATTGAGCTCATTCGCTTAGGTACAAAGTTGATGTATCAACCCTACTCATTTTGTGGGTGGTTTGTGTGTGGGTTTTTTTCCCCTTGGATTGTATTTTAAAATGCAGCAGCCTTCAAGAAGTTTGGCTTTTAAATTATTTGTTTATATGGTATTTTCTGTGAAGCTTTATCACTAAAGCTACTCCAGTATGGCTGGCCAAATTCAATCCTTCTGCAAGTCCTCAGTGAATAATAGGGTCCTTAACATGTGAGCTTTGAGGAGAGTGACCTGATGTGATGTGACAAGACTCTTGCTACAAGGTGTATGTATAGGAAATCTTGGTGGTTGGGTTGGGGTTTTTTCCCCCTGCTTTTCCTAGGAGAAGTGTACTTGCCACATAGGAGTGTTAGTCCCATTTACACTGTTCTTCTTGATCCTGTTAAAGGGAGCTTTGAATAGCAAGCTGTCATTATTCTGATTCTTTCAATGTTTTGTATTAATCTAAAAGCAGCACCAAGATGTGGGATTTAAAATCCTTTCACTCACATTTTTAGGATGCTGTAATAAAGAGTTGCTTCATAACATGTTCAAGGTCTATTAAATAAATGCACTGAAGAATTCCTGTTCCCTCTGAAATGGGCTTGTCAAGCTAATCTAATTTCAGTGTCTGCACGTGGAAGGTATGCTATTTTCTCCTTTCAGTGATTTCAAAAATTAATTATTAAAGTTTCCTAATTTTGCTTAATAATCAGTGCAAATTACTGCACTTTTTTCCCTTTGTGTTTTGTAATATTCTGGTAATTATTGCTATATGTACCTGCATGCGTGACACACTGAAAACGTTTTATCATATCACTTGAAGAAATTGCTGAGCCAGTACAACTTCAGGTTGGAGAACTTTGTAGGCCCAATTTACTAATAAATCCTGGCATGATGCTTGTTGCAAGCATGCCAGCCTGTCAATGGCTTAATCACGGAGAATAATCCTGATATCTCTTTATCACACTGTGGAAAATGATTGTTTATGACTGTAGGGAACGTGAGCTTGCCAGCTCTGAATTAGGCTTCCTTCCTGTGTCTTTGGAGGAAAAAAGGAGATTGTTTACATTCTGCAAGGGGTGAGCTGCCCTATATGAAGCTGCTCAGTACCTCTGAGGAAGGCTTGGCCATGTCCAAGCATAGCACTTCTGTGCAGGCAAGGTAATCAATTACTTTTCATGACTATAGTCAGGCTATAAAATCCTCAGGCTGGTTACTGGCATTAGCCATTTTATCCTCTTACACACTGCCCTGTGCCTTTCTGTCACCCTGAAGGTCAGGGGAACCTCCGCAGAGAAAGCATATCAACTCGGGCTGGTGAGTTTGGGGCCATCGAGTGATGTGTGTAATCACTGGTTATAAGCTATTAACAAATCCACAGGGGAACCAAGTGTGATGGAGCTCAGGGAAGGAATGGTGGGAGGAGAATTGGTCTGAGTACATCAACTTTCTTCTAATGTAAATGACATTTCCCAAGGTGGGCACCAGAGATGGAACCCGGATGCGATACAGCTGCCCTTTGAAATAACTCCCTATGAAAATTGGGCCTGACTTGAGTTGCTGGAGATGAGTGGTGAGAATTTAGCTCATGCTGACAGTGTGTCGCAGTTTGAAATTAATATTTTTGTTTATTTTGGACCTCCTGATGTCTTGACGAATTGTTACTTTGGTAGAGAGTTTTTTGAAAGAAAAACTTAATTATCAGAGAAGATAAGTGGTCCCTGAAACAAATCAGCTCCTGCCTCTGAAACACGATCTGAATGGATCTTTGAGATCCTGCTGTTTAAGATGCTCTAGTTTATTATTAAAAATAGTCATTTTAAGTACGTGTATTTATGGTGTATTGGCCTACAAAACTGATCAAAATGTTTGCAGGGTTTGTTGGAGTGAAGCTTCGCCTGGATATTTAGGGAAATTTACTGCAGAAACCTCTTGGAAAATTATGGCTTTGTGTGAGTAAACTCAGTCCCTTCGTGTTCCCTGCATCTTCTTGCTGCAAATCAGCGAAAATGTAACAGCAACTATTTCTTTTCCTGCTCAAAAATCCAGTTTTGGTTTAGATGGTGGTTTTCTCTCTACAGTGTTTCTCAGCCTTTATTTTTATTTGAAGTCTGAAGTAATGTTAAGGTAACTGGAGAGTTTTCATAGCAACAGCACGAGCAAAATCTGCTACTGGATATCAGATTAGAATGCTTTATAGAAAGGACAGAAATTTCAAAGGTGTTTTTATAGTAAATATTGAAACAAAAATGTTTCTGCTTTGGTGGCTTAATTTTCTATAGGAATAGCCTTCTGTTTGGAGGAATAGCCTTCCTCTTTGGAGGAAGTTTTCCCTGCTTCCCCCTTCTGATGCTCGGAGCAAACTAAGGAAGGAGAGGATGGTTGGGACTAGGGGAGGGGTTACTTTATTTTATTTTTTCTTTTCTAAAAATCCCTGGTTCACAGAGCCAGAGTGCTGCCTTCTTTCATCAGTGACGAGCACTTGTCTACTAGATTTGCAGGTCCTCCCAGGGCACAGTGATGCGACAGGGAAGACATACTCCATCAGTCTGGACATACATTTGTATGCACGTACAACTCATTAAAACTCCTCAGCAGAACAAAGTATTTGTATTGTTGTAGTGTCTAGGAGCACAGATGGTCTTGCTATTAAAGCTGGAGACTGAGAGCCAGGTGATCTCCATACTACTTCCAAGCTCTGCCACAAACTTGACATGTGGCTCTGGGCAAATCAGTTGAATGCTCTGTGCTTCTGTTTTCCCACTGGTACAGTGATTAACTGACTGATATACAGTATTTTGTGACTTAGAGCCTCATGAAATATTGGGAGATCTTCAGTTGCAGGCTGATGCGGAACTGCTGAGCGTTGTTTATATAGGATAAAGATTAGGAAAATAAATTTCCTTATCTTCTCTTCTCAAATCTGACACTTATGTCAGAATCTCCAAAGCAGTGGCTGTCTTGTATCAGAGGAAAAGCAGCAAGGAGGAAAATAATCTAAAGGTAAAACTTCCAAGGTAGTCAGTGTTTAACTCTGTCCCCATAAACCCAGGAAGAAACCCCTGAAAGCATCCCCAGTGTTTTGAGTTAACCATAAAATAATATACTTAAAAAAAATAAAATACTGCATATATTCTGTGGTATACTGAACCCTCACAACTTCGGTAAAATTCTGTCGAAGATTACCTGTGTTTGTAGCAGGATGCTGTGACTGCTCTGACTCTGTGCTCTGCAGTGTTGTAATCCCCTGTGACAAATTTGGAGGCCTGTTTTTAGGGTGGTTAGGAAGTTCTGGGATTCACCTTTCTAGATGAGCAGCTGTCTGTTTTGCCTGTCCAGCTATTAGTTATCTGGCAGTCGTGTGCAGCACTCACACGTAAAGAGCTGGGACAAATATTTTCACCAAAAGCAGCCCGATCCCTACACATGCTCCATGAAGGAGCACTTGAAGCAGACACAGGAACCACGTACCCGTGTCAGACCTCCTCTCCCTGAAAACCCCAGGCTCAACGTGAACAGCTGATTTGCAAATCAGATGCAAGATAGGGTCTTATTAAATAGTTAAATACCAAGGTTTGAATTTTCATAAAAGGGCAATTTCAGACCTCATTTGTGTGTGTAATTATTGTGCTTGTGAGAGCAACCCTGGTAAACGCGCACATAAATGTCATGTCAGGCCTCTAATGGGTCATTGACACGCTCCCTGCCCGCCACCGGGCCTGCAGTCTCTGTGTGGAGACAGAGCTGAGCAGATATGTGAAAAAACGGGTGCAGAACCTGGCAGAAACACTTGTCTGTCTGGATGAAAAGAGCAGCAGAGCTCTGTGTACAGCAGCTTATTCTCAAGACGGAGTTGCAGCACTGGGGTCTAAACATGCTGAATCAGTTTTCAAAATAGCAGTGCGTACTAAACCCTAGAAACTCAAATACATCGCTTTCCAAGGCTGAAGATTTGGCAAATGCACTCTTGTAAGGCTGTTGTCACTTGCACTTTCAAGAAGGTTTGGAGATACTTCTCATTCCTCTCTTTCATGCTGGCATCTTTTTTTTTATCATCCAAAAGCTGTGAAATACTTGAAATCTGAGGGTGCTGCTATCAGTTAATGCACTTCAGGACTCTACATTAAAGAATCTCTTGCATACTTGTTCTCCAACGTGAGATGAGCGTCACTAAATTGGCCAATGGTCACACTGGGTTTGGGCTGTGCAGACTGGTCTGAAAACATTTATCCTACACTATAAAGAGTTATCACAGCACAGAATTCAGTGATGGAACGTGTTGCCGATACCCAGCTGAGGTTGGGAGCAGCAAGATTCGGGACGGGAGTTCTGTGATCGTGTGGATATCATGAATCCTCAGGAGTTGATGAGGTTGATTCTAACAAACAGAATATGGGGAGGAGGGCGGGGAGTTAATATTTAAGGGTAAATCTACCTTTGTTAACACTCTGAGTGGCGTCTTGTGGGCAAGGAGGCATTAATTATTTGTGAGTTTTGGTGGTTTTCACCTTTGGTTGCTAGCAGGGGAGGGATTCAGGACTGCACAGCCATGGGTCAGGGCCAGTACAGTGATTCTCATGTCTCTAAATATTGCACTCTTCTGTGATTAAGATTGATCTTGCTTGTATTTGAACGGCCTCTCTCCAAAGGTAGAGGGTTTTTGGCAGTTGTGCTTTTGTGGAGAAGAAATAAATAGCTTAGTGAGATGGCAGCGTGGGTGGAGGGACAGCAGGTATCGGTCTCCTGCAACAAGCAAGGTAAAATATCAGGCTGAACAAAAGTAGCAGCAGAAGGCAGGATGCAGAACATGCTGACAGATATCGGTCAAGAGTCAGAACCCAAGGCTAGGGCTTGAATAGGCTCTGAAGAAGCAGGCAGGAGGCCAGGCAATGAATAAAAATTAGCATGCCCCATACTGCTCTCCATATTGTTGCTTGCCTGACTACTCCCCCTTCCACCCCCTCTCCTGCGTTTTCTTTAACGTACCAGTGGTCAAAGCAAATAATGATATTTTGTTTGTAAGGGAGGCCCTTGAAAGCTATTCTGAGCCCCGAGTCCAGAAAAACATAATCTCTGTCTGATTCTTTGTTTAGTGGGGATTCAAATCCCAACTTAATTTAATCTTTTGATTTATCCTGCAGGTACTGCCTGATTATATTCCAGTGCCACCAGTAATAGAAATGCGGGGATTTTCTTATTTTTATTTATTTATTTTTTGCTTTTAGCACTTTTTGAACAAAAAAGGCTTAGCAAAAGTCATTATTGCTGTTATCCTCTATGATGCATCGTGAGTGAATGACTGCATCTCTGAGCATGTACCCCATTACTTTGTATTAACAGTGTCGTATTAGGGTTACACAAAGTTTGGTTCCACACAGCTCCAGTTGCTGGACTGGTCTGACTGCCAGCACTCCCACAGGACAGCCAGGATTTCACTGGGAAGGATCAGGCTGGCCAGGTAGGTGCAAGGAGGAGGGTGGCATGGCACGTAGCACTTAGACCCATTCCTTGGCAGGGCCCTGTGGGTTTGGGGACAAATCACTTAATGCTGCATTTGTGAGGCACTTTTATTTTTTTAAGTGTACTTAGGATGACTCTTGGTATCATTAAAGTGCATGAGAACCCCAAGGTACAAACACCACTGAAGGGTGCAGGTTGGGAAGGCAAAGTGGCAGCAATTGTGCTGGGATCTCATGGATCCCCTTCACCAAAATACCTGGTCACCTCATTTGCGCTCATGGGCTGGATGAATGGGAACTCACTGGTGTGCCTCCAGCAGCCAGTGTCTCTATGCCTAAGCTTCCCACAGAGGGGACAGGGAGACAGTGCCTCTCTATCCCAGAGACCTTGCAGAATGAGTACAGTGGAATCCAAAGATAACCAGACACTGTGGCTGTAAATGTTAACTAGCAAATACTGTGTGCGTTGTCTTGCCTTTCTCTTCCAAGGCTGCTACTTTCTCTGCGCGTTTTCTCATTCGCCTCATGTTTCCCCATCTGGACCTTTAAAGTATTAAACACTTTTATTTAATTTTTCCTTTTACTTTCCCAAACAAGATACAGTTCATTCATATCCTTCAAAAAGTCGCTAAAATTAAATTTTTAAAAATCATATTAAATCTTTAATATTCTCCTATGGATGATAATATGCCCAGGCAGACAAGGACGGCATGCAAATCTAGTGGCATGCCTGACAAACATAATGCATTTATATTAAATCTATTGTACAGTAAGAATTTCAAGACAGCGGTGATCAGAGGAAACCGTGCAATTGGATTAATAGATAATTTAGGCTGTAATCCAACAAAGCAGTTAAGCATATGCTTAATTTTAAGCGTGCGTAGTGTTACTTGATGTCAGTTGAGGCACAACAAGCTTAAAACTAGGCACATGCTGAAACGTGTGCTTGCTGACTTAGGCAATGATCTGAACAAATAAGGTTTTTACAGCTGGAAATACATGAAGGAGCAAAGTGTGTCCATTTTTCCTGTAATCGTTAAAATAGCAATTCGGCTCAAGTCTCAAAGCATAACATTTTTATAGGGGTTAAAAAATAGCCCTCACCAACTGCAGAGGTAAACAGCTTACAGATTATTTATTTTACCTGCATTCCTGGTTAAACTCTGTTCAAAATAATTAGATAACCCTGTAAAACCTGTGACTGGTGCTGTTAATTCCACATAAAGATTTTCTCATGCAATACCTAATAAATGGAGTTATCTTTTAACAAAGGCTTTAAGGGGATTAATACGCTGTGAGGAAGATGTACTCTGCAACTCAGTTAAGATGCTTGCTCCAGATCTGAGCTAGATCTAAAAGAAGAAAGAAAACTTAACTTCTTGAATGACCTTAGCTTGTCACCCGGACTTCTCTGTACCAGCTCTACCAGTTAACTTGCTTCTGACGCTTTGCAGTATTTGTGGCCTTAATTGAGGGACATAACCAAACAAATTTATCATCGCAGCCCATAAAAACGACAGAATTCATATGGTAGCATTCTTCATTCTCTCCAATTTGTTTCCCTGAAATCCCTGCAGCAATTTATTTGCTGAATATGCGAGTTTTCCTCCTTATGAAAATTACAAATTGTTGTCAAGGTTAACGAGTTAATATTCTCATTCAATATTTATTTTATATGGGAGGAGGGGGGAAGGAAGAAGCGCGACTGTTCTTATGCTCTTTTCCACGGCAAAGTCTGGTTTCTTAATCAATATGACAAGGACACTGTCCTTTGGATAATACCCTGAATCATCGGGACTAAAAAATGAGCTTTATTAATCAACAGCCCCTGATTAATTATTATAAAGTGATGCTCATACATTTCTGTACATTTTAATAATTCCTGCAGAAGGCTAACAATGTCCCCAGTGATTTGAAGGCTTTGGGGTTTGAATTTTTCTAAGCAATGTCACAATAAATAGTCCAAGGGTACTACTGCTCGCTCACTAATCCAGTCTGTTTCAATCCAGCAAATGAGTAAAACCTTCTTTTTCCTATTTCCCATCTATAATTCATCATTTGCATACAAAGTAAGAAGCAAGAATCGGCAGTCTCATCAGTTTTCAAAATATCAAGGGACAACCAGGGTGATTTATAGCATGCTACGTTATCTAGATCATATAACCAGAATATTTCTGTAAAAACAGACCTATGTAATTTCTCGATAAGAGTGTCTGTCTGGCAGATAAATGTGATGAAGGTCATTGGTCTGGAGAACTTAGTGTGGACCTGAGTAGCCATTAAGTCTGTCTTTGCCAAGAGATATCCCATCCCCAAACATTCTGAGTATGAAAGATACACATATTTAAGTCTCTCTTAGCCACCAAAGAGTATAACCTGCGTGTTTGCCTGCTACTGGCGATTTAAAAAATATGCCACCTGTTTCTCATGCTTTCAGTGCACTTTTGTAGAGAGAACCTTGCTGAAAGGAGCAGATGTGTTCTCTTGGTACCAGAATGATCCAGCCCTAAAAGGTGTGTGAGGAGGTGACCACAGCTGGGGAGCCTCTGTGGTTTAGCTTGAAAGGGCAACATGCTTCCACATCCCAGTGCAAGTGCTCAGATGGATGTATCACAGATTGAAAGACAAATTAGTGTTCATTTATTGAAATGATAGGAGGGCCAGGCATAAAGCATTATCCAGCACCAGTTCCGATGCGTTCGTCCTTTGTACCAGGCATCCTACAGCCTGGCTTTCTTTTCCTGTGAAATATTTGGCCAGCTCTCAGACAGCTCACGAGGATGCTCTTAAAGCAGTGTGGCTGTGATAAATGGTATCAGACTTCCAAAGGCACTGGCTTCTTGTGTTTATGTTTTAAAATAATGTGATTGCATTGGAAAAACTCAGTGGCCTTTTCGCAACCTTCCTGCAATGAGCATTTTAATTACTCATCAGAGTGCTCATCTATCCAAAGTTGAGTCCCAGGAATTTTTCACAATGAGATGTTACAATCTATGTGCAGGTATCCCACAGGTTATTTTGCTTTAGCTTCTCGATTTCTGTTTTAATTCTAGTATGTCAATAATGAGTTCTTGCTTTGCTTTATTAATGTGAAGCACTGGAAAAAAAAAATAGAAATTTCATTGCTTTCGGATGCTCTGCGACAAGCAGCACTCCTGCGTTTTGCCCTCTAGAAATATGGGTTCTGATCACAGATAACTAAAATGAGATTAGGATGTTAGCTTTCTCAAGAGATAACAGCAGTCTAGGTCATAAAACTACCATATGGCAGATTTGGCAGTCTTTACAGAGGTCCATGGTTTAATTATCACAAAGACAGATTCAGTTCCCCACTTGCAAATGCCTGGGTCCTCCTGTGGCAAGGACTGGCAATGCAATTAAGGGGAAAGCTGTATTGTACTTGGCTGAACCGAGAAGTGACCTTACTGTGGCCAGCGCTGTCACTTCCTAACATTTCACTCATGATTAAGTTTATCATTTCAAACAAACAACATGAAATGTCAAGTCTCTGATCTGTTTAACATGTGGGAGGGAAGGGTGGGGAGAGCGGAGGCGCGCAAGCCCTGGCTCTGTATTTTACCAAGCCAAGCTGGAAGGCTTTTCTTCCAAAAAGAAATGTAGAAAAAGTTGACAGCCACATCAGAAAAGAGCAGTGTCTCTGGGGACTGAGTTTGCCTTTCTGGTCAAGTCTCTCAGTTGCTTGCACCAAATGCTTTGGGGTTCCTGTGTCTCCAGTCCCTTGACCCATCTCCATTCCCAGGGTGATGTACTCTTGCACCACCACCACCCATAATTTCATAGCCCGTGTTATGCTCTGCTTTTCTGTTAGAGTAACCTCACTGTCGCCTGTCCTTCCTGTGAGCAGAGGAATACCCCATCCTAAGAAAAACAGAATCTCATCTTACTCATGTGGCTCTGGATTGGCAGAGCCCTGTTTGCCTCATGCCGTGCTCTGGTCAGCGTGGATAAGCAGCAGCAGGTTGATGTAGATGTCCTCCATCAAATGCAAGAACACACCAAGGGCTCAGTGTCTCGTTGAACTGCTGCTTTAAAGTCTTATTTCCCAAAGAAGTCCTTTGCTTTGCCTAGGACATGAGGTGGTATAGTAGTAGGAGATGTGGCAGTTGTTTTCATCAAATAGAGAATTATTTTTTTAAAAGTCTGTCCTGATGTGTATCAACACGTTACTAGAAGTGAATTCATCCATGTTCCTTGTGTTAAGGTAATGAAGCTGGCTAGAATGGCAAGGCGAGAGTCACAAGTTAATTTAACTCACACTAGCAGATAAAATAATTGTTGAAGTTCTTTTGTGTGCAGTTGTAACAGTGCAAATGCCTTCTTGAAGCTTAATTTCATTGAAGGATGAGGTCTTTCTGATTTTTGAAAGGCTGACATCACTGGGTGAGGCAAATACACCAAAACAGTGTGTAAGCTTCTAGTCAGCTGGATAAAAGTATTTCTGAATCCAACCAATATTTAAGAAGATAGAAAAATATGAAGATGCAGAAAGGGATAAAGTTTAAAGACTTGTAATGCTGGCAGGGAAAGAGTCTTTGAAAACTGAGTTAAGGTATGACTGTACCAAACCAGTTGCTTATTGTGCAACATCATGTCACTAAACACAAGCATCTTCATGGCTATTGTTATTTTAACTACTTGCAATATCTGGTAGTTTTGAGTTGCAGTGACAACTCCATTTTTCCCCACGTCATGGCTAATTTTATGCAAACCCTCGGAGACTGAGTTCAGTTCATAGGCATGCTCGTGTCCAATTAAAAAGTAATAGAACTGAAGCATATATAACAAATCAAAGAATGCAATGCTGTCAAACGCAAGAATTAAAAACCCAGCCCTACAGGCCACCAACCTTCATCACACTGGAGAAAAATATTTATATATAAACACACATGTATCTCCAATTTCTGAATCTTTACAATAAGGCATTCTTAAATCCACCCTCACTCTAGACAAGGCTATATTAAAATATCAGTTTTCATTATTAGAACTTTAAAGATTCAAGAGCTTCTTAAAACTGGGATTTTACCAACTACAACAATTTATATGAGCTGCACAGTTAGAGTGAGAGCTAATATCAAACAACATGATACACCAGTGAGCTGTTTCTCATCTGTCCTCTCAACTGGTACTAAGGAGAGGAACTAGAGAAGTGAGCTCCTGATTGTTCTTGGCTGTCCATTTTCAGGGAATAAAATATGTGATATCAGAAACTGGCCAGAAACTGTGGAATTTTAGTTACAAACTCTGCTGTTGGTTATTTGTATTTTCAGTGCACAAAATTGAGAGATATGCTAAGGCCAAGATGTATTAGGTGAGACATGAGGATAAAATGATGCTCCCCATCAAAACCAAAGTGCCTTCTGTTTCTTATTTTTGCCTTTTCTTTCTCCAAAACACCTGTATGACCAAAGTGCAAGTGCTGATGCAGCTTCTGCAGCTGGAAACCTTCTATTACCCTTATTAATAATGGTCCCATCCCTTATTTACTTATGAAGTCAGCAGAGGCCAAAAAAAATCGTAAAAAGATTAGTGCCCAGAGAGATAGCATTGCTGCTTTTAGGTAAAATCTATGAAAAGTAAAAGCATATCAGCACAAAAATAAATCAAGCTAAATGTAAACTCTGGATAGTATAAACTAAAACTATGGGACAGCAGTGACGTGGTTTATTGTGGAGATGACGTGGAGAACAGTGTGGAAACACAAGCAGCACCTGCCTGCCGTCAGCACGGGGCAGGGGGTGTAGAGGCAGTGGGGAAAAGCTGTTCTGCTCCAGGCAAAGCACAGATAATCCACTGAATTCTTCTGTTGATAATCCAGAATGGCTGTCCTTCCTTCCATCTCCCATGTCATGAATTGCTCGGTGTGGCTCATGTTTGTCTCGGTGGTAGGACACGAAGGGGCCCTATTGCATAAATAAGATGAAGGAAATGATGATAGCTGTTCTTCCTGAGTAACTGCTGGGTGAGACTCGCCAGGTACTGTCACTGTAAAGTACTTTACTAACTATTTCCACTGAACGTAATTTCTGATTAATAGCCCATTAAAATATGAGCTTAAATAAAGCACAGCTTAAGTCCCAGCAAGTTGGTGTGAGTCTGGAAGCCTGAAAAGTTCCTGTTTCAGTCATGCTGCCCTCTGTGCTGTCTTGATGGAACATTTTTCCCCCTCGTTAGAGTTGCTAATTGGCTACAGCCTCTGTCTCTCACCTCTGAACAATCCAGTTGTTTCAGGTGTAGGTGTGCAAGGTGCTGTACTACCACCAGATTGGTCACAGGAATGCAAACTTCCTAGAAGAAGAGCTATTAATTGGGGTGGAAGAGGAGGGAAGGGGGGGAAGAACCACGCTTGGCTTGGAAAGGTTTTCAATTCTTATGTGTCAGAATATCCTAATTCAAACCCAAACGGGAATCCACTGTTCTAGGGGATTCACACAGCTCCAGGTAAACAACTAATGAGCAGCCTGCCAGTTTCATTTTTATCAAGAGCCCTCAGAGATTCAACTGTGCCATTTCATAAAATATGCAGATGATAGTGGAGGGAGAATAGCAAAGGCTTTGAAAATGATTCACACAACCTAAAAATGATGTTGAAAAGGGAGGAATTAAATATTCACAAAGTGAGAGAAATTAAGGCATATTAACTGTTAGAATGTGGAAATGAAGTGACTAACATGCACAGAGCTGATGAGAACTAGATGATTACAGATCTGTCAAAAGTTTCTAATTCTGACACAGTGTGATGTCGAGGTGCTAGTTGGCTGGTAAGGGCAAAAAATTAGGTACGGGACAAGTAATGCAAACCTGACAGATCAGAGTCAAAGGCGGTAAGACACCGCAGTGATTAACATTAGGCTCAGTCCTGTATCAAGGGTGAACTTTAAGCTTGCAAAATGAATACTAATTATGGTTACAAACAGAACACAAGGGGCTCAATTCATCAGCTGTATAAGGGACGGCGTAATGAGTTATTGGGGGAAAAAAGTCACCTAGGGCCAAATTTGTCTCACTCCAGAGTTCTGGCTTACACCAGGGATAAATCTGACCCTTGGGATATGAGAGTTGGAAGTCTCACTCTTCTGTAATTAATCAGGGACGTATCTTGTGTTGCAGTTTTGATAGAGTAGAGGAAAGGTTGCTGGCAGATGTGTTCACACAGAGTGGGTGAAAAAGAAGAAAGAATAACAATAAAAAGAGGATTACATGGAGTGGCCACACTGGGCATGTTGTTCTAGTATGGCAGAGAGACCGTTCAACCTTTCTCAAAGGCAAAGCCAGGTCCCCACCTCTGTGAGCAGTACTGGAGTGCTCAGAGCTGTGCCTTCCTTCTGAAAACCACTGGCTAGGAGCTCTGCCTGAGAGCCTGGGTGCAGGGCCCTCTTCCTGGAGCCTGGCAGCAGCTCAGCACTGTGCTGGCAGCGCCATGTCGTGCCAGTGGTGTGTGGAGAGTGTTCGGACCTGTTTTTACTGAGTAATGCTGGATTGCCATGTCCACATGGAAGCGGGTTGGCTCCCAGTGAGGAATTGGATGTCGATGGCCTTTACTGAGGTTGCCTGGCAGAGAAGCAATTTGGTAGCTTGGTCATTCATTGCTGTATAGTTTATATTCCCTCCCTGGGCCTTGCACGCATGAGTGCTCTGTAATAGTATATAGTAAAAGCCATTCTCAGACCCGTGCGGAGATCTCGGCTGGCTAATTAATATTTTCCTTTTTTCATTGGAAAAGATCCATGCAAACTCTGACAATAGGAGCTGTAGACACAAACGTACATACAATTCATATGTGTATAGCTACCCGCACACGCGATGTTTAAACAGCCCTTTCAAGGCAAAGGGATTTGGAAATTCAGGGGAAGCTACACCCTGAATTCTCCTGAGAATAACCCCATCTTGCACCGTAAATTCAGCTTGATGCAGAGTGTGAATTAGTGTCATGTACAGCACTGAGTGTACCGAGAATACTTAACAAATAAATATTATTTTGATTACAACAGTATCAGTAGCATGCTTGATATCTTCCAGAGACAAAAAGAACTTGAGATATTAAAAAAAAAAAGTGGTAGTTGTGCATGCCAAATAGATGTGGCACTGGGTATGTGTTTTGCATATCTAATTTCTTGGAGAGCCTGTCCTATGTTCATAATCAAGAGACAGGCATAAACTCAAAGGTCACAAAAAGACTGAGCTTGGTAAGGTAGATGTTCTGAATATATTAGGTATGTAAAGCAATATTGTGGCCCATCCAAACTAGAATTAGTGGTAATTATTATATAATATGTAATGATGGGATTTAAATGGCTAACACATTTTCTCTGCTGAGATCATTTAGACATGATTCATATAAATGATTAAATTAATAGATCTTCCTCTTTTAAGACTGCTAGGCAGCTTAAACGAAATTTCTCAACAGAGACTGATCCCAGTGAAATAATATTAATAGAAAATGGAAGAAGAAATTCTGAGAAGTGGGTAAATACACGCTGGAGTTTGAGGAAATTTCTGTAGACATCTTTACAAATTTAAATATTCTCTAGAAATAACCCACCAAGGACTTTGGAAAGTGAAAGAAGAACAAACCTAACTTTTCCTGAAAGACTAGAATGGTGAAATGTACTGGAGGACAGGGACTTAAAGGATCACTGTCTACTTAGTTTAGGCTTAAACATTAGGCTTTTCATAACGCTAAATGGTTTTACAAAACTTAATGTGGATAGAAATGTTTTTCTTCTTCCTTCTTTTGAATCAAATTTCAATAAGAGAGCTCCCCTCACCCCGACATATATTCAGGAGAATCCTCTGCAGTGTTGTAAAGTCACATGCAGGAGCATCGTCCTAATTAGTAAGAACAAGGACAGGAAAATGACTACGGATGGGATTTTTGAAAGAGCCTGGGGGAGCTAGTTGCCCAAAACCTGGCAAATTCAATGGGAGTTAAGCACTTGAATCTGATAGACATCTGAAAATGTGAGCGTGAATGTACAAGTGCTAGCATCCTCTGTGGAAGCCGGTCCCACATGCCTCTGAGGAGCTTTGCCACCTTGGTATGTCCTCATCCCCCTCTAGCTCTGGCTGGATTTGTGGCGCTCCACTCAAGGTTGTGAGGCAGAGCTTTACTCTCCAGGCTTCTTATGGGGTGTTGCGTGCTTCCGCTCAGAGCCTGGTCACACCAGTGGTCCCAGTATAGAAGGGATACACAGGAATGAGGGTTTCATGGAGACGGGTTGGTTTATTTGCTGCATAGTTGATGAACGTGGAAAAACGTAAGAGCACAGTGAGGACAGCCTCTTGCTGGTAGTCATTGTCCCATCCAGCGTATGCAGTGGAAGGAGGGTAAGATGAGACCTCCCCGTTTCAAAGCTAGCTCCGGGCATTCTCAGCATCTGCTTACTTTGTATTAGTCACAACTAATAATCAGGGACAGAGCTGTAGCTGTTTGCTGTATATCAGCCATTCTGCTGGGAAAGACCTGTCAGCTTTTAGCTCTCTCTTGCTCAGATTGAGAAATTGATAGGTCACCAGTGCCTTAGAGTACCACAAGGAAGGTATCATATTTATTTTAGCTACAGCTTTGCATCAGTGCTATCACACTGTAAAGAATTTCATAAAGCATATTTTGTCTCTGGGTTTGGTGATGTGTTGTGGGGTTTTTTTTTATATTGCTTGGAAAAGAACATATGGTAATCTGTATAGCTCTGTCCCAGAGGGTTACCCAAGTGCTGTATACCAAGTGATCTTTCTAATTTTATTGTTAAATTCATGTTCGTTTGTTATCCTAAATATTCCCTTTTTCTGCTTAGGAGGTTAAAAATACCTGGAGCTGCAAGTCTGGCCTATTTACTACAGAATTCATGAGTCACGCACTATACTGAAGCCCTGAAATATCACAGAGGTATTATTCACAGGCAGCTCAGCAAAAGAATGGCAAAACCTGCCCTTCTTTGGATTCAAAAGTTAAATGCTTTAGGGTGACTGGTCATTGAGCTTTCTCTTTGAGAATAGATGCATAAGGAAATTGCTAGAAGCCTCTGATTAGTAAAACAACCTTTATCTTGCTCACAGTTGGAGAGCAAGTCCTTCCTAAGGAAATGGTATGCGAATGTTGTTCGTATCAGAAAGTCCAGCTCGCTTTCCAATTTTGGCGCTATATTTATAGGAAGAAGTGATTGTTTCTCCAGATCTCATTTCTTTTGCTGCTTTTCTCCAGCCTTGGGTGACATAAACCACTGACGGAACGTCTCAAATATCCTTAATGTCTCTAGTGCTTCAGATGAAATGGCGGTGTGGAAGGCAGCAATGGGATATGCAGACTTTGACTTAACGACGTAGCTGTTGTTGATGGTTCAGCCCATGAATCTGCACTGGAGTATGATCAAATGCCGCTTGCCATTGCGGGACTAACATGAGTTCTCTCTAAACTGCCCTCTCAGCTGTGGGTTTGCAGATGAATCAATTTAGATTCACTTTATCCTGCGGCTCAGACTCTTGGTGTGATAGCTTAAGCTCCGTTTCATATCATATTATCCTTTATTTATCTTTGTAGCTAAAACAGCCTATCGAGATTTTTGAAAATCATTGGTTGTCATTGCGTGTCACTATAAAGCAGAGCATGGAGAAACTTTGTGAAGTATTTTAACTGAACCTCAAATAGTCCAGGAATACTCCAATATATTCTGTGAAAAACAACCAATTAAGTGGTAACTCCTGAAACAGAGTGTTTCAGCCGCTCCCATAAACACCAACCAGACGCAGATGCTGAGAGATGAAAAAAACCCCATTGACTATGATTCCATGTTTCAGAAGACTTTCTAGCCTTTGGTCACCTCCTAATGTTTTTTGCTATCGGAGAAAATAAGTTAAAACTGAGAATATATGCTTTCAGGAGATAAAAATCCAGTTTCTTTCCCTGAATAGCTCATTGAGCTGTCTGAAAAATAGTTCTAAGTGCATGTGGTAAAACATAACCTTTTCTGGAGGAGAAGCATGATGCAATAGAATTTTTTCATAATAATCTGGACAAAACGCCACTTCGTTTCTTCCAGAAGTACAAACTTTGGCATTCTCTACAGCTCTGGTTCCTTAGGTTTAGTTTAAGATTGAAGATTTCTACAGATGGGATGCTCGCACCTCAATACATAAAGGGGATAGCTCTGTTTTGTAGAGGATTTTCCATAGCTCTTTAAGTGACCTGGAATTCACAGATCCTGATGGATGGGGGCATGGCAGACAGAGTTAGACGACTGGTTTCTATTCCTGCTTTTGCCACCTACTTGCTGACCTGGGGTGATTCATATATGTTCCCTGTGCCCTTTTATCCTCATCTGTAAAATGAGGATATTGACATTTACATTGCTTTATAAAGTGCTCTTAGATCTATGGATGAAAAGTGCTAAGTAAACCAAAACTCTCAATTAAATTAATTGGAGAGAAGGAGCTAGGTCAGTGTTATAGCAAGGTTCATTTATACACCTCAATTTCTTTCGTCTCATGTCTTGAAGCCTATTTATAGTTGGAATTGCTACTATATCCTCTTACCTGTAGAAGTCTTCTCTCTGGGACAAATCTGAAGTGTGCTTATAGGCTAGGAAGGAATAAGCTTCTATAGTTTTATACAGAGATACAGGAGCTGGACAAAGGGCACCCAGTCCCCTGTGCCTGTGGTACAAAGCTCTTGGACAAGCCCCTTAAAAGTATTAAACATCCAAGGAAATACCTCTGGCATTGTAGCTGATTGCACACAGAAAATAAATTATAAAGCTCATACATTGAAAAGCGAATGCTTGAGCTTTGCTTGTGGGGAAGGAAATCATGAGCGCTAGTCTCTTGGTGATCTTTCAAGGTCACGATTAGGTTGGGACATGCAAATCCACCTCCTACCTCAGCTCAGCTGCAGAGAGAACTGTGTTGCATCTCCAGAAGAAGTCCATATTTTAAGTGTGTCCCCAATCCGTGTGGATTCTCTATTAATTCTCAACTGAAGGCCACTATTTCTGTGTGAGTGTTCTTGCAGGGAAATGCATATCGAAAAAATGCTGTGAATTCCCCTTGTCAGTGGTTATTTTAATCACCTGAAGGTTGTTGTGTTCTTCTAGGAGATTTTGTTTTTTAAATGATTCTTGAATGTCTTGCTACATAATAGTAAGAAAATAGATTATTCATAGAAGCTGGTTTTGTTTTGAAAATTTTGGGAACAGATGCAATCCCAGAGCTGTGATCCCTGCACAGCTCAGAGATCAGAAGTAATAAGAAGCCTCTGAATTATCTTCCCTCTGTTCTCAAAGCTTGAACTTAATCTGCCAGGCTGCCTATAGCTGGGACTTGGTAGAATGCAACCCCAAATATCAGATATGTGTGTGGCTCACACTGCATGCAGAGGAGAGCTAGCACTCAGAGAACAAAGAAAGTAGGGCAGACACCCTTAAACCATAGTTGGGCAGGTGTTCTTGGAAGTTTCTCAATACAGTGAAAAATTAGGGTAAAAAATTTCACTCTGTAGGGGGGAGAAAAATGTTCTTTGCAGTTTGGCCGGCATTCTCCTTGTCATCTGCAATTTTCTGTGAGGGTGGGATAAGTGTAGAGAGGCAGACTTGTCAGAAAGGTTTGGCATTTTGGTGAAGAAATGCCAAAATGTAGGGTAATGCCCTGAAAAAGATTATTAGTGCTGAACTGACTATTTTTGACTCTTTTGAGACCTCCATAAGTTTTAAGACAAATAGGAAACAGCCTGGAATATAGCTATTTCACTTGTGTGTAAGTTTTGATTGACAGAAAGTAATTATATTTAATGTTCACACAATTTTAAATAATGTGTTTATGTATAATCTCAAGTGTTTTAGCAACACTCACTTTCAGCTATGCTGGCAGGAGTGGGAGCAGGATGTCAGAGTAACAACGATCAGATATAGGGGCACGAGCATGACGCGGGGGTCAAAGACTGTAGACCCAGTGAGACATCAGGCTTTGTCTTTCTTAAGAGAGTTACACTTGGAGGAAGAAAGAGAAGGTTTGTAACTTAGAACTATGAGGAATTATTTTAATAAGTAATTGAAAACTGACCTGTCGGTCCCACAAGTCACTACATGGTTTCTTCTCAGTGCTCTCTGTGGGTCTGTCTGCTGTACAAGTGGGTCAGCTGGACAACGGGAAAGCTAAATTAGGGAAGGCTGACCCAGGAGAGAACTCTTCTAGGTTAATAAGCTATGATGGACCAGTTAGGGGGGAAAAAAAAAAAGGAAAAGGAAATCTGAGGGGAAAATGAGTGTGAAAAACACAACTCCTACACGGTTTGTCAGAGGCTCTGAACTTACAGCACTGTATTTATAACTCGCTCACCTGGATTCTGAGTTACCGTCTGTCACTGACAGCACCAATCTAGCGTAATTCCCCTCACTGCACAGGAGCCAATGTGAATTTGGGCTGAGGGAAGTTGGCATCATATTATTTGTACGATTTCAGATATTCCAGAGTGGTGGGGATGCCTCCAGCAAGGCCCTCAGAAGGTAATTCTTCAAGCAGGGGAAGCGCTATTTAGCGGCGACAATCCTACTTGGAAGGTGAGACAAGCTGAATAAAAGCCAAACTAATTCATCCTCTGCCCAAATCTCCATAGTGCAGCGTTCAAGAACTTAACCTGCTGAATAAAGTTCCAGACAATCTCCTTCCAGCTCAGGGAAAAAGGTTTTTTACCCTTTTATGTGAAGCTGCTTTTGTCCTTCTTGTACTCTCCTCCATGCCTGCACCATCGCTGCAGGATCACCTGCTCCAGGGGGGCTTGTGGCAGGTATCTCTTGCCTTTGGAAACCTGCAAACCTCAGTATAGACATCAGCATCTCAGTTGATGTCCAGCGATGCAAACCCTTCTAGCAAATTTGACACAAGTTAGTTTAAACAAGGAAGTGCCATGGGCTTGCTTTCAGACCCGTGTGCTAGACTAAAGTAGTGCTGGAGCCAGGTGGTGATTTCACATTAAACCAGTGGAAGGACAGAAAAGTTGATTTCCCCAATGAGGAAAGAATATGGCATTTAATTTCTTTTCCCTTGTCAAGGGGGCTAAAGACAGACACTGTGTTGGGCTTGGGGTTGTTATTTTTCTTTAAAAACTTTGTCATCTTCATGTACTGCCAAACACCGCTGTAATTAAGAATTTTTTCATCAAGGAAAAGTTTTGCAATAAGCCTTTATTTGGCTACGTAAAATTTTCCCAACATGTCCTTCCAAAGTGGGTTGCTGTGCCACTACCCTATCAAACACCATCTTTTTCTGTGGTCATATCTAACGTCACATACGTATTTTAAAAATCAGGATTGCTTCTTTTTTTAGATATACGAATAACAAAAATGCTAAGGAGCTAGGGGACAATGCTGGATTAATAAATAGCTTTTCAAATCTTAAGTTGAAGGGTCAGAGCTTTCTACTCTCCTTAAAAAAATATATTTGAGACCCCAATTCGTTTTTTTCTCTAAAAGGCCCTAGTTTTTATCCGTTTTTTAACCTGATTTCAGGTATTTTTCAGACTTTTCAGAACTGCTTTCTTTGTGGAACCACAGCAGTCCAGGTCTTGTGCTGTAGCCAGCTTTTAAAAATGTTGAACTTATCTTGACAACCAGTCTGGCATTCAGAAGTCAACTGCTTTTGCTCCAAGCCAGGCTTAGTGCCTGCAGCCAAATTAATGCTGAATGCTGGAACCTTTTTTCTAGGCACCTTGTTCTGTCCTACCCAGAGACACATCCCCAGCTTGACCAACTGAAGGAAAAAAACATTGTACAGGTAATCACTGGAGATACTAGTCTAAAGTCAGAAGAAGAGATGTACTGGCAGAGGATGAGCCAGTGCCCACCACCTGTACTGCACTGCAACCCTTCTCTGCCTTATGCCCAAATTTCATGCATCTTTTTCAGTAGCAGTGATTCTTGTAGATGTTCCACTCTTGTTTTCATAAAAGGCTTCTCAGCGATGAGCTTGTACTTTGCAGTATGTCAGGTCAGAAACTTCCTCCGCTCCTTTTGCTGTACATCTCGCTCTGGAGCTGTTGGTGCTACCATCCCTGAACGTTTATTGTATCCATCTTAACTGGCAGACATAATCAATCTCAAAACTTCAAATGTTTAATTTTGTCTAGAAGGATTCTCATGCAGCTCTGTCAGGGTAACATATGCTGAGATTTTCTTTAAAAAGAACCACGCTACTCAGATTCCTGTTACTTTTCAGCAGTGAAACACAAATACCAGAATTTCTTTAAAAACTGAGCTGTTACAAGGAGTGCTGCTTGGAAAATGAATATTAATTACCTCTTGACTCTCAGAAGGGGCATGAATCTTTTAAACACCCTCTACAGAAATTCATGTACCTTCCAGTGCTCTCGGTAGGCTTCTCACTTATCTGGTTTCCAGAATCACCAGAATAGTTTTGCCTTTCAGTGTGGTGTGCTGAGCTTTAGCTGGGTGTCAGAGACCAGCGGCCTGTTCGCTGGTGTAGATGCAACCATTTCTGGCCAGAAAGTACCAGCAATACTGTAGTAACTAATAGCGCAGAGTATTGCACAGCTTTGAGGGCTGTAGTAAGTGATGGGAGACGTGGGGGCTAAGCAGGGAAGACGGAGAAGTGCACAAAACGTTCCTCACCAGAGTTAGACTCCTAAGGGCCTTCAACCTATTTAAAAAGGATCATCATTCATCAGCACCATCATCATTATCTGCTCGATCGGGAGAAGGAGGGGAGGGATAATCAGCAAGAGATGATCAGCGTCTTATCACTGAGCTCCTTCATTTCAGTGCTTAAACTGCAGGATTTTTTCTGGAGAGATAATTCATATTTTATCATTAAAACTGCTGATCATAACCTCGTTAATATATGGATATTGCTAACACACACAAAAAAGCTAACACGATAAAATGTAACGCTTCTATTAAATTACTTAAACTAGTTTACCTCGCCTCGACATTGTTCCCCTCCCCGCCGCTCCTCTGCCATCACAGGCACTGCTTGTACGTGGCACACAAAATCTATAAACTCTTTCCAGGAATACAAAAGCATTCGCTATGATGTTGATAAGAAACAGGACAGTCACTCTCCCCTGACATATTTGTTCTTTAAAAACAAATCAATGGTGCAGGGATTTGGCACCTGAATGCAGAACAACGGCTTGATGAGGCAAAGATTGTCTTCATTAAGGACATTAATATTCATAGAGAGTAGAAAATCTGACACAAGAGAGGACTCACTAACCTTTTCTCATATTAGATTTTTACTTCTTAACACAATTACAGTCCGGCAATGACTTAATTAATGCTGCTTTTTGTCAGACTGCTTTAAAGAGCTGTCAATTTGGTCCTGCAGAGGCTGTCAGGGAAAGAGAAAGACAGTCATCTAGGCTAAAAAGACACAGGAAGAAATTCAAACACTTAATAACATTCAAAGTGCTATGCAAAGTCACATATCAACCTGTATTAAGGAGAGTTTTTTGTCTTTCCTCTCTTCCTACTTATGCTAATATTTTTCAGGTAAAATTGGGGCTGCCGCCACCTCTAATTCTGAAGTACATGGCAGCAAATGAAGAAGAGGTCATCAAATCTAATGTATTTTAGTTTCAGAATATTAGGAATATCTCCAACCCTCTGTGGAGAACAGAGGGACTAAGAACCACTCCAGGAAGCCTTATTAAATGTCTGCCAAGAAAGGTCAGCCTGGTCTAAAAAGGTTTGCACAGTTGCATGTCCCATTTCTCCTTCAACCTCAAGAAGCCAGGGAAGTATTTCATGCTTCCCATTTAAATAAAGCACCATGGAAACCTACCTGCAAGTCTGGAAGATTCTCAAAACACTAGTGATTTTTTTTTTTTTTTTTAGGTTGTTGTGAAGTTGGCTAGAGCCACCATCACAGCTCTGGTGATGGTTATGGTAGCTCAGCAGGTGAGTGGTGACTTAGTGTTTATGGTAGCCACCTGCTCACAGCCACTTCGCCTTATTTCACATGGGAAATATTCAATACCCTTTTATTTCTGACCTATGTAGAAAATCAGCATGTGGTACTGGGACCAGCACCATGTCCAGCCAGCTATTGGTGAGCTCTGCTGAGCCCAGCAGCAGTTCATGATCTGCTTCTTGCAATTGTTTAAAATACTTTTTAAAAAATGGCATTCATTTGCTTATGTTTCACACCTGGGTTGCATTGTGATGCCCAAAGAGCATGCTAAATCCAGCTTTACATCACATGTGCCGCTTAATTCTATGGTTTTGTTGACTACTTTGAGTTTATTTTAATAAGTGCTCTAAGTGCATTATGTCAATAGAATAACATTCTTTACACCAGGACAAACAAGAAAAAAGGGGGGAGGGGAAAAGCAAAGCACAAACAGCTTTGTATGTGTTAGAGTCTAGAAGGACTGTTATATAATTCTAGTAGAAACCCTCATTTAATCAGCATGGTTTAATATGTCTGAAGAATTCTGGTACTGAGGTATTAAAAGACAATGCAGAAAGTTTGGAGGTGGTTTTGATGTTGGGTTTTAGATGCTAGATACTACTCTCATGGTGGGTAATGCTTTTTAAAATGCCCTAGATGAGCGCTGCCATCTAAACCTCCTTAACGATGGGTGTAGTCTCTGATTGTTTCCAGAATTCCCTTCAGAGGTGAAAATGAAGCTAGTCAAGCAAATTGCTGCTAAAACTTTTATTGCTTATTATCTTATTTCAAAGACATGTTCCATAATTCTTGATACATGTGTTGTAAATGGCAATATAATTCTGGTGGGAACTAAAACATCTGTCCAGACTTCTGTATTTAAGGGACTCATTGGGTTCTGGAACTTGGGTGGGACTTATTGTGCCACAGGCCTCTAAAAATACAGCTGTTCCCTTCTTCAGGCTGTGGTCTGTCACTGGTGGTCACACAGGAGCAGAGAGATGACACTTCTTTAAAATATTCTTTTTTTTTTTAATTTGAATTTCATTAGTGCAAAACTTTTCAGCTTTTGATTTAATAATGTAATGTGGGAAGGGAGAAGCAAGCTTTTGTGCAGGCATAAATATAATTAAACTTTTAAACTATTTACCTTATAAGCTACTTATGACAAGGCCCAGACTTTCCTCTGAAATCCTAGTGTAAAGATGTCTGGTATTATCTTGGAGGACACGGGCAATTGCCCTAAAATTAAGCTATTCTGAATATCTTTGTGTGTGTATGGAGGGGATGAGGTTTTATGTAAATGGAGCCACACCTACAAGAAATCTCTCTCTGTTCCAAAAAATAAATCAAGAAAACATTGAGATAACCTGAGAATTAGATATCATGGGTGCACGCTTCCCCTCTGAACATTTCCCTCTGGGGGAATGTTATTTGCTTTGCCAGAGTCCTAGAAGATTTGGACTGAATTGAGTCAGATGGTCTTAATATGATTGAAGAATTATTTTGTTGACAAGAGCAGAATTATAGATTTGAATCCATTAATTAAAAGGGTCCACAAACATTTGAATAATGGCCGTCATGTTTTTCCATTCCTCTATCAAAGAATCCTAAAACCCACCAAAATTCTTAAAATCCCATAGTTACAGCATAGACTAAATTACATTTTCTTGCCTTAAAGATTTCTTGCATTAAGCTTTTTTATTTCCTGCAGGAAACAGGACTTTTGGTCTGTGCTGCCACACTCCCAGAGCTGTATTCTTCTGGCAGCTGGAAAAGGACAGTGTTTTGTAAAAAACATGAATGTTTTCTAGTTAGGTCCAACAGGAAAGCCATCACCTTAATTTAGTGTCAAAGGAAGAATTGAAGTCAGCAAGCCTTTTGGTGAACATTCCCGATGGGGTGGCAGTGTGTGACCAAAGTACCACAGGTCCCACGTGAAGAGCCAGGGACTCTCCTGATGTAATTCAGTGTCATTTCACTGTGGCACCTGAATTCATGTTCAGACTTGGAATGTTTTACTTATTGTCATTATGCATTTCCCATGGCTGGCTCTTCCAAAAGTGTCCTGTGTATGATGAACTTGGTGAGGACATTTTCACTGTGGTTACTCTTATGCTGTAGCCGAGACCCAGCACAGATTACCGTGGGGAAGGGTGGTTTCAGACATGCATTTCAAGGGAGACTTAATGAGTAGATATCTGTGAAGTAGGGGATTTATTGCTTCATGGCCAGATTATAACCTTCTCCTGTAGATGCAATATCGGTTATTCCAAAAATAAAATTTAAAAAAACTCCAACAAAACAAAACCATGCCTGAGAATTTTAGGTTAGTTTGAGAAAATTCAGTCCATGCAGTTTCAGGTAGTATAGGAGGAGATTGCTGCTGCAGCAAGACAGAGCGGGGAGCGGGGGAGAGGAAATCTTGTTGATTTTTTGATTCTCTTTCCTACTCATTCTTCTCCCCATCTTGCAGATCTTTTGTGGGTGAGCCAAATGTAATCAGGTTTGGCTCACTTGGAGGAATTAGGATGACTGAAAAGTATGCCAGATTTCAAAACAATTTCTAACAGTTTCTGTGATACTGTGTAAGCAACTGAAAATTGACATGTTGTGTTGTGCCCAAGTCAGCCAACTGCTGTCACTGAATAATTAGATTCTCTAGAAGAAGGGAAAGGGTTTCTTTTCTGAACAAAATTATTAGAAAATAATGTAGTAGCTATTTTATTTAGGGTCAGGCTCAGATCCTTCCACTCTTACAAGCAAATTCTTAAAAATAGTCTGAATCTGAGCCCCAAAAGTTATCTTTTGTGTATTTTTGCATATAAAGGATAAGTAAGTTGTTTGGCCATTTTTATGCCAATATGTGTGTCACTCACTCATGGAGAAGTCGTTGTGGATGGTTAATATTGTTTTTCTAATATAAATTAATTATTCTCTTTAATTATTTTTATTTCACATGGCACATAAATTCTCCAAATTGAGTTCTAATATCAGACATAGGTCATGATCTAATTATAACTTGGCCTGTCATAGAATTACAGCACTTCTGAGGATAGATATAGTGCCCGATTCCCCGGGAACTTCTGCCTCTGCAGTCTGACTGTGTGCCGGGGGAAGAACCGTTCCGCGCTGTTATCCTTTACGGCCCTTCCCACTCTCCTGCCAGACCTACGAGCGATCGCACAGTCAGTGGTGGAATAACGTGGTGGTGCCATGGTTGGCAGAGAGGTGAGGGATCCTGGTCGGCACAACCATGTGCGGTGGGAACCCTGGGAAGTGCTGGTCGTGTCTGGAGGGGAAGATCTGAGGGCTGCACAGGCAGATCCACAGGGAGAGTTGCCATGTGCATCAGCTGAGGAGTTCAGTGGGGACTAGGGAGACTCAGCTAAATTATGTTCTCACAACAACAGGAATGAAATGGGAATCAGTGAAAAGGAATTTATTTTTCTTTCCCTTGTATTTTGTAACTGGTCTTGTCCCTCATTTTGCTAATTCTACTGAAAAGCAACACAACTTAAGATCTGCTATCTTTATCATATTCCAAGCTTTATCTTGATAGCACCTTCTCAGCTATCCTTCCTAATGGAATGCACCCCTTCCAAGTCATGTTTTGAGTCATCTTTTTGTAAGGATTACTCTGAATTCTTAAAACTGTGGAAGTGCTGGTTGCACCAATGTTCTTAATAGCAAAAATCCCAGTGCAAGAAATTCTATGGCAGCAATTCATGAAAACTATTCTTATGCTGAAAGTTTTTTCTACAGCCCCAGCTCTTGCTAGGGACTCTTCAGGCTGTAAATATTTCAGGTTGATGTGAGGGATAAACACTGTATTTGTGAAACTTCTACTCCTTTTACTCCCATTAAATTCAGCTGCAATATTCAGTTAATGGTGCTGGAGGGGATGGAGGTAGGACTCTTCTTTCTCCCTTGAAAATCCCACCCCTTTATTTCTTTAGATCCAGCTGTAGAATTCCTCATACTTTTCTGGCACTGTTACAAATGAGAGATAAATAATAAACAGTTTCTCCCAGGGCATCCAAAGCTACATATATAAATCTATATTAAATCCAAGGTTAATGATTGCTTTTCTGTTTTACTGGCTGCAGGGAGCACTTTCCAAAGGAAATCCTGTCGAAGTGGTAAAGTAGCGTTCTGAGGAGGTCCTTAAAGCAAAACGAGATGTTAAGTTTTGAGCATCCAATGTGTGACCAATGCATCATGAAAGAGAGCAAACTGTATCTTTTTATATTTGTTGATTGGAGGGGGAAAAAAAAAATCTCTTTTTTATGTCCCCCAAATTATTTTATCTCTACAGTGCCCCCAATTTGACTTGGTCTTGCAGAGAAAAGTGCTGTACTTCTCATTAGTACTTTGCAGTTATCCCTTCCCTGGCTGAGGTGGAAGAAGCTTTAAATCATGTGGGAGAACGGGGAAGGGAAAAGAGAGAAAACAAGCTTTTTGAACCCTGTAATGTAAATTTGCAGACAATTATTCATTATTAACTGCCTGAAGCATCACACCTCTCTCACCTTTGCTGGAATGTCTGAACATTAGGGTAAACAACACACTGCTGTCTTATCATAATGCGGTCTGCTTCACTGCAGCAAGAACTTGTCAGAAACAGATTGCGATGTTGACTTCTCAATAGGGGAAAAAAAGGGCCTAAATTAGACTTCTATAAAAAGAATATTGCATATTTATTTCCACAATAACACCAAGGAAAAACGTTAGTCAAGAAGCAAGCAATTGGGTGAATAAATAAGCTTGTCTTTGTTCTCATCAATTAAGTTATTACATCAGTTGGAAAACCAGTGAATTATAATACAGATGTTTAATGAAACACTGCTGTGCCTATAAGTCAAACTCCTATTTTGTGGTGTGATTTTGGCTGCATAGTTTTGTGTGTGTTAAACCGTATTTATTAGCTGATACCCATTATTATTTTGAGCAAGGTATAATTCAGTTGTCAGGCTCCAGCTCTGGGAAGGAGATTTAATCAGTGAGAGCCCGCTTTGCTGCTGAGCATAAAACAATGCGGGTTTCATGAAGCAATCACACCAGTGTGAAAAAATGGGATTAATTAGTATTGTACAAGAACAGGCAGCATGCTCATTAAAACCTTGTGAGCTGCCTCTTGATAAACTGCCACTTGATAGGGCCGCATTAATGTGACAAGGCAAAGACTTTATTTCCAAATCCTTTCTGATTATATCTCACTTTTAAGTTACCTGAATTGACTCTCTAAGGCTTTTGGAATACAAAGATCAAAATTGCAGCAAGAGATCCCCCAGACACCTGGACAAAGGAGCCATGCTCAGATAGTAAGGCTTCAAAAGACAACTTTTTTTTGAACTCCCATTCAAACATAAATCAATAGCTGTACAATGAGGCAGCTCCAAAGGTGGTAAATTTGCATTTACACTCAGCAGGTTGGGCTGGAACTTACTTGACGATTAGCAGCTATCTAATGAATCCCATATAATTCTGCGCCTATCTGCTTGCCGGGTGCTTCCTACGTTTGTCAGTATATAAAGTCTTATGAATATTCTTACTGTTTCAGGCATGCTCTGAGGAGAGGGGAGGGAAAGGTAGGTGCTCCCAGCCGCACAGTTCTTTCCTGTAGTTTGGGTTGGCCACCGAAGAGCTGATGGTCGTATTTCTTCTTTATCCTTTCTCTTAGAAACATTCACAAACTAAAAATGTAGATTCCCACTAGTGGATTTGTTTCTACATGACAAAACATAATAGGAGACATGCCTGAATAACAACAGTAAATGTTGGATAGGATGTATTTTTGATCTTGTGTTATTTTCCTTTAGGCACAGTGTTTTATTCCTTCCTGAATTTGTAGTGGTGCTGATGATTTACGTGCACACAATCTTGGCTTTTTTTCTTTCTTTCTTTCTTTCCCCCCTTCCATTCCTTTTTGTGAATTAGTGGCTATAATGAAATTATATCTGAGCTTCTAATAGTTAACCAAATCTATCAGCTGTTTCATGATGCATAGGTGCTCCAAGATGCTGACTTTCCATGTAGCTTTAGCTGACATTGTATGTAAGGCAATTGTAATGCAATACAGTTACCTGTCAGCATATATTTGTAGGTGTGGAAAATGCCGCTCAGAGAACAGAGATCTCGTATTCCCCGAAGCTTTTCCCAACTATTTTATTTTTAAGCAAAAACATCTTGTTAAATCTCAACACCCTATTAAAGCAATGCTATCCACCACCAAGGCTGAGGATTCGGTTACCAATTACAGATTGTTCACGACTGTACAGGTGTAATCCCACTCATAGCTCCCAGTGAAAGGCATCAGACTGGAGGCAAGGTACCTGAGCGAGCTAGATATGGATGAGTACAACGCTTTACAAAGTGATGTGTTGCAATATTATTAATTTAAACCCTTAGATTTCATTGTTGTGATCTGGGCTACATGATGCAATGCAAGATGACAGCCATTGAATTAATAGAAAATGGGATTCATCTCTTGAAATTTCACACAAAATAGAAGCAGGAGACAGACAAAATAAAGGGAGATGGATAGACAGACTGATAATACCACTAATACTTTTAAATTTAAACTGAATGGGTGAGATAATTTTAAAACACTAATGGTATTTATCAACAGTGTGATAGCAGGGGGGAAAAAAAAAAAAATCACACTCTCTCCCTCCCTCTCTCTCCCTCTTTCTCTTTCTCCCTTTCGTTGATTGCTTTGTTGAGCAAGTCAGTGAATATTTTACACTTTGTTTCTTTTATTTTAGTAAATGAACTGCCTCGAGCTAATGTAGTGTAAGTGGAAATTTCAAGCACCAATGTCTACTGCATGATCCAATAATAGGAACTTTCTTTCCCTCCTAGCTCTGTAACATAGTGTAGCAGCAAACTCTCCGATGCCTCCAGGTAGTCACATGCCTGATTTATGATTATAAACTATAGCTCTGGAAGAGGTTAGCTAGGTAGTTTAAATCATTGCTTTTTCGCTAATGAGCTAGGGTCAGAGAGAAAGTACTATTTGCAACAGCCTTATCTGGTTGTTACTTATGCCCTACATAGTACTCCTCCATGGTTTGGGTTGTGGTAGTGTTTTTACATAATCTTAATTGTTAATGCCATTTTAGTAAATCACGTTAACGAAAGTTACGTGCAATGAGTTTTCCTGCCATTATTTATCATTCATCTTGGTGCAAATTGGAGCTCAGTGCTTGCTAAAAACATGGTGTGGACAGCATCAAATTGGGTAAAAATACTAGGTAAAGACAGATAACGCTCACAGACAGCATAAGGGTTGGTTTCTCTTCCCAGTAACAGTGTGCTGTGATGTTCAGCTCTGTTCTTGTCCGATATTGGTATCAGACCGTTGTACCAGTATCTAGATAGAAGGCAATAGATGCTCTGAAGATGCCAGAGATATGCAAATACAGAAATATTCAAGATATTGCCCCAGATGAGTGTGGAAGCTGATTCCAGGCTTGTGTTATTAGTATGTCTAAGAATTGATAGAAGGATGGGATTATTGAGTAAATCCTTGTGTAGATCAGTCTTGCACAAATTTAATCAGCAGATCACCACAAGGCTTACTGACCCTGACAACAGCACTATGGTCATATTTTCATATAAATAAGCTCTTTCTGGACGGTTTTCCCCAGTGGATTCAGTACCGATGGACTTTTTCTCGCACAAGGCCTGTTAACCAGTTTTGCCTTTGGAGTCTTTCCTTTATAACCCTCTAAAAGACATGACACTTTGACTTTCTTTACCGCTCACTAGCTAAATGGAGTGTTGGGCACTTAATGCGTGCTCACACAACTCTTGTCTCTCAAGTGCATCAAAGCAGCTGATCACGTCACCTCTTTCCTAAAGTGACCCATATTTTGGAATTAGTGAGGTAAAACTCTTCTCATCAGCATCTCTTCCTATCAGCAATTTAAACCCAAGATTTCAGTAGTAGGTGTATCTCTCCAGTACCCTTGCACCTCTGCAGAAAGCTTTGGATGTCTGCAACTAGAAGGATTTTTAAGCAGAATATGAAAGGTTATTTTAATAATCTGCTAGTATTTGCATGTGACTTTCTTCTGTCACCTAAAGCTTCAGGCAACAGAAGTACACAGGTCTGGTTCTTGCCTGTTCTTTGAGGCCCGACTTTGATAGAAGCTACACATGATCCACCACAGTCCCTGAATTCTTTTACACAGAGTTGTTACTTAGCTAGTTATTCCCTCATCGTGTGCTGCTGAATGTTGCTGCTTACAGGAAATTTGATGCACCTGTCCCTTTTGAACAGCATCCCATTTTTCAGACTACTTCTCAGATTTGTCATGACCGTTTTGAATTCTAATCTTGTCTTCCAGCATACTCACAATTTGGTGCTGTCTGGAGATGTAATAAGCATAATCTATTCCATCAATGAGGTCACTAATGAAAATATTGAATAGTACCAACCCCAGTCCCCAGTGGATCCTCACTTCGTACAGCCTCCCATTCTGGCCATGAACCTTTGATAAATACTCTGAGTACTGTTTTGAAACTAATTTTGTATCCACCCCAGCACTGTTTTATCTGAACCACATTTTCTTAGTTGAAGTACAAGATATAGCAATCAGAAATTTCTTTAAAAGTTAATGACATCTATTGTTTTCTGTCCACAAAGCCTCCTTCCTTGTAGAGGAAAATTTACCTTGGTTCAACAGCCAGTCTTCATGAACAAAATGTCAAACTCTTCTGCTTGTCATCATTACAGAATACAGATAATTTGTTTCAGAGTTTTCCCAGAAATTTAAAAGAAGGTACTCCTTTATAATCTTCTAGTTAGTTCTTTTTCCCATTCCCTTGTCTCCTGTGTTTTGTCACTTCACCTACTCTTCAATATTTCTCAAGAATAACTATTAATACCTCTGAGCTTTAGTCCTTTAAATAACGGAGGATGAGGTAGTAAGGACTACAAAGCAGGCAAATGATTCAAAAAGATCTGAGTTGTCCCAATATTTTCTCACCTCTCACAGCCATGTGATGATACTGTCTTTGTAGTTCAACCCACCTCCGAAGAAATAAATACATAGGCTGTCCTGAGGACATCTGCCAATCGTTTTCTCCACCTTTTTGAGTTGAAAAGTTAGTGCAATCCAACTTCACTTAGACTTCCTTTCACTAAACTAGTATAGAGTGATTTATTTTTATGGCTTATGTCATTTGTATCTCAGTTTGTACCTTGGGTTTTCTTACCACATACCTTGGACCTTGCCTGGACAATCAGAACCTCTCGTTAGCTTTGGAGTGTGAGCCTTCTGTTTTTTCCTGAAAAGTTCTGTGCATCTGATCTTTCTGTTGTAATTACGGGAGGTTTATTCCCCCAGTGATGGACAAACACTGACCCATCCATGAGTTTCTGGTATAAGTGTTGGAGACTGGTCCTGGGGTTGGATGGACATGAATTTGATTCAGTAGTGCTCATGCCAATCTGCAGGAAAAGGGCAACTTCTGAAGAGCTGCTCTTTCCCCCACCTTAGCTCTTCCCGGGTGCTGGGCTGACACATCGCATTCCTTCAGCGTTACAGCGTAAATCTCTTACTACAGAGAGAATTCTATGATCTTACAAATCCTCAAGTTTTCATGCACAATCATACAAGGACCTAATTTTCTGCAATGGCTCCTTCGGTTATTGCATCACAGAAATCTCTCACTGAGGAGCAGCAGGTTTCATTCATTCCATCACCATCTATAAATAAGGGTTGTGACTGGAATAGGTCAGAAGAGTTACTCCTGGGAAGACCACATATCGTATTATCCACGAAGTAAATGTGTTTTAAATTGTGTTCTTCTGACTGCATTTTGGTTGCTGCACAGTTCATTTCTGAGCATGCTAACTGGTGTTCTTAACACCAGGGTTACCATGTGGAAAGTGGCGATTCCAAATGCTCATAGAGTCGCAGGATAGGCTCGGAGGGACTCCTGAAGGTTATCCCGTTCACTTGGGGAAGGTATCAGTTGGCACTCGAGAATTGTAAAGTGCCCCAGAGATTACATTAGTGGGAATCTTTTAGAGTCTGTTTAAATACCAGGACTCTGTTGGTGTGGCATTGAAATCAATAAGTTATGTAGTTTACAGTAAGAAACCTATAGATGTTTCAGTTCACTCTGTTCCACGTGCACGGCAGGGGGGAAAGGTCTTTTTAGACAGACATCCCAAACTGAAATTACCAAACCTAAAATTAGTCCTTATTTTTCATGGTCTGGGAAATACACTTGCATGGGCTACCCAACTATCGTGGAAAGGTTTCGGTTTAGTCTTGGTAGTGGCCTTGACTCTCTTATTGTAATAGCTGTGAAGGAAGCCAGTGGGGGACTGCTGGTTACAAAGGAATACTGGGATTAGGTGTGCTTTCTGTCCCTGATTTGCCCTGTGTGTTTGAAGCTCTTACTGTTGAGATTTTACTTTTGAAGTTGCTCAGTTATCCCATCTAACCTGTGCACTGCCACCCACCTGATCACAGAGAGGTGTGATCAGTGCTTGGAGGAGTGCTTTTTCCCACTTTTCGGAGGCTACACTTCACAGGACTCTTCTGTGTGAGCTGGACTGGCAGAGGCATTCCCTTGTACTGAGCACAACCCAACTCCTTGTTCCTACAGATCCTCTGAGCAAGCCAAGCAGGGACGAGCCAATGCTTCGAGGAACTTGGGACAGGGCAGGAGGAACATGACGGTTTGCATCCAAGGTGCCACAGGAGCTGCTTCTGTCTGCAGGTGCAGCTGCTGATTTCCTAACCCAGGTTTCAAGTAGGAAATCTTTTGATGAAATATTTGGGAAATAAGTAAAAGCACGTTAGGAAAAATGTAAAAGGTATAAGCAAAGATAAAATGCTGATGTGCATGTTTGTATGCACTTCCTTGTTGCAGACTGCAGCAGTGCTTCACCATTCCTCCTTTAGTGCATTTGTAGGTGCAGACTTTGTGTGGTGTGTTTTTGGTACCCTTGACTTCCAGCTGCACTACGATTCTGTTTGCTGTTGTTTTAAACTCTGTGTCTCTGTACAATGGTGCGTCCAGAAGAAAAAATAACATTATCTTACATTGGGCAATCAACATTCACAGAACTTCAGCATCTCGGTTATCCTTTGTAGTCATCCTTATGTTTATAATAGAAAATGAAAACCAGGATTCTTAACTTCCATCTTTGAGGGTCTGGCTCCTTTCTTTCTGTTAGTCTGAAAAGACTTCAGCAGTTCCCGACACAACCGTGTGCCTGAATCTGTTGTTTCCATCTTGAAAAGTGCAAGCTGATTCCCTTGAGAAGGGCTCCTTATGATATTCACTTGAAAGGAGCTAACGGAAATCACCCAGAATTTTAACCACTCGCGTTTATAAGGTAGAGAATGGACTTGGGTCTCATTTTCATATTTTGCAGCTGATGCTACACCATTAAGTTTAAGTAAATTTAAAAATCGAAGCGGTAATCTATATTTTAATATTGATATTAGTCCCTGCCATTTTGATTTTGCCAGTCAAAGTATTTCAACAGCTACCAGAAGGATGATTCTCACATGGTTTGGTTACAGAATTAAGTCTCTTGGAGGGCTATTCACTCATTTCTGGAATATCAGGAATTGGACATGTCAGTAAAGTATGTTGTCTTAAACCAGAATGACTACAGTTGATGCCTCTAGGTTTTATGGAAAGTAAATTTTGAAAAATAACAATTAAAAAAAAAAATCATTCTGCAGCATAGTGTCACCCAGCTAAGGATGCTGAAGGAACTCAGAGATTCAGATTCAAATGCTCGAATGTCAGGCTAAACCTGGGATAATGTCTGTACTAGCATCCCAATAATCTCCAGGTTATTGAGGTCTTCACTAACAACAAAATTACACTGTGGATATCCTGGACTTTGGAGGGGATTCACTCTGATGGTGTTTTGAATAATAAGGGGGGTGGTGATGTAATATATATTCTGGAACACTTTGTCCACATGTTATCGGAATGCCCGCAATGCAAGAGTTATGGGAAATATATCATCGTCCCTGGACTGAAGTTTATACTGAATATTACTCTGCCATAGGATCCCTTTATCTACATTCTAGATGGCCTGACAATGACTCCCCAAATGCCTGAAGCCAATTTAAAAAGGATACTAAGAGCACTCTAATAGCTGAAGTTATTACTACTAAAGTGTAAATCAATGCTGTGTACGTTCCAAAGAGGAAGAGCGGGTCCGAATGAGCTTTGTCTTAATGGAAAGAGTATTTCAGACAAATTCTGCATGTGTGGAGGCAGGTTCCACATACATGGCGCCACGTTGTGCAGTCAGGTCTACCAGCCTCCCCTCTTCTGTAGGGAAAGGTGAATTTCCTTGGCTCAGAATGAACCTGTACTGTTGCTCTTGTTTCTTACTGATTAGCCTCGTTAGTTTTGCTAGATAAGCACTGACCGTGAGGCTAAGCTGGGCTGTAGGAGCAAGGCAAACACGTGAGGAGCAAGAGGAGGGGCAAACGGTGTAATGCTGTGCCCCTCACAAAATCACCAGGTTGGAAAAGACCTTTAAGATCACTGAGTCTAACAGTTTCTGTCCTATGCTAACCCATATACCTGAGCACCTCATCTACCCATCTGTTAAACACACCCAGGTTCGGTGACTCAACACCCCCTCCCTGGGCAGCCTGTTCCCTCATCTCACCCATCCCCTGGTTGCTGCCTCCAGGTTGGTGCCGTGCAGAGGTACCCAGCCCCACCAGTCTTCCCCTCGCTAGCCCTGGCTATCACCCACTCCTTGGGCTCTGGTGCAGCACTAGGCCATTCCTACTGGCAATTTTTTCTGCATCGCTTTAGCAGTGATGAATCAGTCTGTCAGGCACTTTTGGTGGATTGTATGCTAACACGAACCAAAAACATGAGTTGAGGTCACGGGCTGTGCCTAGGTCTAGGGCGTAGGTTTCCTCACCCCGATTTATATAGCACAATCTTATGACAGCCACTTTAGTCAAAGGGAATGTAAATCTTCTAATTTCTGCTCGAGAAGATTCTATACTCTGAATCCCAGGGATTTTTAGGGATTACTAGTGGGGGCCCAGTTCTGGATGTGATCCTCTATCTTTACCCGTCTCCAGTTATCCAGAGATAATCAGATATTAGAGAAGGTTGGAAATTGGTCTCCTATTAATAATTTAAAAAAAAAAGTGATAAAAGACTCTGATCTTGCCAGTGTCATAAGTAATGTCACTTAGTAAAGTGACTGGCACTAGCTGTAGGCTCAGATATGCCAATTATAATTAAAGTCATTATTTTCAAATACAGTTCAGTTTATTCCTGGTGAAAAGTAAAGAGAATTTTAGAGTGACAAATCTTTCTGGAAAATGCAAACTTGACGAAAAGGCTGTGTTTTTTAAATTCAGGTTTGAAATTGATATTATGCTAAAATATATTCTTTAAAATGAGTGTTGACCAACCTAACATACTGTACAACATTAAAATATGTATGTGCCTGTCAGAATCATCTTGAGAAAGCAAAAGATGACGTACAAGGCAGAAGTGACATGTAGGTCTTAGATCAACAGCCTTCAAACATCCGTAGCATGGCTTTCAGAGAGATGCTGAACCCTTTTCTGTGGCAAATCTGACGCCCATTCAGTTTTCTAGGAAGATGACCAAATTGCCACCTACTTTTGAGAATTAAAACCATACACGGTGCTCTAAAAAAAACCCATAGAGGCAGGGAAGCTGTATTCTTTTCAGGCAATAGTGGTCTGCTAACAGAGAAGTGCTGGTAAAATTGAGGGTTCGGTTATTTACTTGCAGCGATGTACAGGTAACGGCTGTATTTTGTAAAGCTGTATAACACCCAGCGACACCAGTCACCCTTGGTGGGTTTCTTCCCTAAAATGAATGGGATTCTTGGAGATGACCATAGGAGAATATAAAGCACAGCTATGAAGTAGCTCCCCCGAGCAGTGGCTCGCTCCTGTGAAGGAAGCTGTAAGCCAGGGATGAAAACCCCAAGAAGCGGGAGGTGGGCACTGCATCAGGCAATCTCCCAAATGCTCTAAACCCTCTTCCTGGGGTGAATCCCGGAGGAATGAGTGGTTTGGGACAGCAGCTGCTCTGAAGATGCTGCTTCTGTCCTTGGCACCCTAAAACTGAAGGTTAACTGGTGGGTGATGAAGCAGAAATGTTGTCACTGACCTTTGCCTGCTAACGAGCGCACCAGTCCTGCCCAAATCCAGTGGTAGTTAGTGCTTCCCCTCTTCTGGTCACCTTCAAGCTCCATTCACGTGAGGCAACAGTGCCTTTGTGCTCCCAGGGGGTTGTTGGAGTGCCTGTCCTGCCGCTGGCCACCAGCTTGCCCTCAGCCCCCGCTGCGGGACACTGATCTGAGGTCTGGCATTAGCGTCAGGTAGGGATGCAAATCCTGCTTGCACTGCAGGTGACCAGGATCTGGGCAAGAAAAGTTGCTGTAGCTGAACTTTTCCATTCTCGGCCACTGCACTGGGCAGCTCCTTTGTCATTATTGCCAGTCTTAAAATCTTGGCTTTGTTTTCTGCCCTGTAATCTCACGTTGATGTCCTCTGTGTTTCTCAGCCCCTCTGTTTAAAGTGTTTCCATTTGATATGATTAATAGTTCTTGTGAGTGATCTCTATTAAGGACCTAAAGCTCAATTTCAAATATTTTTGTGGCGCTTCTGGTGGGCCTTGCTGGGATAAATTAAACCTATTTTTCCCCTGATTGCTTCGTTGGATCTCTTTGTAACTTCACCTTGTATTCTTTTCTGTTCAATACTTTTCAAAGTACTGAGAGTTTAAAGAGGTACAATAAATCCCAGATCAGTTTTTAATGACCATGGTAAGCCTGCTTGTAATATGTCAGTAAGCTGAGCCTAAAAGCCAATGGGGAATAGGCCATTTCTGCCTTAGTAATTGCCTCCACAGAAAGATTTATAATGTCATTATCTGAATCTACACGAAATAACTCATAGAGCTGAAATACCCTAAAAAAATATTACAATTCTCTTAAAATCTAGTCATTCATAAATGCTAAATAATAAAACTTTTTCCAAGATGGTTTATGTTAAAAATAAAACACAGTCAAAATATAAATGTACTTTTCTTAATCAGATTCTTCGTTCTTTATGTATCTGTTTTCCCTGCCGTAGCCCGGGCAGGAGAGTGGTGCAGTGCACAGCCCGGATCTCGCGCTGCACTGCTGAAAGCACGAGCGAGTGCTGAGAAACCACAAAGAGGGGAGAGCATTCCCAGTCATTTTTCTTTATTTGTGTGTGATTCCAGGGGGAAGAGGGTTAGTTAGCACTGCAATAAAATTAATTTTTGCAATAAAAATCACTCCCCCCTTCTCCTTCCACCATTTTCCCATGAAAAGCCACAGTAAATGTCCTGATGAATGTACTGCAGTACAGTTTTAAGCCATTCCAGCCAGCTTCCTTTGCCCTTAGCATTCCCCAATCAGGAGATATCATTCATTTCTTTCAAAAAGCAGGAAATGTACTCTTCAATTTGTCTGGTGTTTAATAAAGTGCTAGAATTACCATAGCTACCCTCATCTTCTGATGCTTTAATACACTGTGAGATTTATACTAATTTCAACCAGACTATATTCTTCAGCACAGAAAGCTTGTACACTTAAAAGGGTGCTGTCAGCATGCTCTTTTCTTTTTTTAACCATGAGCTCCTATATGTGAGGACCTGGTTTCTATTGCACTGAAGTTTTGAATTGTTTTACTACTTAATTCATGCTGATTTTTGTCCTGCGTCCATGTGCGCTTGACCGTTGCTTCTGAGAGTTTTTGCTATGGTGCTTCCCTGCCCCACCCCCTCCCCCCCCATTAATTGTTTAAATAAACACTGTTCACCAACATCTCTGGAGATACACTGTAATGCAGCAGTTTCAATTGAGTCAAGTGATTCCTAAAAATCAGTGATTCTTCTCTGAAGTTCAAATTAAAGTTTTCAGGGTCCAATATCTGCTCTCAGGCTGTAAATTATAGATCCTAACATCCCTTTAAAGTGTGGTGGTTCTATTATTAACTTAAGTCCAGGATTTCTTCCCATGTCCCATACACTTCAGCACATGGACATATCTGTAAGCAATAAATTATTACTCAATTCTAGTGAACATTATAACTTTCAGGGCCTTTGATTCAAAGAAACAAGGCCCCTGGAACAGAAATTATTTCCCAGGCAGGGCACTCTGGTCCTCATAGTGCCAACTGAGCATAATAGGTCTGTGAAACAATACCAGCACCTTTATTTCCTGAGTTTAAAAAAAATCTATAAGCAAATATACGTGTGCTTCTGCCTCTGGATGTGTATATGCAATTGTTATCAATAGTGGTGGGAATATTCCTGTGCAGAGAGACCAAAACACGCTGTAATACACCTATCTATCACCTGTGAGCCTCCTGCGTGCCTTGTAGCTTTACTTCTAAATCTCTGATTTCTTGAGGCAATGTGATGTGTCCTTTTCAGCACGTTGCTCTGCGAGGAAGTCAATGGCAGCTAAAGAATATGGGGATTTTGAAGTGGTCTGGCTGAAGAGGGTGTGTTTAGAAACACAAAATAAAAATAGAACCTCTGGACACCTTGTTTTCCTTAGGAGCTGCTGCAGACTGAGTACAGCCAGATGTATAATTTGAAGTAAATTTGATTTGTTGATCGTTAGCTTTTAAACCTAATCTGGGTTGAGATCAGAGTATAGGACCTAAAAATAAAAGCCCCTGCACTGAATCGAAGAGCCTGTGAAGAAATCGCAGTGGGTGCAGGTGACAGCCTGGACCGAGCCGTCTTGGGCCACATCCTTAAACAGGAGCAGCACAAACTCAGTTGCATCGGGATTGTGGGTAATAGGATTGCAGCAGGGAGAACCTGAACACGATGAAGGATGAAAGAATATCAAAATATCCTTTTGCTCCTTCTGTTAGAAACTCATCCTGTAAGAACCAGGGTGAAATAATGAACTGAGGTTGGTCAGGATTAGTCTCTGGTTGTTCACTTGCTGCCATGCTTCTTCACTATTGTGTGTAGCAAATGTTTTCTGACAGGCTAACTAGGAATAATAAAGGGATAAATGACTCTGGTGACATTCTGAACGTTGCAGTCGTTATTCCTGTCCCCTCGATGGGGTTTACCTTTAGTGGTGTCAGAGATGACTCTTCTCTGAGCCCAGGCGAAGAGAAAGATGGGCTGCTGGGCAAGTGTGCTCTGAGCTGCTGTCCAGCATGTCAGCCTGTGTGAAGTCCCATCCAGGTCCGTGAGGCTGTGTGAGGGTCAGGTGCCTTTGTATAGGGGCTGTTTGAGGAGGGAGGGGTTTTATGCACCTTCTGTCCTAAAAAACATGAGTTACCTTCTGCATCCTCACTTTACCAAAGACTCACGTTTCCATGAGACCTTTCGAGAACACTTAGCCACCGTCAGTGAAGTGAAACCTGAAGTTTTCACCAGGCAACAGAAATGTTGTGGCTCCTCTAGGAAGTGCCTTGGTTTTCCCCATTGCCTCAAAGAATGGCAAGTTTGTGGGGCCTTGGCACTCGGGATGCCTTTGCGACAAGACAGCACATGCTTTGGAACAGCTGATGTAAGTTTTTCTAGCATTTAAGAAAAATAATTCCAAAACTGAAAGATGTAGAATTTAGTAAATTGTGTTACTGTTGGTGCTGTGAGGAAACCCCTTGGTTCACGTAACTGCGGTAATTAATTACGGGGCAGAGATATCATGAGACATCCTTGAGAAATGGAAAAAGGACCCAGATAACTAATAAACATAAGGTCTCTTTGGTTTAGGTACACCACAGAGGGTATGTCCAGTAAGGAGGCAACTGTGTCAAATGATGGTGCTCGTTGGCAGTGCCAGAGCTAAGAGGAAAGCTGGAGAGATAGACTGGGGCAGGGAAGGGCAGACAGCATGCTGGGCATTGTTTGCTGTTACAGGTCCTGCGCAGTTAATGAATAGGTTGTTGTTTGTTCTTTTCCATCTTTTCATCCAAAAATAAAAATATGCAAAAGTTGGAGAAACTAGTTTAAGGTTAAATAACCTTCAAATTATTTAGAAACCACAACTGCTTCCTGTGTAGTTTAAGGACCCTATTTCTAACTGGCTTCTAATTTTGCATGCAACTTTCCACTCTCAAATCCGCCTGCACCAACAGAAGTTGAGTTTGGATAAATTACTCTGATATTGGCCCATGTGTAGTGTATGCTAATGAAATATAAGTGTCCAGGTCAAAAGAGAAATATTTAATGGGGGTGTTTACCAGTTGGTGATGGGAACAGAGAGCTCAGAATATACTAAGACAGAGTAGTTAGTGAATCTGTCATACACATAAATCAGCCACACTCCCTCTGCATTTCTAATTGTCTCCCTAAAAAGGTTTTAGTCAACCCCTTAAAATGATGATCACACAAATGCATTTTTATATCGCCTGTTTGCTTTTAGTTATGCAAATTTGCTCAAGAGAAACGATGTACTCAAAATGCTCTAAAAATTTTAAAACCTACAGATGTCTGTGGTGTGAGAATGGAGGGGGAAAAAGTTAATGCTCTCCAGACAGCTATGGGAACATCCTGATTTGGGGTTCAAGGTTGGTTCCAGGTGTAAGTAAAATAGGCAGTAACAGGGGTTGGTGAGAGTGATGGTATTATGGTCTGTCTGTGTTCTTCAGGCATCCTATTCCAGCAGTAGCTTGCTATGGATGTGAGTTAAGTTAGACTGACTGAAGGCTGCTCTCATCTCTGTGATGCTTTTTAAATTATTGTTGTTATTCAATTAATTTCTTAAAACTGGTGAGATGAACTTTCTGGTGTGCCTTGGTCAGTTTGAAAAGGTGGATTAACCCCCTAAATATCTTCGGTTTAGCAGTGGCGGCCAGAGCAATGTTTAAACAGCTTTGGAAAACCCAGACCTTCCTCTTGTGGGTAAACATCTTTCACTGCTTGGCTAATCGGCAAGCAGCCACCACCCAGGGGGTGATGCTGGGTTTGGCTGTACGAACAGCTCTAAACTTGAAAAAGAAAAACCAGTTGTATGGTCTGTTGCTGTTCGGGACATGGATCTGGGAAGAAACCTTGTTAGGCTTGGAGACTTTCAGATTAGGCATAAAGCTTTCAGTCAGGATCTCATGTATTTGACCTTCACACTTGTCTTTCACAGCTGTCTCCACAGTGGAATCACGAGAATTAAACTGAGCACAGCTCCCGCTGTGTCTGGGGACACAGGTAGGGACAGGCTGCAGGGGACATTGCTGCCCGCTGCCTCAAGGCACATACATGTCATCCAAGCCCAGAGCATGGGGAGGTGGATGTTGCATGAGCTTGTCCGTGTAGACATAGCTCTCGATTTGATCCGAAGGTTCAGCATCGAACACCGAATTTAGCAGCGTGTCTGGAGGATTACAGTACTTTTGTGGTGCTGAGCATGTGCTTTGGGGTGAAAATGGCCTCGGTGTACCTGGCATCTTCCACAAGCACCACATTAGCACACAAATACCGAAGAAGGATGTAATCATCAAAACTCTGAATATGATACAGTGATTTTATAGAGTTCTGCATTGCTTTAAATCCAGCGCAGATCTCCCGATCGTGTCAGCGGGCGCTATATGGCCCATCGTTTGTCAGGCCGCGTAAATTCAGTGGCTCAGCACTTAGTCTTTTGGAAAACATCCTGCACGGCTTGATTTACAACACTGTAGAGCTGATTAAAAAGTCACTCGTTAAAAAGGTATCTTTTATTATAATTGCTAAATATTTTTTGGTGTGGTTAGTAGGTTTCGTCTTTAAAATGATGTATGTGTGCTGGCTCTCCTCCCGAGCTGTCAAGTCACAGCCACTGGCTGGTAGATTTGTATTGAAGTGGCAGAGGTTTTGCAGTGCTTTGCATCATCACGTGCTTTCTGTTCTCAAGTTGAGGAGTGTCAGCAGATTCTTGAGGATAGAGTAGAATTTGGAAACCTGGCCTTCACTCCCAGGTATCAGTTTCCCCCCTGCACTGGGAGAAGCTATTTAACTCCCCGCCTTCCCTTTCCCCATAGCTTGAATCACACCTATCTGTCATAAAATGTTCTGAGTGTGGTATAAAAAGTGTTACACAACTTCTAGCCAGCTGGTGATTGTAAGATTTAATTTATTCAGGGACTGTGAAACTCATCTTCAATAACAAAAGGGAAACGTTGGTGTAATGGCATGCCCACTCCTTGCTTCTGTGCCTACCTTCTACCCTGCCCTGGGAACACTTTCTCTTCTTTTTCATCTTTATTCCTCAAAATGATGATTCTTCTGTGCTGTGTTCTTCTGTTTACATCTGGGTTCATGGCAGGAAGATAGCTCTTCATCCAGCTCTTCTTCTTGGCTCTGCATATGTCCCCTGGCTTGTCAGAGCTCTTGGGATCCGAAATATTTCTCCAGAGGTCCTGCTTGGTTGTAAACAGTGTCCTGCTCAGCAAGGCACTGTAACACCCACTTTTAGGCCAGTACATCCTAAATATAAAAATCAGCTATTTCTGGTTTTCATTGTGATGATCACCAAGTATTTTCTGTGGCAGGGAAAAAATTGAATTAAAAACCACCCAATTCGGGGAAAACCCTGTTTATCACAGAGTCATCACTGCAGTGAGTTGGTGCTTGTGCTCGGTGGATGGAGTCTGGATAGGCACAGAGCATCACAAGATGACTGCACCTATTTGAAACACAAATCCAGCCAGGACTGCGACTGTCTGGGAAACATGGAGAGCAGTAATGCTCTGTGAAGCCTGGACCATCCTGAGGGCAGGCCGGAGAATCACAGAATCACAAGGTTGGAAAAGACCTTTAAAGATCATGAAGTCCAACCATTCCCATCCTAAGCTAAACCAAGGAAGGAGGAAACCAGCCCACTTGATAGGACTGAATCTGGGTTTCTAAGTGGGTTCCATGTCAGGAAACATTCCTGTAGAAGCAATTTCATAGCTGAGCTGGTATTCTTAACTCATCTCCAGCCTTGACTTGAAGTCTGCAGTCAGCCCTACAATATCATCTTCAGAATAAGATACTGCTTTTCTAGCAGAACAAAAGAACCATTAATGACACCAATTAACCAGTGTAATTCTCATTTATACCTCTTTATTACCTTCCACACACAGTATGTGATACATTATACATCCCATTAATTGTTAACATACACGCAAGTGAAGATCTTTTATTATACTGGGTCATCTATCATTGATACAGAGATATAGATATTTTATAGCTGAGCCAACTAACACTACTGTAGAGCAGAATCTATAACCATTTTCACATCAAATCTGATTGTGTTATTAAGCCCTTTGGAAGTGCTTAATATGTAATTTGGCCTCCTCCCAGAAGGTATTTTACAGAGGGGAACAAAAAAAGTGGGATTTGGGGTAAGCTGTATTCATTATGTGGCTTTTTACAAGAATTGAAATGATTTTCACCATTTTGAAACTCAGAGGTGGAACGTTGTTCTGTTGCACTGTAAATTCTACTTACCTGAAGAGCACAATAGTTTTCTTTTTAATTGACTAGAAACAGAGAGGAATTAGTGAAGGGGCAGCATTTAAGGGGAATTTGGGTGGGAATTCCTTTTCAAGTGCCAATGATTTTGCACTTTGAAAGGATAGAAAAGCCAAAACTGTAATGCAATTGGTATAGCATGCTTTGCTCATTCCCAGCAGGACTCCAGTTATCGAGTTGCTTCATGTTGCCCACAACTGTCAATGTTATTTCAGGACAATGACGTGAACTGTTGGGGCGGGTTTAGATGCACCGGTTGTACAGCTGCTCTTGCATGCTCTGATTTCAAACCCCGAATGCATGTTCCTCTCTCTTGCTTTGTGAGAGACCTCTGCAGCCAATAGAGAATTTGTTTGCTCTCTAGAGGAAACACAGAATTGCATGCAGAGGATATGCTTCTATTCTCTAGCTCTGACCTCAGGTTTGATTCCTGGTTTCCCAGCATGTGCCATTAAACCCACAAGCTTCACGTGCAGCAGTCCTTGTCTTGGGGCTTGAAGCTCTTGCAGCCACGGCAGCAACCCCAGCCAAGGGACTTGGTGCTGCGAAGGGCTCTGCTCAGGCTCCTTGCTACCTCTGCTGCCAGCTGCTCTGTGCCCACCAAGACAAGAGCTCAGCTGCCTGAATGCTCATCCTCCGCACTGGGATTCTGAGCGCTACCGGCCCCGTCTCCCAGCCAGGACCGATGAGCTCCTGCCAGCCTCCCAGGGAGCTGCAGCAAAGGGGCACTCAAGCAGAATGATTTTTGGAAGCAGCTACTGACAGTATCGCTCCTCTGCTGAGCCTGGAGACAGAGAGAGTGCTTTTCTTCTGCTTCATTCTTGAGAAGCATCAGTTAACAGCACCCTTCCCAGACAGAAGTGGGGCCTGCTGCTTAGAAACCTAGCAGAAACACATTCTTAGGTTTGTATCTGCACTGAACAGCAGTGTTGCCGGTTACCTACTCACGGCTGAAAAATCACAAGTGCTGTTCCACCAACGCCTGCAGTAAAAGGCTTCAACACGCCGAAGTTTAGCAAAGCAACAGCGCAGGCAGGGATTGAGCTGGCAGGTAATGGGAGCCGGAGCGGCTGCCTCGCCTCTGTTCCTCCCGTGGTTAAGGAAATGAAGCCTCTGATGCCCCAGAGAGGATAGAGCAGGTGTCTGGGCACAGAGATGTGTCCCCTGCCTGAAAATGTCTTTTTGAGTAGCTGTCAATGGTGGCTGCCTCTGCCAGCTGGTCTGGGTGCAATAGCTGCGGCTGGGGGGATTGCTGGGCAGGGCCTGCACACTGAGCCTGGGGAAGATGGCCACGAGCTTGGCAGGTATGGGAGGTAAACAGAGGAGGAAGGGGACACCATCACAGTGTTTTGGGACTCACAGTCCAGTGTTTCTTTACATAAATGCTCACTTTAGGCTTGTGCCTAATGCCTCTCGGTAATTTGGTGCATGTATTTAGCCTTTCCCAAAGAGAATCTCTCCAAGTGATGATGACTCTTAATTTCAGTGGTTTCAGTATGATGGTTCCTTGGTGCCTTGCATCTGAGCACACAGCTGAAGAGACACTGACTGAGCCCATCCACGGGCTGAAGCAGGGACAGACAGGAAAGCAGGCCTCTATCTCCCCAGTGCAGCTCCTGCCACTGGGCACAGCTCATCTGCACCCAGTCAGCTACCAACCGAGCTGTAAAAACTCTCTGCCTCATACATGTACTCCTTGCTCGCTCATATCCATGTTTACTGCATAATTATATATAAAGGGAAGCATCTGTGCATCTGCTATGCTGACTTGTACTTCCAGTGCTGCGTTTCTGCTTCAGGCATAATTCACAGTGCTTGGGAAGTGCAGGGCCTGAGGAACACGGCAGTCCATGTCTGCTGTTGGAAATCTCTCTGTGGTCCTGGCACAGTCCTTTGTCCCTGGCCCATCCTGCTGTGCAGGGTGCTGGCAGCCCGGTGCCCACCTTATGTAGGCAGCGCCTGCTTTGGGCTTTGGTTGGGTCTGGCATGACCTGAGCATGACGGACCCCAGAAAATTGCTTCACGCTATTCTAAATCCAGCTTCCATTATCTATATTCCTTAATTAGAGCAAATGAATACTAATTATTCATGGCTAGTATTTTATCAAAATGAATGGCAGCAGCAGTTGGAGGATTTGCCCATTAGACTTATATCTGTTATATACAAAATGTTGATGTATTCGCTTCATGTGTGCTATTCTGGTGTACTTTTAGAACAGAAGTGATCTGAGGCTAATGCGGTGTCAGTAAACAATTAAAGACCCTTGGCTGAGCAGTTGATGACCCTAAACAGAGGGAGGGAGAAGGGGGCTTGCATTAGCACAGCCCCTACGATAAATATGTGCTAAGCCATATTTAAGTTCACAGAAGCTTACTGTTTGAAAAACTCCCCAACACGGTGATAGCTTTCATTGTTTTCATTCTCTATAACTGGATTTCATTGTTAGTCAACACTTAACATTTAATTACTCTATCACCTGACAAACTGGTGTAGTCCCTGGCTCTGCTGGAAATAGGAATTGAAAAACGCTGGTATCATACACAGAAAATAAGACAAATAAACCTATTTATTTGTCCCTGCCTGGCATATCAGTATGTACTGATCCATCTTACCTTTGATTATTAACATTCTTATAATTAAGCTTTTATAAAAACAGGTTCTCAGGTAAAACCTCTCCATAAATGACACTTTCTGTAATGACAAGGGCTGTAAGAGATTTTCCTAAAAAAATTGTTATGTGTTTTCCTAATCATACCTTGTACTTACATCTGGGTTATTTTGGTGACTCTTCAGACCACTACTGGCAAATTGTTGATCATTTTGTCATCTCTAGTTAAAGGACAGGGAAGCTGAGGTGTAGGTAGCTGGAAAAACTTACTCTGGTTCCATACTGAGACATGCGAGAGCCTCGGAGCAGCATGTGTGAGTCAATGCCGAAGAGCAGAGCTCTTGTGTTGAAATCTCAGTTTAATATTCTGCAGCCACAAGGCAGCCTGTCCTGTTGCAGGAAACATAAAAATCCCTTTCAGATTTTTTTTTTTTTTGAAAGTATTTAGCATTTTAAGAAAATCTAATATCCTTTGCTATGATGCTGGTAGTACAGTGTCATTTTTAGAAGGGACATTAAGGCTCTGAGAAGAATATTTGTAGGGAGACCTTTATAAACGCCTAAATTGGTAAAATGATTAACCGTCACGTTTTTAGCAGGCTATTGATTTTTTAAAAAATGGGGGGAAAAAAAAGAAAACCTGATGACCTGGTTGCACATAAGTTTAGATCTTACTCAAGTTTGCTCAAGGCTTGAAATTCATATGGGGATATGAGGCAAATGATAGAATATTCAAATGAAGAAGGAATATAATTATATGATAGATGTGTGTGCTCTACAAGTGTACATACCTTTCCCTTTAAAAATAGTGTGCATGAAGAAAACCTTGGATTTCACTGAAAACAATAATTATGGTAGTTATGCTGAAAGCAGGATAGGATACTGAAAGAATGAGTGCTGCACATGAAGAACATGCATTTGACAGAGTTAATGTGCACAGTAGAATAAGAAAGGGTTTAGGGGTGTATTTTAGTTTGCCTTTATTTCCCTTTTCCTCTTTGTCACAAGCACTAAATGGCTCCAGGCTAGGTGCACTGTTCCTTTGGCAAGAAAGTGGTAAAGATCATCCTAATTTGTGGTGCTGTGTTTTGTACTGGTAGAGTTCATACCAGCACTAATTCTAATTCCCAATATTAATCCTGAAGCTTTCGTTATTCCCTTTTATACACCTTTTAAGCCACTCACAATTTTTCCTTTTGTTTACATCTTTCTAAAGGAAATAATTGTAAGAGAGATCCTGCCCTCCTCCCTTCTCTGTCCCTTGGCTGCACTTGCCATGTGCTCGAGAATCTCCCTGTGTACATTCACTGTGTCCTTCTCCCATGCGCTGATCACTGCTGTGTGGTTTCTCTCTGCCATGTCAGCATCGGGCCAGTGCTGCGGCCCTTCAGGCTGCGCTGCCTTGCGATGCTCAGCCAAGCTGGTAGAGCTGCTCTCTGTTACTGTGCCCATCTTGGAGTCTTCTGTCCTCTTTACTCAACCATATCGTAAGCCTTTGTCTAAATTGCTCACCTCTGGCTCCCCTCTATTGTTAACCTTGTTCTATCTTTTAATTCTTTTATATCTTATTTTACTCTTTTTTCTAATTTAAAACTCAGAGTGGTTATTGTAATTAATTGAAAAACAATGATGCCCAACCATAACTTGCTGATAAATGTTGCATTAAAAAAAGGCCTAAACTTTCAGATTAAATTATTCATTCTGGTTTCTTGCTCCGTTCTAGTGTCTGGGAAGCTCAGAGCCACCAGCAGCTCTGAAATGCTGTTCCCAGAAGGACTGACTGCAGAAGTAACGCAGTTCCCAGAAGAACTGGGCACAGAAGTAACATCCTTTTCTTACCACTTACTTGCTTTTAATCATTTCTGTATTTTAAGGATGGGAGTTATAAAGATCAAGTAGTAAATCCTTGCTGAGCTGAAAACGCCAGGACTTGCCATCTCAGTGTCCTCTGTCCTGACCAAACAGCCCTTGTTGGAGGAACCTGCATTGACCCATTCTTCCTCTTGCCTTCCTCCATCCCCCGGGTAGAGGAGACTCCAGACTGCTGTAGTGGAAGCTGACAGAGACACGGAGTGTGTGGTGTTTGCTGAGAGGCCACTGGCGATGCATTTAAACGAAAGCAAGCAATAAAGCCTGCATTGCTCTTACACTGGCATATGTTGAACCTATTAGCAGCCTTTTTTATTTCCACCTATCTGTAGTATCAGCCCAAGCCACAATCGGCAGCGTTTTTGAAACTTCCTATGCCCATCGATAGTTACATGGGAGTCAGGATTAGCTCCTTTTAAAACATGTAATAGCTTTGCAAAGAGGGGAATGGGTTGGGAATGTGTCATCGGAGATTTTGATAAAAACCTAATGGGAAATTGGTCCGTGAGCCAACTCCAAGCGAGCTAGAAACATAATATGCACAAAGATCAGCAGAGCTCCTCAGGTTGCCCAGAAGTATTAAGTGTTTCATTTGTGAAATCCCCAAAGTCTGCCAGCGCTTGAAAGCTTGGCATGGCGCAGAAGGTGCGCTTGCTAAGGCAGGGTTAGCACAGATGGGAGCCAAAGAACTGAGAACGTTTTTTGTCCCCATCTGATGAATCTTGAAGCTCCATTTTTTGCAGGTGGGTTCCAAAATAAGATAGCAGGTGGCATATTTAAGGATTTGAAAGGAAACCTGCGGCTTTACTGAAGAAAGGTGATAAAATTCCAGAAGGGCCCTGAATTTGCAGCAAGAGCTTTAAGCCACGTTTTATATCCAGTTCACCCTATAGAAGATTATTTAACCAGAGATACAATATCCCTGGTCCCTATGGATGTTGGGATTCACAGTACGTAGCCAAGTGTAAAGAAACATTTGTTGTGTGCGATTGGAATCTACCCGACCCACTGCAGACTGGGTGTTAGGAAACAAGGCCACTGTGAGCAGCCCAGAGTGGGGTCCCAATTAGTTACCTGGGAAATAGTAGGAAGAAAGGGAGGGTGAAAGGAAACAGGCAAAGTTTTTTTAAAAAAAAAGATGAGCTAATTATTTAGCAGACAAAGAAAATCCGTAGATTCAACGTCAGCATTACTACAGGATCGGGAAGGGAGACCTCCTTCCTTTTATCCAGTCAAACTGATGGTGGGTTTTGGTAGCTTGAACCCTGGCTTTTGGGGCTGTTTTCTGTTAGGTGGGTTTTCCACATGTGAGAGAACCCCTGAAGTCTAATAGAAACCTTTTAAGTAAATCTTACAAAGCCTCTAATCTCTCGAAAGCTCCCATGTTCTTCTCCTCTGTTCTTATTTAATTTTTAATAAGAACAATTCTATGCAGCTCTAAAGCATGGCTCAATTAAGAAATATTCCTACCAGGCATCTTTGAAATCTTGTGAGGTTTTTTCTTTTTTCTTTTTGGGGTTTTTTATTTTCTTTTGGTTTACCCCTACAAATCTTGCTTTCGGTTGGCTGGAGTTTAGAGAAGGACTTTCTCTTTAATTGCAAGCTCCACTTCACACTGTTATTTACAAGTAGACCAAATAACTTTCAAAGTCTCGTGTTTTATGCTCGAAGGAGACCATCGAACGTGTTAGTGCTGTATTCTGAAGTTACAGAAAGGATCTTTGATCTAACTCCCTAGACATTATCTGTCCAAAAAGTATCTCTAGGTCAAGAAAAGTAATTAAAAAAAAAAAAAAGTCTGTATCAAAAATTTAAGCCCAGGTATTTTATAGTAATCAAACCTTAACTGCTATATGATTCACTTTTATTTTTATAGTGTATGGCACTCTTCTTGCTGCTCTGGTTAAGCTTGTATCAGCATTTCCATTATAAAATGCTGCTTTCAGGGGTTTATAACTTAGCTGCAAAAATTTACTCTGAGTTTAAGATGGCATTATGACCTGACTGGAAAATCATGTTTGTATAAAATACGTGTCTGCCAATATGTGTAAAATTTTTGGAATCTTATTTTGGGCTTTTGGAGTAGATTGCAATGGTAGTGTCTCATCAGAATATGCATTGTTAATGATGAGAGAAGGAAACTGTGCCTGAAGCCATCTCACACAACGGTTGTGGCAGGTTTCATTTTCTGGTCCAGTGTTTACTGAAGTCCCCCTGACTTCTCACAGCTGGAATGGAAGGAGATCGAAGACAGACACACTTCTCTGTTTGTGGGTTTCCTGACTTTTCTTTTCCTCGGCATCCGCACGGAACAGCCAATGTGATGTTATAATAGATCTCATTTTAGATGGCTATCAACTCCGTGTACTTACATCATTTCTAGTTGTTTCATCCTAATTGGATTGGCTGAATTCAGGGTAAATAATTGTGTTGTGCCTATTAAAAGGGCTGGTGAACTTTCGATGTGATGCAGAGTCTGTCTTCACTTCCTACGTCTGGATAGAGTTGAGATGGGTTGTTACTTTCTATGCGGCTGACGGTTTCGATGGTTACGTGTCAGTGCTGACCTGATGTCTATAAAATGCCTTGATGTGTTATCCAGAGCATGAAAAATATAAAAGAACATATGTATTTACCTGTTGCAGAGCAGTTCTGCTCTATAAAAAGGAAGCAGTATACTTTTTACAGTGTTCTAGAAATATTTGCCTTTAAAAGAGGCCTGTTAGCCACTTCTCTTTAAGGGAGGGGAAAGTCTGGATGGCATTGTCTAACCTAAACACCACAAAGCCCAGAGATGAGTGACTTGTCAGTCACTGGTCTGTGGTGTGGGGGTGTCTTCTCTGCCTTTTCGGGGCGTTGTGGGAGATGGGCTGTGGGCACTACTCAGCTCTCTGAAACGCTTGGCTTTTGTTATTTGCTGCCACACTCTCCAGTCCCCTGGTTATGTTTCTTTTCTTTATCCATTTATCTTTTCTTTTTTTCTTTTTTTTTAAACTTGAAGGTAAATGGCAAAATGCCACAAACCATTGAGATTTAATTTTCTGCATTCCATTTTATTGTGCACTTGTATCTTAATGAGAAGCAGCTCCACCAAGTTCTCTTCCCAGCCCCCTGAGTTCCTAAATACAGACTTTGCTAAGCTGCACTTTTGGGATCAGATCTTTCCATTTTGCAAATATTTTGAAGACAATAGCCAGCTGCTCTCTGGTGTGGCCCTCTTCTTTTATTCGTTATGAGTAACAACGTAAATTTGATGTCTGTCAGACTCATTTAGGCATCTTCCAGGAAAAATGACAAATGCTAACGAGGCACATAGACGTGGGATGCTTTCTAGCAGGAGGAGTTCCTGAGTCCCTGGTGCTGATAACGTGGGTGTCCCACTGTCATCCAGCAGTATGCCTCCAGAGCATCTTGCCAAGGGGTCTGGGGAGCATGGAGGTGGAAGGCAGGGCGGGGTAAAATATCAGGAAGGGGGTTAAGATAACCAGAAGGGAGAAGTTTGGGGCACTGTCAATTTAGAGTGGGCAAAAAGTTGTGATTCAAAGCAGCAAATTTTGTTAACCCCACAGATACCCACAGCCTGCTGGTCCAACATTGAGAGGAATGTTTTTTTGGAGATTTTGGGTGATTCTTGCTCTTGTGCTTCCGCCCTCTTTGCCATGGTACCTGCAGCAAACTGCACTGTGCCAGTCTGGGCAGCTCTTGGAGAGACCCATGGCTTTCGCTTTGTGAATTGACCCTCCCCCCTGGCCTCCCGCAGAGATCGGATCCCTGGGGGCACTGAGGGATCTGAAACTCTTTGGCAATAACTACCTGATGGCTTGGTTATTTTCATGGGGCTTGGATTTTTTAGTCTTTTTTTTTTTTACAATCAAATTGATTTAACACAAGAGCGATTGACTGTCTGGGGATGTAGAAAAGCTCATGAGGAGAGCTCTGGGACAGGCCATCCCATTGCAAACCATTTCGCTGTTAAGGACCAATGCCAAAGCATTAGCCTAGCTGAGAATGAGGAAAAATCATCAAACTGACAAAACTACTTTTAACTAGGACAGGAGAAGGAACACAGACAATCAGATCTGCTCTGGCAAGTTTGGAAAGGGCCAAGCCTCTCACAAAGGGGGGAGAGCCCCAAGGATGACACTTCTGCACAGTCTGAAGAAAGTATGGAGACTTTTTTGCCTCCTTCACCAGGTGATTTAGCTACTCAGGATGCATGTGCAGCTTACTGGTTTCAAATCTTTTTTTTCCTCCTAAATGCTTAGTCTCTACTGTCTAACCAATGTTATTCTTCTAAGAACTGCGCTCCGCTTGCCAAAATCTCCTGAAAAGAAGAAACTTCAGTTAGTTTGCCAAGAACAGTTGATTCATAGCGTGTTGTAGCCCAAGACCAGTCCAGCCATGGAATAGTCATGAAATCTCATCCTCACTGAAGAAGCAGTAGCCCAAATCCATGCTGCACTTGCAGCCTGTGGTGATGATTTCTAGCTCACAGGTACCCAGTCCCCTTGGCCTGAGTTTGCCAAAGTTGTGCAGGGCATCAACAGGTCCCTCTTCATGATTAAGCTGTATTTTCAGTAGTGATCTGGTAGTTCTATTTGATTTTTTTTTTTTTCTTTTAAAAGCTTGATAAAATTTAACTCCTACTGCACCAATGTGGTTCATAAGGACTGGAAACACTTCAGACTAATTTGCAATTTCAATTAAAAAAAACCCAAACAAAACCCAAAACAAACCCCCAAACTTGCAGTTCCACAGTACCCCCCCCACCCTGGTTTGCTTGCTCCAAAGAGATATTTATTACACCAGGAAAAGGAGCCAGAAGCCTTTCTGTCATTAGTGAATAATGCCATATGACTCCCTTGTGGCACAAATGCCAGATTATGCAATGCAGGATAGTTATCGTCTCTAAATATAGCATTGTTTGGTATAGAAGTGTCTTTGGAATAACAAATTTTCTCTTATAGACGTTAATATTATACTTTAATAAGGCCAAAATAACTGCAACAAATCTCGGATTTAGCTAAAGGGCATGCATTGTAAATTCAGGTTTGTTACTCTCCCTTCCATAACTCACTGGAACAGTCCACTTGGTGACCCTGATTTACTTATCCCTGTCTTATTAGAAGTAGTACAAACGCGTTGTAGTGTTGTGCTCTGAAGTGGCGGACCACATCGTTAGCGCTGTGTAAAACCTGCCCGTTGTTTAATGCTTTCTGTCAGGCTACCGCATTCCTCCTGCATAATGGAAGCAGCACCCAGAGCTAGTGGGCTGCAGACTGCGCAGCAGTTCATCGCTCATGACTCTCCAGCATATGATAGTATTGCAAATATTTATATTAGCAGCTTTTGTGCCCGACTGTAAAGATTAGAGATCTTACAGGGAGCACTGAAGGAATTACAGCTCTGAGGCAGGGGGAGGCGGACACACAGAGGATGGAGCTTTCCTGTAAAAATCCATGCTTTTGTTTCTTCTTCAGGGAAAGAAAGAGCATCCTCTAAAAGTCTTTCCAGTCGTGAAAGTCTCTGTCCCTCATTGTGAGTCTGCAATCCCCAGTTTGGTTGGAGTGTGATAGCGTTTGCTTGCCAGTTGAAGCAGCGAGAGGTGTCCTTGACTCGAACTGAGGGAATTTGAGTGAGAAGTAAAGGTATCTTTTGTTCTTGGTGTTTTGTGGGGGTTTTTTTACGCAGGCAGCACAGTACTAACATCATCCACTATTGTCAGCACAAATATGAACTCTTATTTTTATCAGGAGGTAACCTACTTTTAAAAGAGCACCTTGAATGCTGAATTTTATATTATCTGGAGAAAATCAAGGGGGAAGAGAAGCTCATCTGCTACTTCAGTGATATGCAGAGTGGATATATTGATACAGAGAGGAAGGGGGGTGGTGCTGACTCTGGAGAGCGTCCTGTCCCATATTTCTGTGGCCAAAGGAGCCGTGTGTCCTTATGACAGACCTTTCGTGGTCTGTATGAAGTGTGTGGATTCCTGCTTCCTTGATAACTGCCTGTGCCCTAAGACCCCCCTGTCTAGGGCCAAAAGGGCTGGGGGTGGGGGGTCAGTGCGGCTGCAGTGGTGACTAGATGGCTGAAGGGAAGAACGATTTGGTGCAGAGGTCAGGGCCACTTGCCTGCTGACACATCCTGTTCCTTGTCAGCAGTGATGGCAACACCAGGGTTCCAAGGAAGTTCTGAAAATCCCTTTACTTGTTTTTCCTGGTCATTAATCACAACAGACTCAGAACCATGAAGGCAACGTGAATGCTTTCTTTTAGGAAGCAAACATGCAAATGGCATCTTTGTCCCAGTGTTCAAGGGTGTTACCCAACTGACAACCTGGTTCTCCTTGAAGCAGCCTTTCTCCTGAGTGATGCTGGGGAGCCTGGCGGCTGTGGGCATCTTCACACACCAGGTTTGCTGGTGTCCATGTGAGGCTCTCATGAAGCTGAACAGGACTGTACTGGGGGAATAAGGAGATTTGAAACCAACCTCCGCTTCCTTCAGACACTCCAACTTAAATCTTAGGAGATCCAAGCAGTAATTTGCAAATATGAAATTAATGCTGGATGGAAACTTGGTTCAAATGGCACATTATGACCATTGTCTTGTGGTCCATGAAGATGCCTGTGTCCAAAAGGGAAGGATGCCGGTAGCTGGTAGTCTGTGTCATTATTGGTTTGTTACTAGGCTTTGCTGTGAAGCAGACTGCATTTGGCCCGTTACCGGGACACTCCGAGCTTGATGGGTATGTGAGATGTGCCTGCAGATCCAAGGCTCCCTTTGAATTTTGAATGTTTTACTTTATGCTCTGGCTTACTTCTGAGAGCCATTCATGAGTCATTCGTTAGTGCATATAGCAGTTATCAGATGCCACAGGAGCATGAAAAATTTCCACTCTAATAAACACTATCGTAACTGTCACCTCTTTATGATGTGCAGAAGGATATGCACACAGGATTGCTGCTCCTCATCTGCACAGAGCCTGACACCCTTCTCCAGGGATCTCAGGTTTTCATAAAACTGTCCTCCCCATGAGTTAGCTCAGTAAAGGCAAGACAGGTACAGTGTCCCACAAGAACCTGCTGGTCTGCTCACCGCTGCATAGGGAAGCCATAGGATGAAGGTTAATGTGCTGCTTTCCAGTCCTGCTCTTTAAACTGGTTGAACAAAATGATCTGTTAATAGCACAGGATTTCTGATGTTAGGCACGGTTTTTTTTCTTCCCTAGTGTTGAAATGAAGCTTATACCATCCTTGAGACCCGATGCACCCAAAGTTCATGAAAAATGCAAGTGCTCATGGAATGGGTTTGTAAAGCAAGGTTTTTAAGGGCTAGTTCATCAGGTGAGAAGAGTTTCCTAAATATAGGGACTGACCATTATAAGAGGCAGCAAGAGGGATTCTGGGGGAAATGTGAAAAATGTGGATGCAGCCACAGATCTGTGCATGGAGGAGACCTGGCTAGAGTGGCAGGACAGGAAAATAATAATCTTAAAATATCTTACATCATCTGAACCTCCTGTTAAACCTTCCCTGCTAGAGAAGTGCAAAATAACTATAGTAAACATGAGGAGTAGCGAAAACCAAAGGTCTTTCCATCCCAATGTGGTTGTATGGTCCGTAGATAATTCTCTGTCTGGAGGAGATTCTAGGTAGCTCATCCTCTATCTAGAAATACAAAAAGTCTCTGGAAGAACTGGCCTAAGCTTTTCCAGCACAAAGTCCTGCTCATGCCTTATTAGACTTGTATTTAGCAAATAACAGGCTCTGTAGTCACCTTCACATAAATTGTAACACGGGATGTAAACTTGTTCACGTGTATGCACAATTTAATGTAGTAGCAGAGTTTAGTGGAAAACATGGCAGTGTGGAGGCGCACGTGTGTACCCACGGACAGGCTGAGTTGAAAGGAACCCTGGAATATAATTTCAATCGATTTTAATTTCTGTGAGGCTTGAAGAAAACTTGACAACTGATAGATAGATCCTGCTTTTTATATTGTTTTGTTGCATCTGGAACACATAAAAATAGCAAGTGAAAATACTAACGCTCACTGCCAACATCTCAAAACTCTTGAGTGATTTCCTTTCAAAATAAATTCGTTGCCGCTCTCCAGGGATGGTGTCTGTATTCGAACACCCATTTCTTCAGCACAGGGTTTTGGAAGAGCTTCACAGGACATCCCAGTAAACAGCATGACCCAGCCAAAAATACTGGTTAGTTGAAAAACTCACTTATCAGTGGCTTACTGTAGAGCTAGAAAGATATAGTAAGTGGGTTTCTGTAGGTCTAGTGATATTTCATTAAAGATCTGTGTGATGGACCAGAGAGAGTGCTTATTACTGCTCCAAATGACACAAACTGAGAAGGGTTGTGATTATGTTGGAAGACGGGATTTGAATTCAAAGTGATATGAGCAGGGGAAATAACCTGAAGAAGAGGATGCAGCTCACGAAAGACAAATTCAAGGTCCTGTGCCTCAGCACAGAATAACCAACTGAGCCAAAAGAAGACAGGGAAACAACTGCTTAGTGTGAGGTTCTGCAAGTCAATCGATGGAGCATAAGGTGAGTGAGTCACAGACGCTGTTCTGTGGCAGGCAGCTGGAGCACATGGAGACGACCCCAACCTTCCCAAGATGTGGGAAACAATCCCTCCATCCTGTTCTGTGCTGCTCAGCCATGTCTGCTCAGGGCTCTGAGGTGTGTGCAGTTTGGAAAGCAGTTTGGAGAGTCAAAGTAAAAAGAAAAGGATTTCAGAGAGAAGGCCTGAAGAAATCCAGAGCATGGGGAAAGGTGACATGAATCAGGGTGGCTTTGCCAGAAATCCTCATCTGAATGGTCCTCGTTCAGAGTGTCTGTCTGCTGCTCCTCTCCCTCTACCCCCCAGCCCTCTCTTCCTTCTCTCCCCACTTTTCCACAGCTCAAACTGACAGATTGCTGCAGTGGCCACCAGACTCTGTTCCTGGTGAAGAAAAAGCTCATGAGAAAGGAAGAGGGGAGATGATGCTTCTGCCTCCAGACCCAAGAGTGCATTTTTTTGAAAGGTACCCCGGCTTCTGGGCGGTGGGTATCATATAGTGTGTTTCCGTTGGCTATGCTGCTTTCCAAGTCCTCTCACCAACCGAAGTTTGGCTCTACAACTGGGTTTTAATACAATAGTTGATAATTTTATGACCTGCAATAACATTCATAATTGCACCCATTAAAAGGAAGGCAACCTCATCTGGTGCTTCTAGATTTTAGAAGGGCATTAGAGAGCAATAATCTTCCTGTTAAAGCCATTATGTTCTCATGTTGAGGTTCACACCAGTGGTCCGGGCAGTGCCCTCTCTGCAGAGCCAGTGGCTGAACATGGGGGAGCACCACATCCTGCCCGAAACACTCCCTGCCACAGCTCAGACTTGCTCAGCCAAACCTGGCCTGATGGATTTTCCTGCTAGGAATTTGCCCAGCTGCTTTTGAACCCTTCCAGAGGGTTCTATAGATATAGCTACTAAACACGATGAATGCCTTTCTCTTCTCACCAGAATGAGCTCGAAGGACCCATGATATGGTGTGATAGGTTGTAAGGGTCTGGATTAGTATGTAGAGAGGAGCAGGCATCATATTAGATAACAGTATTTCATGACCTGTACACTGAAAAAGCATGGATGGCCACAAGTTATTTTAAGTTCTAATTTAGTGTTCCAAATGAACATGAAACTATTTTGGAATATCAATACATTTTTTAATTTAAACAAATCTAATTATACTAAACTAAAGATTTATTTGGCTAACTTGGTAATGTTAAATGCTTAAATATTTTAGATGTCCGAGATAAACATAATAAAATGACTCTGTTTAATCTACAAATTAATCCAAAAAAATAAATTGCATTTTAATTACATTGATAATGATCAAGCCCAAGCATGATTGGCATATTCCTTCCGTGAGCCAGCCAAAAGGCAGAGAGAAGCAAACACTGTGGGCCAGATTCAGTTTATTCCTTACACTACTGGAGGTTTTGAATAATTCCGCTAAGTTTTGTACATGCATTTCTAATTTATACTAATCTGTCTGAGCAGAATATGGCTTTGTACCTGAAACTGGTCCAGCGCATTCCTACGCCGACGATGACTCCCGTAATGAAAATCTGTCTTGCAAATGACTCATCGTAAGACGACTGTGCTGAAGATGTTGGAAATCAGGATGATGCATGTGAAAATGAAATTAATCAATATGAAGATGAGGATCAGCAGTCTATCACAGCAGAGCTGTTTGATAATAATGAAGCTGAGGAAACAGGCACTGCTAGGGAAACACGTGAAATGGCAAGAAATGTCAGTGATAATAATGAATTAGTAGCTATTTCCAGGAACCTGGGAGACCGAGTTTGGAGACAAAGAAAGGTGTGTTAGGAAGTGGTGATCCTCGTAATGGCCCCGGATTTGGGGAAAGCTTGGTGACGTAAACATATGCACAAAAATAAGCGCAGCTATTCCATCGCTGTCTGTGGTTATTCTAACTGTGCATTCGAGTAATTGTGAGGGTGGGTAATTTCTTATGCAAATGAATGTTTGGGAATGTTCAGCAGACACATCAAGCCTGGGTACAGTAGTGGGGTACTGGCCTTGGTCTGTCGAGCCTCTTTCTGTCCCATCATTTACAAGAAAAAGAGTTTTAGGTGAATGAATTTGGTGTTACGGAAGGGTGGGAAGAGAGTTCATCCTTTTTTTTTCTTTTCCTGTGATTCTTGCTCTTGGCTTTACGCAACAGGGAACATTATCAATCATCAGGTCTCTCCGACAGGTTTACAATGAGACGCAGTGGTTCCTATTTGCTACCTGTTACTGCAATTTCTGAACCCATGGCTGCTTTCATAGACACTTCTCTCCTCTGTGCTTCGTACAGCAGGCGTTTTTCGTGGCATTTCTCAGAAGTTTTATCACATTGGTGCTGGTTGACAGCTCTGTCTGGAGCCTGGCTTGCAAATAAGGTGGCTTTTCTGACCTCATCACCATTTGATACACACATCTTTAAGTTACTGCTTCTTTTGGTGTACTGATATTATAACTGAAGTGAGCAGAGGTGAGAGATACTGCTGCCCTTGGCATTTTGGCAGTGGGACACCCTGGCTTTGGAGCTCACTCCTTGCATTTGATAGGTAGAACTTCCAGTTTTCTCAGTTTTCTCATTCCTGGGACGCTAAAATTTAACCACCGAGTAATGGTTTTGTAAACTGATGTTTCTTTGCTTTGCAAACCCCTAATGTATTAGAACCTATGGGGCTCAGAGACCGCAACTTGAAAATCACTTCAGGAGATGGGAGTAGAGAATAGAGACTGGTGGAGCCAAGCCTGATATCTCTTGTTTTAATGTGTCTTTGCCAGTTTAGAGAACTTACACACATGTTATGTTGTGTTAGTTTACTGACTGATACGTGGCAAAGGCTCCTTGGAGGCCTGGGATAGATTTGCTTTTTAATGCAAAGTATAAACCTAAATAAATATATATCACAGATCAGTGACTGATGGCAGAGCTCAGGTAGCACAGAATTAAATTTGATTCCAAATGAAATTCATGTGTAATCCGGAAAGAAGGGGGGACACACACAGATCAGAAGGGATTTTGGTGATATAAATCCCAGCAGGGAGTAACCTATGGCCACCGCTCAATGCGCCGGTTCTCATCCTCAGCGCACACATCATTTTCTGTCTTTCTGAAATGAGGCAGACAAAATGAGCTTAATTCACACAAAATCTGAGGTAACAGACAGAAAAGAGCATCTCAGAGCTGATTTAAAGATGAATGCTGCCGAAAACAAGCATTTGGTGGTGGCACTGAAATGGGCAATAAAATCTCCATGGTCGGTTCTGTGTCCTAAAATGCAGCTTGGGTGAGTCGGGTACTGCAGTCCCTGTGTTTCCCTCCTACAGCCAGGGAAAGGAGGGGAGTGAGGAAATAAAGGGCTGGGTTTTTTAGTCATGTAGGCATCTGGTGTCACAGATTGCACAGGTGGAAAGAAACTTCTGAATCATACCAAAATTTGCAACGTTTTGGAGCAGTGTCCAGATCCCCCAGTCTGATAAGCGGCTCCCTCGCATCTGGGAGGATTAAATGCATTAGGCTACAGTCCAACATAGCCTATTCAGCAGGAAACTAGCAAAAATTTGAGCAGAAGCTCAAACTGGGAGGCAGAGTTGGGATGTCCCTTGTTTCACATCTCTTTAGGAACGTGGGAGAGGTCTCCCTCCTCTTGATATCACAGCCTGCAGTGATTTCCTGAGCATGCCCATGCCATTGAGGTGCAGTCCCTCTCTCGGTGATGCAAGGGCACATGGATCAGAGTGTTTGCTCAGGACAGGAGCAGTTAAAAGCTCCATTTCCCACAGAACCTGAAAAGATCAGTGCACACGTTTCCAGTTACCTCAAGTGACGTAAGATCAGCTTACGTAGAAGCATCCATAGTGTGGAGGGGAACCTCAATCTGGGCATTAATAGCTGAGACTCAGGGCATTGCCTCAGCTTTCATGGAGCTCACACAGCAGACTCTCTGCAGAGTTGGGGGTCCCTTTCGGGTACCCCATAGAGCTAGCACTTAAACCTAGCTGGAGTTGGGACACAAAACAAACTACCCAAAGGAATGGAGAAAAAAGGCATGAAAATCTCTGGGGAAAGACAGTCAGAAGCTTGTGGAATATTGTTACTCTTCCATGTACGGAATATTCAGGTGTCCATGTGCCTGTTTCAGTGTCATCACACTGTCCTGGGAAATTCAGCATCCTTAGAGGATGGCAACAGATGCATTAGTACATAACCCTAAGAGTAATTATAATGTGCCCACCAACACACAGACGTTTTGTCAGGGATTCAGTGGGCACACACGTGTGAGTGTGCTGCTCCCAGTTCGTACTTAAAATAGTCACTGGAAGCGTTCCTCAGGCTGGTGCCTTGGTTCCTCCTGCCTTTGAGAGGGCTTTGAAAGATTTCCGTAACGATTTCAAAAGGCACCAAAGTGACTTTGAAGCTCAGGTTTCATGGCCTGTTTCATTGCTGTTTTTCTGAAAGTTCTTACCTCCTACCAACCGTAATTTATACTCACTTTAAGGTGCATTTGCACTGCCAAAGATGTATAAGATAGTCATAGCTCAAATGAGACTCATCCCCTAAATTCTGTCAACTTCTACTTAGACTTAATGGTGCCTGTAAAAGTGCTGACCATCTCGAGCCCTTTTCAGAATCCCATGTTAGGAACCCATATATGATGATCACTCTTGCACGCAAGAGTTTCTGCAAGTGTCTGTAGATGGGTCTTGTAATAACTGGCTTGGGCTTGTCTCATCCTTGAGTCTGTGTTTAAGAACTCTCTTAAAGCAAAAAAATCAAAAGATACTCATGCCTATGTAATTTTAGTAGAGAAAATATCTCTGTGTATTTTGATTTCTTAAATTCCTTTCAACTGGGCTGTAGAGAAACAAAACTGATTGTTTATCAAATCAGGTCTTGGAAAACGCTTTTCCCCTTGAGGTAAAAAAAAAAAAATTCCACTATTGTAAGTTATTTTGGCTTCGTGCTTCTTTAAATCTTCTCCAACTTTTGCTTTGTTCTTTATCCAATACCACAAAAATGTAATAACAGCAAAAGTAGACAATACAGATTAGGCAACCTGGATAATATTTAAGCGTGTGCTCAAGTATTTTCTTAGTGGGCTTAAGCGCTGTGCTGCAGCAACGATGGCATTTTCAGCTGGTCGGATGAGAGCTGTTTGCTGGAGTTGTAACGACAGCAGAGACCTTGCAGCAACACAGAACTTTTCACTGTGCAGCTTTGTGCTCCCCTCTTGTAGTTAATAAAGTGTCTTCTTCAACTGTGTAAAGTAGATAAGAGAAAACCCTGATAGCTGTTGTGTTGCTAGAAGAAGGTCATGTGTTTCTTTAAGGAAAAATTCCACTTATGACCTAGTAAAGGAACGTTGCTTGACACCATTGTGATTAAATTATTATTTATGCTGTTTTTAGTGGGAAAATACTGATTCAGTAAAATTGCCAAGTGTGTGACCACTTGGTCATCTTCATGGAGGACGACGAACAAAAGCTGTTTCTAAAACAAACTGCAAACATAGTTCTCATTTGCTTTGAAATTGTCACTTTTCAAATTCTGTATTATTTTAAACTTTGTCTTAAAATCACAACTTTTACATACACAACAGTCATCCTTCCTTTGTACTGGATTTTGTGTGTCCATCTGTGTGTCTGTGTCAATATTCTCCTGAGAGCAAAGATTTGGGGGTTTTTGCTAAACAAGATGCAGAGCGAGAGGGTGAAACTTTCAGAATTTTCCAAATTGCCCAGCTCTTTCTGATGTCTCTGTTGATCAACTTCCCGAACCTTACCTGTACAAAAAAAATCTGTGTTTTTAACCATTGTGTGGAAGCTGATCTAGGTCTAATTACTGCATTTTTGTGCCAACTCATGTTTGTGTTCCCAGTGATTGATGCTGTCAGGATTTGGACATCCAAACTGTAAAAACAAAGCATGAGACTGGGATACATTAGCCTGGGATAAACTGGGATGAACTGCTGCTTGTTTTATTTTAGGATTACATGGAAGGCTTGGTTTGAACTATATATCAGGTTTAAAGATGGTTCAAAGAAAATCCCTTCATCGGCAGAACAGTATAAGCTGCTATCATTTTTAATTTTTATTGAGCCCTTTTAGCACCTAAGATGACCATGAGGGAAAAACAGACAAAAATATTGCCCATTGTAATAAATAATTTGACTCAAGTTTCAAGCCCATTATTAAATGAAACTTGAGGTAATCTTCTAAGCAGAGCTTCAGGGCACCTGTGACTTTTAAATGGAACTATTCTGTTTCTAGGGAAATACATACCTTTAAAAATTAAGCTTGAGGCTAAAAGCCTCAAACAATAAATCTCCCTCCAGCTCTCTTCTCTGGGGACGTATATACTATGCAGCCTTCAAGCAGGGCACTTAGCCTATCTTTGGGTGTCTTTTCTCTGGTGTTAAAGTTCTTTTATAAGGAACATCTGGGTATGTCTAGACCTTTACGAGTTTTCAGAATCCAAAATACCTCCTTTGGATTTCAGCCTGGCTGTCGGCTGTTTGGATGCTTTCTAAACAGCCGCCGTAGCTATTAGGAACTCAAAATGTCAGGCTATTTGTGATGTTAAGAAAATAACTGTTTAGCCCCAAATGTATATGCAGCTTGCTCACAAACCTGTACTTTTAGCACAGATGCGTGTCCAGCGCAGCACATTAGATGTCAGCTCAGTGCTGCTTGAAACTTGAAATTTCCATTTCTTTACTGAGGAAGGTGCTCAGACACATAAAGGAGTCGCAGAAGTTCCTCCCTGAAACAGATGGGTTTGTCTTTAGAGAAATATTGAAGTGCTGGTAATGGTGCTAAACTCTCAAACCTTGTAGTAGCTGCTGATTAATTTAGCACTGTCCAATGTCCGAATGCTTAATACAGGAATCCTGAGTAGAAATAATATCTGTGTAATTAATGCTTGTGTACAAGGGGCAGAAAAGGAGGTCTCAAAGGTGTGTTAGACTGCACGGTGTAAACTTGTGATGTGAGGAGAGCCTCACCATCCTCTTTCTTCTGCCATGCTTGACTGTTGAGTGGAGTTGCCCTTTTTGCTGCCAAATCATCAGTGTGGCAAAGCTGGCGATGCCGTAGCATGCCGTGATGCCACAGCATGCTGTGATGCCATAGCATGCTGCCATGCTGCAGTGTGGCGCGATGCCGCAGTGTGCTGTGATGCCATAGCGTGCTCTACAGCCACATCCCCATGAGAACAGCAGCATGCTGGCTTCAGCTCGCTCCCTGCCTGAATGCCTACACCATCATCTCTCAGAGAGCTAGGCCTATCTAAGTTTACTTTCCCATTTATGTTGATTTTGGTATTTTCATCAATACACTGATCACTCATATGACGATCCTGCCTAAACTCTGTAATAAAGTGTAAACAACAGAAAGGTAGAGAGAACGCCAAAATAACTCATTATTGCCAGTTATATGCTCATCAAATTCCTAAGAGGGCTGTGACCTGATTGTAACTTTCCCCTAGAGCCATACAATAATTTTAGCTGTGAAAGGAAATTTTATGGCATGTAAGATTAGCCCACACTAATGCAAGGTCAAAAATAATAGAATCAATAAGCAAACTCAATACTGTTAACATTTTGAGAAAATTACTACTAGAAAACAATGTCAACAACAGATTGAAATGGGTCTCCAAAGTTGTCCTATTGATTTCCTTTCAGATTCATGACAATCTAACTCTTTTTCCTTTGCAATACGGTATCCATTTTTCTTTCCTTTTTTTTGTTCTTCAATTTTACAGCCCATTTTTATTATTTTAGCGATGAACATTTTTAAATTACTTTAAAAATACAGCAAAATTAGTATATTTGAGTTTATATTCTGAAATAGAGCAAAGCCTCTGATACCGTTCAAAAGTGGTTAGAGAGCCTAAGGCTATTTTCAAGTTTTAGTTCTGTTAGTAATGCACCAGCACCAAATGTGGGGAGGAGGAGGCAGGGAATTGAAAGCAAGTTTGACGTTTGTGTAAAACTGTCAAAACCTAAGTGCAGTACGAATGGGAGAGAAGGGCTGCGCTTCTTATCAGAAGTACTTTGCACTCTCAGTGCTGTCGTGGAATGGCTGCGTTAGGTCTTTCAAGTGAACACATTATAATGTAGCTTAAAGCAGGGCCTGTGAGGCCTGGGGCCTTTAGCTGGGAAGGGGCTATCGGGCAGCTCAGGTCTGTGTTTCCAGCAGGACCATGCTGGGACCACGGGCAAGGGGAATAGCTTTCCAATGCCATACCTGAACTGTGTGCAGCATACGTGCATAGATACACGCTCAACAATATTTCTACTCTTGTCTGTTGTTAGGAAAAACAACTGTTTCATACTGAAACACTTTGAGGTTCAGGACCAGTGGCCCATGTACTGTGAAAAGCAGGGTAAGAGCAAGGAGGAGGGATATGTTGCCCTTGTGTCAAGGAAAGGGCTGATCCGTCTTCTTCCTCAAGAAGACACTTCGGGGGGTCTGGGGCTGGACAGGAGAGGACATCACTGCAACCCACGTTTGAGGTGACTAGTGAGGTGTAAGGAGGTAAAACCCCTACTAGTCGAGACTCTCACGTGCACCCTCTTCATGGAACTTTTCACAGCTGAGGCTGGTGTTTGTAAAACAAAGGGTGTCTTGTGTTGTTGGGTGCCCTCATGGGCAGAGGAGAGGGCTCTATGCAAACTGCTGCTCCCGTGTGACACTGAGGTCTGGCTTTGGCAGGCTGGGTACAACAGTTACCTGTGAGTTCGAGAGCTGGTGTTCCCATCCTTTGAAGTCACCAAACTCCAGACTGGTGTGGGTGGGCAGGGCCCTCAGCCCCCACAGTGCCCCCCTGACACAGGCAGGGACACCCACCCAGCCCAGGGTGCCCCAAGCCTCATCCAACCTGGCCTTGAGCCCTTCCAGAGATCCAGGAGCAGCCCCAGCTTCTCTGGGCACCCTGTGCCAGGGCCTCCCCCCTCCCCGGGAAGGATTTCTGCCTTCCAGCCCCTCTCCATCACCTTCCTGCAGCAAAACCCTCATTTTAAAGCTGTTTTTATTTTTTCCCCTCTAGAATCACCATATGAGGCTCTAGAGAGAGGTTTTGTCCATCTTTGGCATTTCTGTACTGTGTTATTTCATATGGATGCACATGAACAGCATTCTGCCATTGGAAGCCAACATGTGCTGCTTGGGAGAAGTGAAACTTGAACTGTAATGTTTTCTTGGTTTTCCTGTATGTACTAGGATTTTTACTGAATTATTATCGTTTCATCAAAATTATATTTAAGAAAAGCATCCAATTTCATCATTTCATGTCCAGGATGGAGATCAGAATAGGGATTTTATTTTGAACAAATGTGGATTCTTATACTTAAAAATGAAAACAAAATCCCTTTTGATTTCTTTCTAATCGAGGCCTCTGCTATAATCCGTGTTTAGATTTCTAACCCCTCTGCATGCTTTGTTCAATGGATGTTGTTTGGTTTTTACCACTGCCATTTCATGTTGGCTTTTTTTTTAATTTATTTTTTATTATTCTTTTCCCATTTACTTCTACTCTGTGATTCCTTCTCCCTGCCCAATGGGGCTGTGATCCAGGCCAAGCAGGTGATTTTTTAATAAGTGTAAATGTGTGTCAGGGTGGGGGGGGTTGATAATCTGACCGTGCAGACGTACAGTTGTACACCTTGCTCCCAACCATGCTGCTTCCAAAGCCAAGGAGTAAGGAGATATGTAAATAAATCAAGGACCCTGAGATCCCCAATCCACTGGGGTTTCTCAGACCATTTGTAGAAAGGTCAGACTGTATTTAGCCCAGGTCATTGATGGACTGTGCCTTACACACTTTGCTGTGCTCTCTTATAACCCCGTGAGTAGGGATGCTTTCCAACAAAGTGCAGAATCTAGTTTTGAGTTGTCCTTGTGTTGTGCAGACCAGAAGAGTACACAAGCTGCCAACTCACAGGCAAAGTTGTGTGGCAGCTTGTGATGGCTGCTGGAACTGGGTGGTTAGGCTTTGCACGGCCTCGGGTGAAGGTTCTGTACCACAAGGTTTTAAAGGTGCCTTGTCTCCAGTTCTAGCCCTTCTACAAAATTAGCTCATGGTTTCTGTGCTGAAGAGTTGTGAGGTAAGCCCAGGTGATGTGCTGCATTGTGAAAATCAGACTCACCTCTCTGAAAAGCAAATCTCTGGCCAGCTGGACTAGGATCATTTCTCCCACTTTTAGGATGGATGCTCTGTTACACACTTAGGCTGAACATGATAATCCTTTTCCTAATTCTTCTCCCTTTGGAAGTGACTTGGTTTTCTGACTTGACATTGTGAGATCTACTTCGCAGCTTTGAATTGGTATCGATACTGATTATACACATACTGACATTATATATATATATATATATATATATAAAAAACGCGATATAATCACTGTACCAGTGTCACCATCAGTAAATTGAGATGACTTCCTTCTGGGATTTTACCATATCACACTACCAAGATTAGCAGATCGCTGCTTGCAGGCACCATGAGGTTGTCTTCAGAGGTACATGTCTTCCTCCGCTGACCGTGGAGGAAGCCAAACTCACAAGCCCTGCGGGGTTTGGTGTGGCAGAGCCTGTTGTGCCTAAATTGGGTAACTAAAATGAACAGTGCCAAGGCTGTGCAGCGTTCTGTGTAACAGGCTTTGTGCTTCTCCCAAGTTCAACAGCTTTGCTTACTTCTCTGGTGTCTCACAGTTCCTTTTCTCCCCCAAACATAATCCTTCCCAGCTTTCATTTGTAATAACTATACTAATTATTTTCAGGGGCAGATGTAGTGTGCAGTTCTGGTGCGGCCATTGCTGTAGCAACGTCTGTGTTGCAGCAAAGCAAGTGCTACGTTCTATATGAGTGGGGCTTAGCTCCTCATAAGGGCAGGCTATTGAAAGTTCATTTAACAAGATGATTTTTCTGCTAGCCTTATGCTACCAGCTGTTTGGACAAAGGGCTGGCAGCAGCTCTGGAGAGTGGCATTAGCCAACAAATGATGGTGGAGTTTGTGAATCTGATCAAACTTTGACAACAGCCCAGAACTTACTTGAAATGCATTTCTTGTCATTGCTGGAGAAAGGGGAAAAAAAAGAAGAAAGAAAAAACACCACTGAAGGGAGTTGTCACACAAAAGTGTGTGGTATGAACTCGGGGACCTAAAAAATCAATCATGGCAATTATTTTACTAAATTATTTTAAACTGTAGTGTGTCCAGAAGTCTTTCTGTTAAATGTCTGCTGTCACAGCAACAAGCTGTGCTGTTTCCATCTCTGACCTTTTTCATGTTAAAATGCGTGTCAGTATGTAAAACAGAAGCACTCCACACAGAAGATGACTGTAGCAGTGCTTTGCTTTGCTGCACTGAAGGTCCTGGAGATACATATTTTGCAGGAAATGAGTATAATGGGACAATTCGCCATTTAGTTAGAGGGAAAAAAACCACCAACAACAAGCAAAGGTTGCTTTTTTCAACATTTGTTTTGTCATGTTCATTTTTGTTGTGATCTATTTGAAGGAACAGAATGGAAGCCTTAAGTGGCACATGCAGAGAATGGATGACGTGATGATGAAGTGTGAAATGACCATTAAAGCACTGACCGTTTATCCCTAATACTCTATTGGAGTTGAGATCTAAGTGAAATGAGTTTGGTGGTTGCAGCTGAGTACCTAGAGGACAGGAGTCCATATGTCATCGAAACCTAAATCAGCTGGCGCAGTTTAACATCAATAACAGCATTGATTCCAAAGAGGTGTGGGTCAGACTAATGGATAATAACATTAAGGATGTGAAGGGCCTAAAGGAAGATTTGGGGAAACAATTGGGGATGCCTCCAAAGTAGGTCCTGGTATTTTCTTTTCCAAAGCTGCTCCCACATAATGTGAAGTGCCCTAGCAGTACTCTTGGGTTCCCTGGATTTGGGTTCTGTGGATTTGGGTTCTCTGCTTTCAGGTGACAATGAAAAGATATTTGAATGCAGTTTCCTTATTTGCATATGTGAACATCGGGTCCTATTCCACTCTTGCAATTTCCCTTTTAATGCAGAAACTCCAGGGTGAGACCTGCTCCAGGCTAGGCTAAAATTTGCAGGGCTACATCCTCAGCTCATTCAAGTCAATGCTGATGAGCTGGTTGCAGTGGACTGGTGCCAGTTTACATCAGATGCCAATTTGTACAGTTTGTTGCTTGTTGCCTTGGTTTGGTGTGAATCTCACTGTACCCACAGTGGAATGTTTTTTAAGGCCACATTCAGGAAAGTTTGTAAGAAACTTCACAATGCCTGAGTCAAGATGCTATCTGATTGGGAAATTTTTATTACTATTTGTGCTCTGAGAAACCTTGCATCAGTACAGGTGCTCGGTCATCCTACGCTCCGTAGAAAGGAAAGGTTTGTATCTGCTTCTAGGAAAGGGCCCCTCACCTGTTGTTCATACCACAGGTATTGAGAATAAGTCTAGAGCAATGTGGATCCCAGCAGGAGCTGGGGAAGAGAAAAACCTCTCTATCTGGGACCCAAGAGTGGTCATGTGTTGTGAGATATGGGGGGATTTCCACCCTGAAGGTCACCTTTTCTCATCTTGTGACTGGGCAAATCAAGACTTTTTGAGGTTTATTTCTGTTTTCGTCTGAGATAATTTTCTTTTGAATGGCTGGTATAGTGCTGTGTTTGGACTTAGTATGAGGATAATCACAGAATCACAGAATCACAGAATTGTAGGGGTTGGAAGGGACCTCGAGAGATCATCGGGTCCAACCCCCCTGCCAAAGCAGGCTCCCTAGCTCATATTGCTCAGACAGGCGTCCAGGCGGGTCTTGAATATCTCCAGTGAAGGAGACTCCACCACCTCCCTGGGCAGCCTATTCCAGTGCTCAGTCACCCTCACTGTGAAAAAGTTCTTCCGCATGTTGGTGCGGAACTTCCTATGCTCCAACTTGCAGCCATTGCCCCTTGTCCTAATGCTGATAACACACTGAAGTTTTTAGATGTTACTGGGTAGTTGTAGTGTCTACACAAAGTGAAGGCCTTTTCAGCTTCCCAATGTCCAGCTGGGTCACAAGGGGCTGGGAGAGCACAGCCAGGACAGCTGCCCAGAGGGACACTCCATACCCTGTCACATCATGCTCCATACATGACCAGGGAAGCCCCCTGGGAGGTGGAATTGCTGCTCAGAAACAGACTGGGCATCAGGGGGCGGGCTCTTTACTTGTGGTGAGCAATTGCATTTGTGCATCACTTGGTTTATCTTTATTGTTGTTATTGTTTATCATTCTTTTCCTTTGTTATCCTGTTAAACTGTCTTCATCTCAACCCACGAGGTTTTTTCCCCACTCTCCTCCCCATCCCTTTGGTGGGTGTGAGGGGGAAGGGGGAGCAAATGGCTGTGTGGTGCTCAGTTACTGGCTGGGATTAAGCTGGGACAGAATTGGACCAGGCTCCCCTGTCAGAGCTGTGGAATTATCACACTGTAGAGGGTATAATTAATAACAACGGCATTGAATGTTAGAGTGGCCTTCACGACAAATAGCTTTGCAACCAAGAGCAGATGCCTACCCCAGGAGGGAATTTCTGGCTGGGATGTGCAGGATGCTCAAGGGAATAACCACCATCGCTGCCAGAGAGCAGGACCTGCTCGTGTGCTTTGGGATGTTGCCCTGCAATGCAGGGTGCTGGGTTGAAGAAACAGGAACAGCTACATTGAAAGGACCTGGGTGCATGTGGGGTGTTCTAGGTGTTGGTGGAGTTCTGGATGTGTGGGACCAAGATGATGTGACCCCCTTAGTCTTGGCCCAGATTAGTGCAAAGATAACAGAACCCCCACAAAAATGTTGTAGTGGGGAGACAGATGTATCCTGGAGGTAGGAAATAGGTAGAAATTGAAAAGCACAAAATGAAGACTTGGGGCATTCTGCTGCAGAGCTGTTTTCAGAACCCCTGTCCGACACCCCCCCCCACAATGTAGCAACAACAGAAAAATATCTAACAAACCACATTAAACCATACAGAAATCAGGAGAACTTCCTTGGAGGTTCATTCCCTCCCTCCTCCCCCAGCTTTTGATTCAGGCTGATCACAACCACAGGAGAGGCCCACACCAGATGCGAACTGTTAGCTCTTCAGACACAGTGCATGGTTCCTTCTATCTGACCAGCCAAAATAAAGTTGTTCCAGCATAAATCTACTTCGTGATTTGAAATCAGAAAAGGATATCCTTTGAGAGAGAGATTTTAATTCAGGGAAGTGAGGTTTGGTGGTGTAGTTTTTTCCCTTTGAGACTTAGATTGATGATTAATGAAGAGCAGTATATAGTAGTCAGTCACAGGGAAGTTATATCCATTCTGGGAAGGAAAGAATGAATGGATATATATATCTCTCTTAAAAAAAACCCCAACCTTTCCCAGGGGTTTAGACTGGAATTTTCTAGAAAAATAATGAAATACCATGTAATTATGCATTTTCATACAGCTAATGGTATTCAGAGTAGCAACATTTGCCACCGGCTTTTGAATACTAACCAAAGCGCGAGGAGAGTTCAGGTGTTCCATGCTTGGACATCACATGATGTACAGTCTCAGGTAATGTCTTTAGCCTTCTCTTGCTGTAGGTTGAACTCAAGTCAAGTACACGCAGAGGTGGTACCCGTTCGGGCTGTAAACTTGCTGTAGCATGTTTCGTGTTCCCTGAGAATCATGGGGGGAAAGGAGAGCAAGGGGCTTTGCTGGGATCAGTGGGAAGAAGAAAACGTTGCTTTGTGCCTGTCCTTTAGTAATGCAGAAGCAGTCATTTAGGCTGATGAATGCATTTGAAGTAAAACAAAGCAAAAAAGCTCTGTACGGACTTGTGAGGTGTTTTATGTCTGCAAACAGGCGTTAGCTGGCAGTGTGACCATGCCAGCACAAATGTGTCTGAGCAGGTATGAAGGAAACCGATTCAGATTTGCAGTTGTTTGGGGTTTTTTTTTTCTCTTGTTTAGCTTGATATTGGTTTTATGCTATTTTAATTTGTGTATGAAACTGCAGCCAAATGGTGTCTGATCAGGTTGTGATCATTTTTCTAGCTAGAAATACCATCGCTGAGGGAAGGGGGAAAAAAAAAAGCATGCAATCGGTAGCTCTGTAAGATCACGGAAGAGATGACTTTAGGGTTTGTCTGGAGGAGCTGGGAGTGTTACTACCCAGGGTAGGCTGCCAGCCCCTTTCCCCCAGCGTCCCACCACCGAGGGAGCCCCATCAGCGATGCTTTGTGTGCTGCAGAGCCAAGTCAGCTGGATCTGCCCAAAGCCTCCTCCCAAACCATGGACGCTTGGGTGGATAATTCTGCACTAAAATAGACAAAGAGCTCTTACATGATCCATCCTGTCAGTTCTGCTATGGGGGATGTACCTGCAGCAGTGGGGGCTGCAACACTGGTGACTGGCAAACTGAACGCTTGTTCGGGTCCTAAATAAAGAGAGGTGTGTGTGTGTGTGAGAGAGTGTAGGGGGGTGTGTAATATCATAATGAATATATTGCCATGTGTGCCGTAAAATTTAAACTTAGCAATACATAATGCAAGAGCATGCTTTCTCACTTTATTTTGGTATCTGGAAAGTTTCAGCACTGGCATCATATCAATATTTATTAATGCATTGTGAACTAGAACCTGTGATTATTACTCATGCTATCTCATACTTTACAAGCCTCAACTCTGAAGAATAAAATCACATCTGCTTTTGCTCTTCCCATATTTTATTCAATGTTTTAACAGCTTTGCCGTAAATATCTCATCCATTACGATTCAGTTGTGACTGTATCAACTTCACATCTCCTGTTTTATTGCTGTCATTATAGTTAAACAACGCACTGTTAATTCTGTTAACTAACAAGTTCATTGTTCTCGGGAGTCAGCAATCTCTGTTTGTTGAGTCCACAGAGCTACTGGTTGTAAATCAAACCTGGGGACTTGAGTGAAGCCTTTTCCTTCATTTGGAAAATGAAGATATGTTCTTTATAAAGGCTGATTAATAAAAGGTTAATTGTGATCCCAGGTAATAAAGCTTGCAGTGCAATTCTGATTTACTGAGACAAAACTCAGTGATATTTGTTATCTTCAACTTCTGTTACAGCCCCCAGATAACAGCAATTTTCTTGTACACTAAGCTAAGTGTTAAAATTTGTAAACCTAACGTTGGGGGGGAGGGGGAGAAAACCACTGAAATTGTGCCTAGAAAGAACATTAAAGAATAATGGTGAGTGGAACAACCAGCGTGTTCATGAGAGGAACTGGTAAAAGCCTGGTGCTGCTGGGAACAGGAAATGGTTAAGGGAAAGGAATGTTGTTAGACATCAAGAAGAAGCAGAGATAGTGGATTTATGAGGCCTGGATTTGTGCTTTAGGGAAGAATGGAATAAAGAGGGGTAGAAAAGTAGGTGAAGCTGCTGATGGGAGGAGGAGAGCAGAGTCAGCCAGCAAGGGAAGAAAACCATGACATTCAGAAAGGGGAACCATGAGGGAGAGAGCACGGAGGAGAGATAATTAGGCGGTCATGTCTTAGGCAACGGTAAATGGACAAAAAGTATTATTTTAAAAACCTAGAGGCTTCACTGTATGTTCCAGGAGCCGTTTCAGCCTGGCCAGCACTCTCCAGCGCAGTACCCAAGGTGCTGCAGCTGCTGTGCAGGAGCAGCACCAGCCCTCTTCTTCCTGCTTCCTCCCACTGCGGAGGTGATGGGTAACAGCTCTGGGGGGGCTGCACCCTCCTCTGCAAGGAAAGGAGCAGGGGGGCAAGAAAGGGATGGCGAGCTAAATGTGTCAGAGGGGGTCTGAGCCGCTCCCATGAGAAACAGTGCTCCTGCTTCCAGTCCTGCCAGGCTTCGAGCTGCTGGAATTTGTTGAGCACTGTAGTTTGGCCCATTGCAGGTTGAATTTCTGCAGAGAGCAGTACCTGCCCTTTTAAGGGTATGTGAGTCAATTGATTTCACAACATGAGTAAGCCTGTCTTCTTTTGAGAAATATGTAGTCATTAGATCTAATTTTTTTTTATGTACAATTCCTAAAGGAAAATATACCTCACTTGCGGTTTGAAAGCTGTCTCTTGAGAAATCTTGCATGCCTGGTGATCATTTGAATTCCTTGCAGTCCTTAACTTGCTGCCTGTGTGTTAGAAATCATTTTAAATGAATTGAATAAAATTCACAAATGTTATGTGCCAGGCTATGATGAACTCACAGGAAATATGACTCAAATGTATTTTTTTTTCCCTTTTCTTTTTTGTTTTAATAAATAGAAATGGACAAATACAGCTTTAATGACAGATTTCTGAATGAGATTTTATTGGTCTGTTATAACCAGGCAGCATGTAATGCCTCATTTAAATAAGCTGGTCTATGTTTGTTAAATTTCTGTGTGATTATAAATGCATAATGGGGAATAACCACAGAAAGATCAAGGACTGCCCTTGGAATTACGTACATGGACATAGATGTACACAATTTTACAATTAAGTCCTTATTTAAGAAATGAAGCCTGGTTTGTGTGTTGGTGGGTTTGTTGGTTTTTTAACTGAGATTGTTGGTTTTAGTCTTCCCCTTTTTGATTTGATTAGCTGTGCGACCTGTCCAAGGGAACGTGCTTTGTCAGGGGGGTTGGACTCGATGATCTCTGGATCATCTCTGGAGGTTCCTTCCAACCCTTACAAGTCTGTGATTCTGTGAATCTGTGAATTTGCGCGTTGGGATGTGGTGTCTTTGTTTGCTGTGTGTGTAGAAAGGTCACAGCCCCCGGGTTCCTGCCCGTGAATCGATGCAGAAGCACCTGGATAGAAACGAATGCTTTGAGGAAATATCTTTTCCTCTCTAATCACCCACTTCTCCTTAGTCACTACAGTCGGCCTGGGATGACTCAGACACATATTTGAGACATTAGAGGGGAAGGGAGAAGGGCACCCTGATGCCTTGGCCCCTGGGCTTGCCTTACTGTGCCCACCCCTGAGTGTGTGGGCCGTACTGCAGCAGGACGTGAGCCCTGGACACAGCATGCTCAGCATGGCCCAGGGCTGGCAGCGGGCTGCACTCCAGGATCTCCTGTGCTGGGTGCAGCTGAGCAGCATGCTTGTGTGGTGGGATGCTGGCTTCATGATTTTATCCAAACCATGCTGTGAGCTATGGCCAGCCCTGTGCTCTATGTTGTGCTTTAATCAGGAGTGTCTGTTTTCAGGTCTGTTGGCAAAGGGAGTAAAGAACCCAAGAGCACAGTGGGCAGTGAGTGTGCAGAAGACCACTTCATACCTTCACATCACTCAGCTGCTAAGGTTGTTTGTGTACAGCAAGCTTGGGACTGTGTCCCTCTGCTGAGCTCTGTGTGTTTCTGCAGAGTTAATAATTGGAGAGGGAGCCCACTAATTCCCATCTCCCCATTTCAGACTTGGTATGAAGCAATGTATCAAACTAAATGCGCGGTGTATCTTGGCTCAGCGGCAATCATTCCACCCGTTAGTACTACTTTTTTAATTGAATTTAAACACAGAACAAGAATGGGGTGGAACTGTTTGGCACCTGAATCACAAGAGGGTGTTAGGATCTGTTTTGTTGATGCTGAATCTGCAGCAACGTTGAAGTTCCACATACAACTCAGGAAAAACCCACACGCCCAAGGCAATCTCTATAAGCCTGGGAGATTTGAACCAGGTTGGCTCCAAGTTTGATCCATTCACTCAAAAAAAAAAAACCCTTAAACCTCTTTGACTCAGTTTGGGGCTATCCTGGAGCTAAAGGACAGATCTGGGAGCTCGAGCTTTGATTTCTCACTCAGCCGTAGATTTGTGTGTAACAACAATAATAGTGCTTCTCTACTTTACACGAGCATTGGGAGACCTTAATTTCTTAATATCCATCATCTGTGAAGTACTGTATTTCACAGATGGATGGAGCTAAAGAACAAAGCGGGGAAGGAAGAGATTCCTACAGTTCTGAAGGGAAGGTTACCTTAAATTTTGCTTTCGGCTTTTTAAACAGTCAGCACAACTTCAGCCAATTTCACAAGAGCCCTTGTTCCCTTTATTATAAAATTTCGTGCCTTGGAATTGTGGGTGGTCTGATATTCATCTCCAGGAATGCAGTTCTGAAAGGAAAGGCACACGAGGTGGGAGGGATTGCATATCACATAGCATTTAGACCGAGCTTTGCAACGTCAAAGTTGTCTGCTGTATAAATATTAAGGGCTGTAACCCTGAACTTGAGAAGTATTCGAGTTTTATCTTTTATTAACTGACTGAACTAATCGTACTGTTTCACTCGATAACACAGGAATGGATTCTGCAAACATCAGCGGGTGTAGGGAAACACTTGCTCCCCTTCAGTATTTCCCCAGGCTGACGTGGGGCAGATGTTTTGTTTGCCCAAGGCAGAGGATAACCCTCCCCACGTTTGCCTAAGGAGGATGCGGTAGCAGCCGTGATAAGTTGGTAGGCTTCCACTTTGCTCCAGTGATGTAGCTGAAAAGAAACGTCCAAGAAATGAGTTATTTTAGAGCTGGACAGGTACTATAGTGCTTATCACTTAAATCCACTTCCCTGCCTCCCAACTGGCGACTGCACGCACTTAAACTTTGCCAGGCTTCGGCACAAGGGGTGTGTTAATCCTAAAGTGCAGGGTTAGGGGAGAAAGGATCCCTGTCGTCGTGTAATGGCTGGGGCACGGCTCAGAATGGGCCCTTGCCCGGTGGTGACCCCTAGCATGGGCCGCGTGTTTTGGTTTTGGGAAGGTTATTCATCTATGCCAAACGTGTGGTCACACGTGAGGGTTGTATTTTGTATTATTTAATTTCATTCCAATTATTCCAGAAAAAACAATTAAGAAAATGAATAATTATAAAAGTAAGGTCAACTCAATTTTCTCTACTAATGTTTTTAGTTACTGGACTCATTATTGCTAATTTCTTCCACAATCTTTGCCATCTAACCTCATTTGTTTCATTGCTAAGTGGCAAGAAGGGAGCATCATAAAACTTCAGTGAAAACAAAGCAGAAAAATCATGTCATTTTAGTGATTTCCTGGGAAAGTAATTATCTGTTGTTAACCTTTATGGAAAGAACTCTTCTGATCATCTTCAATATAGCTGTAAAATTTCCATCTTTCTATTTCTGATTGTGATTTTCCGAACTAAAAACATATAGCTAGGTAGCTGTGTTAATATCACATCATCTTTTTCTTCTAATAATTGTATTATTAAACTATGAAGTACTTTAAATGTTTTCTAAAACCTGAAAGAAAAATGCTCCCTATTTACTGGATAAATTTAAAATGTAATAAATTTCAGAGCACCAAATTTCAGTGGGTTTTTTTGACTGAATGATTCAGTTGGGGTCATGCAGCTACCTTGTATTTTTCAGGTAATATTTGAGGTCTGAAGCAACATACAGCCAGGTCAATGGGAGAGGTTTTATTAGTTTCGAGGGGTGACAAACCAGATTGTTTCCTCTAATACTGTAAATTAGCACGCAGGGGCACATGCACCTCCCTTTTTGGATGGCTCGTTGAATTCAGCAGTGTCCTGCGAGGGGCCTGCCTGTATGTAAGAAGTTGTCAGGCTAAATTCTTTGTCTTGTGTTCCCATCCAGAAGATCCAGCAGCTGGAGGAGGCAACCTTGGAAATAAGACGTGGGTGGCAGAGAGGCAGAGTCAGGCTCTAGTTTTTCAGTTGTGCTTTCTCTATTAATGTGAACGCAACTCACTTCCCCTTAACTGGAATGTATGTTATTATGTAACTTTAACTTTAAAATAGCAATTTATTTCTTTATGCTGTAGGTGGGCTTCAAAGTTTCGTTCTTTCTGTTTCATTGGGGTTTTGGGTAAGAAGTGATTATTATTATCTGTAAGCATTATTTAAATAGCATTACAAGCTACATAAACAGACATGTATTTAGAATGAAACTTAGGGCTAAATCTTTTGAGTGGTGTTGATATATGTGGACAATAAATTTAACAACACTACATTCATTCAGGCCTTCATAATTCCTTAATTGTACAGAAACCTTTACATAAGAATGTTAAGGTGAAAAGGAAGTTCTTGTAGATGTTTAAAGGAGCATATCCACATCAAGATGCCTAAATTAAAAAGGGTGAGTGGAGGTCATGAACAGCCTTTCATTGCTGATGGATTTACTGAGATGGAGGCGACTGCAAGAATAGCCTCCTTATAAATTTCTTTGACTTTTGGAATTTCAAGAAAAAAAGGGATTTTCTTTATTTTTCCCTCTTTATTTTTTTTTGAGATTAAATGTAACTAAAAGAAGATTTCATCTGCTACCCCCTCTTGGGTTCAGCCAAGCTGCTGCTGCTGTTTTGGCAGTGGTAGGGTGTTTTATTGCCTCTTCTCCAGTAGCTCGGTGCTGTGCGTGGAGGGGATGGATCTGGCCTGTGACTGTGACATGATGGGAGGAAGGGCACAGGGAGAAAAGGATTCCTCCACAGATCAAGGCAAACCATGCCTTTGAAGAACCACGGGAGAGGGGCAAGGATTGCAAATGAACCCACTTTAAGTATCAGCAATCCCCTTCAGACCCTGGCAAGGCTCTCCCAGCAGCCTTCCATGCAGCAGCTCTGTGGAAAGGACTCAATCCCTTCCTCAGTCTCCTCTCTGTCATTTTTCTGTACCACTGTCTGCTGCGTTTCACCACCCCACAGTCGCCCCGCTCCCCAGAAGCTTTGCTGCCCCCAGCCTCAGGCTGGCCCCGCCTGCAGCACAGGGCTGAACTGGGGACCCAGAGGTGCAGATCCCTGGTGCAGAGCTGTAGGGTTGCACCAGCACACCTTTCCTGGCAGCAGACCTAGCATGGAGTTTCCCACACCTTTTTCCATGGCGTAACATAGAAGTGCTGAACTTCAGTCGCACATCCCGGAGTTACACAGGGCAGGAGAAGGGGATGACTGTACCAGAGAAGAAGAAAAGAGCAGCTTTTTGGCTCTTTAAATTCCAAGTGGTGTGACACCCACATACGGATTTCCATGCTCTGTCCCTTGGCTAAAACTAAGCTCTGGATCAACTTAATATCTGAAATACTTCCTGCCAGGGATTATATCTTGCTATGGAAAGGAGTTAGCCTTAGCGAACTAATAGGTCTTTTCTATCTCTAACTACTGTCAGTATGATTATATTTTTTTAATCAGAAAAATGTGTTGCTGAAAAGTACAGAGATTAAGCGCCACAATTGCCTGTAACAAAAGCAAGTTTTGTTGGATGAGCAGAGATCTGATGAATGACATGATTTGAAATGTTTTCATCCTAATGGCTTCCTCTTCTGAAGTTAATTTTTTTTGTCAGTTGCCAAAACATTTATGAGCAGATTTGTGGATAATGACACTTGTAGATGGGGGTTTAAATAAAAATCTGTTCCATTTGTAACCTAAAAGACCTAGTATTAAAGCAGACAAATGGATTTGGAGACTGATTCTTCTTATGGCAGCGTAATAGATGAGCTGGGGTCACTGGTGGTGTACAGCGAGCCAGCCACAAACTTTTAGGGCAGTCATTTGTTCCTTGGAGGAGTTTAACATGGGAAGTGATAAGTAGAGTCAAAATGCTGTTTTGCAAGGAGTGCTTGCTGTGAAGCGCATGGGTCTGCACTCCAGGGAAGTCCTGCTCCCCGTGTAGGCTGAAAATTAGAGAGGTAAAAAAGAGAAGAGAGATGAGTGTTATGTGCTGAATACACAGCTACCTTTAGAATGGTCTCTTTGTCCAGCATTTGGATTCTTAAAAGGGACAAGAAGAAACCGTCCTCTACCATCCCTTTAGAAGAGGAAATCTGGCCTGTTAGGTGGTTAAACAGCAGAGTGAATAAAATAACCTGAGTTTATATAATAAACCAGGAAAGGTCAGTAGGGAGTTGTTTAGTCACAGCACTCTCATGCCAAATAAGCTGCCAAAAAGAAATACAGACTGGGCAATGCTGCACCTGCTTAAATTGCAGGTAGCAAAAAGCAGGTACTCAAATATGTTCTGATAAGCTGGGTAAAAAAACCCAAAGAGCAGACCTCTCAGTTGGTCCTGAGAGGCAGCAGGAAGGGACCTTCTGTCACCCTTTGCGGGTGTCAGTCTGCACCAGCCCATCGGTGCTGGAGGAGGTTTGGCCATAGCCCATCGAGTGATTGTCTCTCCCCTTTGCAGCTTTCTTTTCCTTCTTAGTTCTGATCGGTATTGTCTGTACCAGCTTTATCATCAGTGCAGTGAAGAGTCCCTGTAGTTTAAGAACTGAGAAATAAAATCTTCTATCTGCATTTTAATGTAGAAGTACCGAACCAATAACTCTGTGCAGGGCCAGTTTTAAACAGCTCCTGTTGCACTGGGGAAGATGCTTCTAGAAGGCATCTGAAACAGTGCAGTTTGCAAGACTTTTATTTACATATACAACACATTTATGTGTGTGTGTGCAAATGGTTATGGTAAGATATTCGCAAATACATTTCTATTTGCTGCTTCCAAATTTTACCTACGTGTATATCCTTTATCTAGAAAGAGAATGGAGCCCATTATCCTGCTGGGAAACAAAGGGAGACAGTGTGAGGTAATTTTGCTTGAAATGTTGTTTTCATACACAAGTAATAAGGCCACTTTTCCCTACCTGGAACACATAAACTTTTGCCATGCTGCAGGATGACATTAGCATTATTTCCTAGTGCTAATGGGAATTTTATGATAATGACTGCTGAGGTGCGTCTCTGCCGTGCTTTGCAGGATCCTTAAAAAACATCCTTTGCTCTATTGTCCCCATTCCCACCTTTTCCGGTGACATTTTGTTATGCCTGATACAGTCTGTCTTTTCCTCCAGCTCCAGAGTCTAGATCGTATACAACATGGATAATTTCAGTCATTAGAAAAGCTGAATAGCATTTTCTTTTGGTTCATGGATGGAATGATGAAAAAGGTAGAAAACCTGGGAGACAAATTGCAGGAAGCTTGGCTTCTTTGCAGACACTGGTGGTGGCTGATAGACATTGCAAACGCTTTCAAACTGTTCCTCTAAAATAGTTATTTAGTTAAAATTAGTTATAATTTGTAAAAACACATTTCTTCTTTGAAGGCAGCTGGGTTACCAAGCTCTTTCACTAGGACAACCCTAAATTATAGAATTAAATCCTGGCCTTGATTAAATAAATGGTAAAACTCCCGTTCACTTTAATGGGGCCAAGATTTCATATATATACTGTTTAGGAAAAACAAAAGACATTTCAGGCTTTACCTATGCACCCAGCAAGCCAGTACAGGGTTGTTTCTTGCCATATATTTTCTAGACTTTATTTTCCAGGCTACTTTTAAACAGTGGGGTTTCCTTTACTGTCCACAATACATTATTCCACAGCCCCATAGATCTTGTTCATGCTGGATTTTAAATCAACTATCAAATGCCCACTAGTATCTTCAAAGGCTTCTGGAAAAGAATGGTTTACAAGGATGTTTTTTGCTTTGCCAGTATTATGATTTGTTATTCATCTTGCGGATTTTTAAGCAGACCCCTGTACTTAGTATTCATATTAATGGTCTTACTGTATTTAGCCAGATAAAAAACATTCAGCACAATGTATGTAATAGTTACATTTCTATGATATACATACTTGGTAAAAGCTTTCTCATTTTCATCATTTAGACAGGTAGGATCTGGTAAATCATGTGCAGCACTCAGAGCAGGATGACAGTATGGTTGGGGGGTAGAAGAAAATAGCAGGCAACTGCTGCAGGAGATTTTTTCCCGAAAACCTTGGCCAAATGTTTAAATCTGAAAATGATATTAATTTTTTTTCTTTTCCCATAGCAAGTACCTTGTTGGCCGCAGCAGTAGCAGGCTGTGCTTGCCCTGTGCATGTCAGACTCGGGTTGAACTCCCTGCTATCACTGATCTGGTTTGCTTTGAACTGCTTTGGTCCTGGTTTCCCAAATCTCCAGACTTCCCACAGCCTCAGCCTGTGGGGTCACTGCAGTTTCCATGGTCTCGGTGGTACCTGAAGTCGATCTGGCATTGCAGACTGTGAGACCGAATCTCCTACCCAGCCAAGCCCATTAGATACTCTTTGAAATTTAATTCTTATCTGTTTCCTAGTCCATAAACTAAAGATGAGAGAGTCCGTATTCAGGTGCCCTGTATGGTGGGGTTTTTTTTTAATTTAACACGAGCTTTTCCCATATTTAGCACATAAATCAGCCAGAATGGCACGGGTTTCTCTATTTTAATCTATGCTCCTTGCCAGCCTTCTCCCCTAAACACAGCATTGCTTCTGCTCTGGCGCTCATGTCCATCCACATGCTTGTGCTCTTCGGTACTGCCTTGTGCTGACCCATGCACACTCGCCTTCTTTAGTATCTCAGTTTTTATGCTGTAGCAGTAACCTTTCACATGCTTCCCTTGTACTCTGCACGCATGCTCTTTAAAACAAAACCCCAAAAAAAATGAAACAAAGGGGAAAAAGCATCTTTAGCTTCCCTTGGAGCCTCATCCCGCAGCTGTCTGGATATGCATTGAGAGAGACAAAATTAAAATAATCGATAAATGTATTTTATAATATATTCAGTAAATGTACTTTTTAAAAGAGTAGATAATGGCAGGACAAGGGGGCATGGATTAAAGCTAAGGGAGGGAAGGTTTAGATTAGATATTAGGGGGAAGTTTTTTACAGAGAGTGGTGAGGGGCTGGAACAGGCTGCCCAGAGAGGTGGTGGGTGCCCCATCCCTGGGGCTATTCAAGGCCACATTGGATGGGGCTCTGGGCAACCTTGTGTAGATCCAGGCCTGGAGGTTGGTGGCCCTACCTGTGGTAGGGGGACTCTGATCCTTGGGGTCCCTTCCAACCCACACCATTCTCTGATTCTATGAGTTTGCAATCCGATCAGTGGCAGTGGCATTAATTTTCCTTTTCTCTCATTTCCCTTCCTTAGCTCTTGGTTGCTTCCCATTAAAACACCAACACAATACTGCTGTATGTGAGGTCATTGAAAACACGACTCTCTCTTACTCTCCATGTACTCTCTGGAAAGCTGTGTATTCCCTCAGCACATTACACATTGCCTTATTTGTGCCAACCACCTAAGTATTATGAATATCAGTGTTTTCCTCTCAACCTTAAAAATTTGGAGTCACAAACAGTATTCCTGTAACAAATCATTCTCACCTCATATTAATTGGTGATCTTTCTGCTGCTATAATGATGCTGTTTCCCAACAGCCTGGATGTGTCCGTCCTTTCGCTGAGGTCATAATGACTGTTAAATGTGCCACATTTCCTCTGTCAATTTGGGAAAAAAATGTCAGATTATATATCAAGGGTTTACTTTGATGCATAACATTCTGCGAAACTCACGTCACCAAAATAAACTCTGGTACCTATCCCATTGGGACTGGGAACTCATAAATACGGAGTCGAAGGTAATTGGCCCCCACAAGCCCACAAATATTACTATTCATTGCGTTACCTAGAGGTTTGTGACTAAAGTTGTTGTTTTAATGGAAAGCCTTTCAAATTGGTCTTTAAAAAGATATGCTTCACCACTTTTATTAGTTGTTAATTCCATTTTTAACTACCTATTGTTGGTAATATCCTCTTAGCTTGAAAATACAATCTCTTTTCCTAGCAACTCTATCCATTTTTAGTCCATTGATTCACTGAGGGCTTTTTCTTCACTGCATTTCTAAAGCAGCGGAAGTTAAAAGAAATTCTTAATTGTTTACTTCATTGTTTGTGCAACAGTATCAGCATTGACATCTGCAGGAATATAAACAGATTTGAGGAGATTTTTTCTTGTTCATTTACTGAAGGGAGCTGTGCTGTGTTGAATTGATTTAAGTTTCCAAATATGGGTCAGATAAAGAGAAATAATCTTTCTTGAGTTAATGTTCTTCTTTCTAGCTACTTAAAGTTTTTGTTTTGGTATTAAATGATGTTTAGAGGCTTCAGACAGAATCAGATTCTCATATCACAAGAATCGGTGGTTAAAGTTACAATCTGGGTTTGGTTTTGACTCCATTGTGCTTTAAATCTGGGTCTGGTGGTATCTTCTCCTGTGACCAGGGCTTGTGTTCTTCTGAGGCAGAATTTTGTTTTGAGGTTTGGATGTACTCAAACCGTTGGAAATTTGGTGGAATCCTTTCAAAGAGGAGAGACAGATGTATGGAGGACAGGCAAAGTATTCCAACCTCAAATATGCCCAACTCCATGACAGTGTCTTAAGTATCTGATGGCTGTTTCATGTAGAAGTGCGATAGGAGCTTGAAATCTGCCATGTGTTCTTCACCAATACAGAAGTGAATAATTGATTAGCTTCTCTGGCTTTGAGAACCTTCTCTAAGTTCCCATCTAAAGTTGTATCTTTGATTTGGATACCCACAGCTGCACTTCCCTTATGTAAACAACCAGCAAAGGTTTGTTGTACGCAGAGAGCATCTGCTGAGGTTTCAGACTAGTACATATGAAGTAATGCACTTAAATGTGTGAACATCACTAATACAGGGTGTACGTACTCATTATTTACTCAGCTTTCAGGGCTGGGGAACAGAGTTCAGCCCAACCCTGACGCCAGCTCTTCTTCCTAAAGGTACAATGCTGGGTGGTTGCTCGTTTTGCATTTCGTTAGGCAACACATGTGAACATTTCATTTACTTTCTGTAATGTCTAAATCATTAAAAGAAAAGCTTTGGGGTGCAATGTGAGACTGACAAAGATAATTACAGTCTTAAAGCCTTAAGAGGTTTCATGCATCATATAAAATTTTACATTCCACCACCAATTTAAATCAATTACAATCTTTAAATCTATAATTGTGCTATTTAAAGCATTTTAAAGGGCACGATGCATGTGGTATTTCACTGTGTGTTCCAAAGTATTTTCACAACAGATCTATTTATTGTGTGAAAGCATCTAGAGGCTATTAAAAGATGATCAGAGGCATTATTAACTCTTTAGTCTGTCTCCTTAATGCAGGAAGCAGATATGCTTAAGCATTATTTATCACTTAGTCTCAGTTGTGCTAAATTTCTCAGCCTTTAGTCACAATAATTGTAACAAAGCTTGGAATAGATCATGCAGAGTGTCCTCATAACGGTAAACCAATGACTTCTTTGTGCTTGGGTGAGCATGCATTCTCTTTCGTATCTCAACAAGGCAAAGAAACAGAAGACTTTTCTAATTTATTCTTTTCATGCTCGATCTAGATCACTGCACAGGTAAAGATCCTGCTCTTCTGGTTTTCATGCAAAGCCCTTTTCCTAACTCTGTGCTTAGTTTATATCAAGGGGGTTCTGCTTAAGCCACTTCATTGCTTCTTAACTGATTTACTAGGCAGGAATTGTGATCATCTGTCAAAACGCTAAACCAGAAGTCTCAAGTTAGAAGAGGTTTGGTGATTCTTACTGTTTTTATCCTACTGGAAATTCTACCACCTGATGTTTCCAAATTTGTTCAGAAATTGTATGTTTTCCATAAAAATGAATTCCTGAACATCTTTTCCCAAACTTCCCGCTGAGAGTTTTAACTTTACAAAGATAAGGACTGTTGGTCAGTTGAACTGTAATTTTTCTTCAAAAATACTGACGGTATGTCCAAGGGACCCCATATTTCCAGTAACTCTAGCATGAAAACTTGACTACCCGACCCCTCATGTTTTACAGTCTCAGTATTTAAAACAAAAACAAACCCCACAAAGCCGTCCAACCAAAAAAGGAAACCAGCAACTGCTGCCTTCAATTAGCATTTACTGCCGGTGAAAATGTCAGATATTCCCATGTACACATCCAGGCAGCTCAGATGGTGCTTAGTGGAAGATGATGGTAACAAAATATACTCCAAATAACCAGTCAGCTTTTGGGGAGGGTTGAGGGGCTGGGAGCTACATGTTGGTTTTCAAACATAATTTTAAGTGAGAGTTTTCTTGCTCCCTAAGAAAATGCCAGTCTATCCATTTTGACAGAGAATATCCATTATTATGGAAAGAGAAACTGTTTCTGCAGCTGTTGAATGACTGGGCACAACGTGGGTATCTGTCTTACCGAAAGAGAGCTATGGGTAAAGTGCCCCTGTCATGTGGGGAGCGCCGCTTTGGAAAGATTCTTTTCCACATTATTTCAAACCCCAAATATCCCATAGTACTAACAGCAAAACCTGGTTTTCCTCTTAGAGCAGCTCAGGTACACTAGTTCCTACGTTCCCCTGGGAATCAGCAGTGATGAATGCATTTTTTTCTTAAAAAATAAGCAGGTTTTCGGTGTTTATCAATAATATAATAATAATAAAAAGAGAGCAAGAGAAAATCCTCCCGTGTGTTCTGGCTGATCTGGGGAAAGGATTGGCTCATACCCAGGTAGCAGCCGTGAATGGTAAATTCACGTCCCATGTCACTTGGAGATCATCTGATGTGAGTTGGTCATATGCAGTGCTGAGATGGTGATTCCTGAACTCATAGAGGCCCAAATCACGTGGATTGTTTCTCAGGCGTGACCAGGCATTCATATGTAGAGTCAGTGCCAAAAATGTACCTGCACAAATAAATTTCCTCCACAGTTTTGCTGGTGGGGATGTTTTGCTCCAGGTTTCTGCTCTGTGCAGAACGACGACTGCACTGAGGAAGTAACTGAGCTCCGGTGCTGAGAGAAGCAGTTCTCAAGTGTTAAGGACAGGTAGCCTGATCCCGTCATCCTTGAAGGTAGCGGGAACATTGTCCTTGTGTTCAGAGGGAACAGGACACAAACCCTGTTTCATAAGCATTAGTGTCAGTGAAATTAATTGTCCCGAGTACCGAGATAACTCCACAGGATCTCTGCACCCATCACAGGTGAGGTTGGACACAGCACCTTTCTCCACAGACTTTCCTGCAGGAGCATTAGGAGTCAGAATTCATTTGAAACCATCCCCATGGCCACTGTTTGGTGTTGAGGGGGCGACTTTTTTCATGTTTCAACATTTCCAGCATTTAGTAGAAGTCACATAGCAGTGTGTGGGGGGAAATGCTTCCAAAAGCAGTATGTAATCCCAGTGCTATACAAGTGCCTGTTTCATTCAGTTGGTGGGTTACATCTCATTTTCTAGCACTGCTCTTGTTTACCGGCTTTTAGGATTGCAGTGGGACACTTCCAATAAGATTTACCTTTCCTGACCTATTAAAACCACAGCAGATTGATCTCTCATTCCTGCAAGTCACTGGCTGTATGTCTGCTGAAGAGACTTCATTTTCCTTTCCACTTTTTCCCCACCCTCACATGAAAACTTTTGTGCTTTTGGGATATGTAATACCATAAGGTATTAGTGCCCCTCCTGCTTACACAGTTTAGGGATATCTGCAAATGGAGTTGTTGTGGCAGCGACTCTACAGACTGCAAAATTCACAGAATTTAGCCCCCGTTATTTCTCTGTGCCCCACAAGCATTCTTGGTCTCAGCAAATGCATTGCAGCACCAGGAACCTTGGGTGGGCAGTGGGTCAGCACAGGGGCTGTGCAGCACTGCATGGGCTCCGCAGCATGACGGGCTTCCAATTCCAGAGGAGACTTTGGGTCAGATTTGGGCTTACCCACGCAGCACAGAGGGACTGAGATGAGGCGGTGAATATAAGCTGAGTGTGTCTGTAAAAGGCCAAGACCATTAAGACTGGAATAAAATAGATTGGTGGAGAGTGGAATCAGATCCCTGGGTATCAAGGATATTGAGTGGTGCTACCTGAAGTTACTGCATTAAAAAGCAGCAAGAAGCTGCTACAAACCTCCAAGCTGGGAGAGGTCTGGTGTTGGGCACGGGGAAGGCTGGTGTGATTGGGGGAGATTAGGGTTCATGTTTAATATTTGCCTTTGTGGGTGAAGTCAAGCTCTAAGTGTTGGAGGTTAGATGCAACAATATACATAATGAAAATACTTTAAAAGTGTGGTCTTCCACAGAAAGAAAAGAAAAAACCAAAACAGCCTGCATTAAAAGTAACTTTCTCCCCAAATTATCCAGAGAAATCGTCCAATAAATAACAGAATGTCACTATAGACTGAACAGATTTTGAGATGATAGGTCTTTTATTTTGCAGTAATAACAGAAAGTTAAAAAAAGCAATTTTAAAAATCTGAACAATGTTTTTATGTTGAAATAACAAATATACATTTCCAAACTGTTATCTCCATATTTCTTAATGGTAATTTGTTCCCAGTTTTAAACCCAGCAAATGCCCAATTTCAATCTAGAATAGTTCTCCTATAAAGTACCAGCAACCAATAGTCGGAATTTATAGTGGAAACAGTGATTATCGATTCTTAACGCACAAAGGATTCATAATACAAACATCAGTGGCAAAAGATTTTTGTATTTTATTTTCATATTTATTTGGAAAGTATGTAATTGCAGCGGTTTATTTTTCTAAACTGAGAAAAAGTACAAAATGCTTTGGAATACTCTTAGCTAAAAAGGTAATAAGAATAATAAACGCTTAGGTTATTGGATAAAATGTGTTTTTTCTTCAGGTAGAATACATCAGGATAATCAGTTTAGGAAGGGATGGGTACCTTCGGGGATGGGTACCTTCCAGCAGCTGCAGCACAACAGGAGAGCTGCACAAAACTGTGCTAATAACCAGAGATGAACAAAGAAGGACAAACAAGCAAGAATGATCATCCTGCACAAGTAACCTGGTTTCTACAGACAGGTTATTAGCTGGCTAACTCCTAAACACCCTTTTTTGGTATGCATGAAATACAATGAGAAGTTCTGCAGGGGAGCAGATCAGCTTCTGTTTCCCAAGCATTTTACTGTAAAAGAAACCAGTGTAGGAATAAAAGACTTTTAAACTTATAAAAATAACTCAGTGTTGCCCTTTTAAATTGTTTCCACTGACAACCGAAGTCATAGTGGCATTTGTTCATCCAGATCCCAGTACACACATGTATTCATAATGATACATCCCTCGAATGGCACAGTTCTTCTGTGGTTGCTACCTGTCAGCGTTTGTACTCAAGAACCTTGAATATCAGTGACTCACTAATGTTTTATGATATTTTACCTCACTTTATGGTAGTCATTTATGACAAGACCAGAATGACATAAACTGCCATAAAGCAAAGCAATGCAATCACACAAATGACCATAAATCAAGGTAGCAACAGAAAAAGGTCATAAAAGGAAAGAAAATTGGAGAAAACAACATTTGAGTTCAGATTCAGAAGTCTGGAGTTAGCAGCACCAAACTTCAGGACAGATGGATGTGAGCAGCAAGTAAATTCTGTGTTCTGCTGATACTAATCATGTTGTGAGTGGGGATGCGCTGCCACACCGATCCATAGGTGGGGTGGGCTTGCCGTACTCACACGCCCCTTAGGATGTACACAGAGCTTATTGCAACTGCTCGCATGGGCTTTTTCCCCCCTCTGAAGTTGTCTTAGCTATGCCCTACACCTTAAGCAATTCCCAGCTTAGATGACCTTTTAAGCAACTTTTCTATAATCTATAGTTATCTCTCTGTGTGTATCTCTTTTTTTATTGTTCCTGCTAATCAGGTCGGTCACCTCTAAGCGAATGGGATCGTGATGAAATTTACTTGGAAGCCTTTTTTTTATTCTCTTTTTTCTTTTTTTTTTTTTTCCTTTTTTCTTTTTCTTTTTTTCTTTTTTTCTTTTTCTGTGATGCTTGTGGAAGAGATGCTCCTGATCAGGAGGGTAGATTGGATGATGAAAGGTGGTCAGATGGGGGATTAGACTCTGCAGAGCTGGTGGGGGGCTCTGGTGGGCTGAGTAGGAAGCCGTAGTTTATTGCATGGTGGCTGTGCTCATGGGGCTGTTTCACTGTGGTGCGGGTCAGGTTGAGAGGAGGACCACATGATGTCAGGGAGGACAAGGAGCTCTGCACCCCCCCAGAATCAGAGCCTAATGGGGCAGCAGAAGCTGTATGCAATGAGGTATAATGGTACATATACCACACCTTAAAGTTATACTACCATAAAAATGAGAAACTGCTAGCGGTGGAGATAACAGCATTTATGAGGAGAATTTATGGGCTGCTCATGTGGTATAAATATATACAGTACACAAACACCAGTGGGGATAAATTCCACTGGACAATCCTGTTATTTTAACAGTAACCTTGAAAATATTATGTTATTTAACCGAAGAAAGTGTTAAAGGAACAATACATAATTTAATCTCTTGCTCTACCCTGTATGATTCATCTTTGTTGTAGCAGCAGTGATGTTTTAAGAAGTATGTGCATTAAGATAAACACAGATATTAATTGCATTTATTTTAACATCCTCGTGCTTCCTTATCCATACCCCTGTGCTTTCATCTTGTGTGCAAGCCAGGTTCTAACGGAGCTGGTATGCTTTAAAAACTATGAAGACATATTTTTATCCCTATCCTTTATCTAAGACCTCTAATTCTTCCCCTGTTCTGCTTCCCTGTTTCCGAAGTCAGTTGCTCTCCTCTGTTGTAGTATCACTCGCATTCACAGCTGCCATAACCATTTCTAGTTGGTTTTTTAAAATTCTTCCTTGTCAAAGCACACCAGTGTAGTAAATGGATATGACAGAAACGTAGCAGATAAGCAAAAAACCAGAGGACTTGAGCAGAGAGATACTGAGCCAGTGCATTTGCAGTGAGCCGAGTTGGGATGCCAAGCCATCAAATTCAGAGATGCAGCAAAGTGATGAGTTGTTCTGGCCCTGCCCTGTGTCTCCACAGGACCCGGTGCCCAGGTACAGTTTGTTTCCCTTCTTGTCCCTCTGCAGGAGGAAATCTGGAGTATTTGGGATTGCTCCAACTGGCTTTTGAAAGATCCTTTTCATAGCCAGAAGTAGTCACATACTGACAGTGAAGGAGGAGATACCAGCAGGCCAGAAACAGGAAGGTGAAAGGGAAACATAGAGAAGTGGTTTGGCAGTTAACCCAAGAGGCGGTAGTGCAGTGCCTCCCTGCGCCATGTAATCCCTTCATGACTTGGTTTCCCTCTTACTTCCCAACCTATAGCAGAAGGTAGGATTTGGGGAATTAAAATGCCATGCCCTATGCTTCAGAAGAAGGGTTGTTACCCTTTCAGAATATTTTCAGATCAAATTTTAGGAGTTTTTCCCCAAGGTATAAATTCACTTTCTCTGACTCTACTCTTGCTGCCAAGAAATTAAACTAGGCCAAGTTAACAGAATGATCCAAGAGTACAGGAAAAGCTGGTATCTTAATTTTTGATGCAGTCTATGTGTTCTCATTATTACATTGTCTGTTTGTATTACTTTTGATTTATAATGTAATTGGGGAACTATAGAAATGTTAATGGGAAAGATACTGTTCTGAATATGACAAAGTTGTTTACTAATTGTTGCCTTTAACTTAGGCTAATTTTGTAGTATTGAAATATTTAAAAATGTTTTATTTTTTTTTATTTTTAGGTTGCCATGAAAGCGTTGTTTAGTTGAACTCTGTTCTCAGATGAGCTGAGCTCGCTCCCTCCTTTAAAACTAGGAAAACTGTGCAAATTAAAAATTTGCTACACTAGGGTTCAATCTCAAACCTTTAGGCAAGCCGATTCATTTTGTTAAATATTTAGATGAGAAATTGTTGATTGTTCGCTTATTTATTTATTTTTACAACATCCACCGTGCTGCTCATTATCTTAGGGGAGATGGAGAATATTGCAATGATTATTAGTAAGCTTGGTAATGAGATTACTGAACCATTTGCAGTTGACTTTTTTGTGATGCATAATTACAGGGGTTTATTTACAGTGCCTTTAGAGGTTTTGTTTTTGGTTTTGCCTTTTAATGATTCGCATTTATATCCTTTGTTCTTCATGTAAGGGATAAGATTCTATCTCTGGATGTTTTGCATTCCTCTCCTCCCAACACCCCCCACCCCCACTGAAATGAGAGTGTGTTACACTTTAGATATAAGTAAGAAGCTCTTATTAAGTCAAGTGATTCTCATTCCATAAGCTCTTACATACTTGAGTAGTCTGACTGATGTTAATTGGGAATACTCAGGTAAATAGGATTATTTGTGCATTTGTCCTAAATGACTCTTCCAGTCTATGCTCAAGCCAATGGAGAGAGTCTCATCAACTCTTTTTGGGCTCCTCTGTCTCATAAATGTGATATATTAATAGAATGGAGTCAAAAGGAAGAGCTGCTTTGCAGGTCTTAAATATCTCATAACTGTTTGGGGGCTGTTAAGGTCGATTATCTTATTGTCACATTTATTACAGCAATTTCTGCAGCCTTTGGTGGAGGGCTCCTGATATGGAGAGGGGAAAAAAATCTAAGGGTGGTGGGGCAGCTATTGGGAATCAGGTACAGGAAAGCCCTTGGGGAATAGAGAACTATGGGGTAAAGCCTCTCTGGTTCTACACCTACTTATTCTGAATAGCAGGCATCCTTTGTTTAGAGATCCCATGGGTTATACACATGAAAATACAGTATTTCTCTTTCTTCTGTTGTCTCCAAGTCTTTGACGTTGCTGAAAGGTCTCCCATTGACCCAGTGGGCTCTGGTTTATTGTACAACAGCGAAACCTTAAAAAGCTCTTTTTGTCTGCTTGTTTTAGCAGATTTATTTACAATAGGTTAGATTGTAAATTCAGGTAGAAAGACGTGAAAATTTTATACATCCAACTTTAACCACCTAAATAGGGCACAGGCAAAAAGATGGAAATGGGTGTTAATATGTGGCATTAAAGTTACGGCACTAATCCTAGCTATTATTCAGAAATCAGTGGGACGTTTCATTTGTAAAAATTGCAAGTTCTGAGCTTCTTTTCATGTTCAAAAGCAGATCTGCGTCGAACATTTTGAATTTATATAAATCCTTAGTTAACTTTTAAAATGTCTTAAATGCAAAACATTTTTTTTTCTCCAGCAGTATCCAAGTCACTTCCTGAAAAATCAAAAACCACGGAGCACTTTTCAGTTGACTTGCAAAAAATTTATATTTAGGGGAATAAAAGGACAAGAAGATCCAGAATAATTACGTTTCCTTATGGAATAATAACAAAGCTAAAAATCTTTGTTTACTTTGTCTCACAAAGTGTCTATTGGCTGCTTCATTATACCAAGAATAAAAGTGCACCATGAAGGGATACGTAACTTACTCAAGGTAGTTTAAAGCCATATCCCACATGCAGTGACTTTAACAGAAATACTTTTTGCAACTTAAAAGTATTGAGTCTGTGGAGAGTCAGTGGGAGAGGAAAATGCTCATTTGTGCTATGGAGCTTGCATTCCAGCCATGAACTGTAATGCTGCCTTCACATAACCCAGGATTAAGAAAACACCACCCACACCATTATTTCTAATGTCCAACATGTTCTCCTTCTTTTGAGCCACGGTTCACTGGAACCAGTTCGCAGGGGACGGGTCCATTCTCTCTCTTCTTCTCTAAAAGCACAGTCAGCCTCTCATAGGAAGCACACACACAGCAGTGACAGCCACCATGGATACACTTGATTTTGAAGGAGTGCATCAGGAAGTGAGAGAAAACCCTTTCCTGGGAAGAAAATGGTCCAAACCCTATAGTGTACATCCAGGGTTAATTTTACGCTTTGAAATTACAGATTCAGCTAAACCGCCATCACCTCGTTGTGATAACTTGTCACACTGTTGGAATTTAAGCACCAGCAATCTACTGGGAGTAGACGTCCTTACGTACACTATCTAAAGGATGGCTACCCTGGGGTTTCTACCAAGCCTACATGATCATATATTGATGCTAGGCTTATTTATTTCAGCGGTTCTGAAGTACACTTAATCATCTTACTAAGGTGCCCTATGTGGTACATAATTAATATTATACATTGACTTTGGAAGAAAGCTGGGGGGAGATTTGGATGATCCAAAAGAAATATGGTAACTTCTTTATATTCAACAGAGAGCCTGTGTGGTGAAGATTGAGCTCTCCACTTAGAAAGGCAAGGAACGATGAGAATGTTTCTTTTTCACCCCTTGCCCCTAACGCTTATAATATTCTCTCAGTTTAAACACTGGTCCAGTGCTAATTTTTGCCAAAAGTGAAAGAGAGAGTGAAAAATCATTAATTCAATTTCTCACTGTTTTGCCTCTGGTGATTGCTGTCACTTCAGGTAATAGCTTGTCTGTGGTTCTGACCCAATTCTTAAACCAGTCTTTCCCTACTCAACCAATTAATCTAATGGTTCATTAATTGCAAACATCTGAAATCATTAGAACCTGATTGAGCACAAAAGCATCAAATCCTGTGAAGCTGTGACTGCTTAGCCAGCAAATGGTCTCATTGCAAAGGAATGTCAATGTTTATAGTAAATGTAACCTAAACTAGGGTGTTCATTGACATATCCCTCCATTTGTATACAACGGCTCTGACATCTATCAGTTCAAGAGTGCATGATTTATCCACTGCTATATCCTGGAACTGACAAGCCAAAGATTACAGCTTAACCTACATGAAAGCAGAGGCTGTATGTATTCCTAAAATAAATATTTAGTAACTGACAAGCTCTGGTTAATATTAATTCCTGATAGAAAGCAGTCAATTTAAGCTTACTTCATGCCAAAATCTATTTGTATTTTGTAAATCATTTTTCATGAATATAGTCTAGAGAATCTCAAGAAAATGTGTTTGTGGGGGAGGGTTGTGGTATCAGTTGCATTTTATGTGTGGCACATCTGCATGGAAGAGAACCTTCCACAGGCACATGGAGTGGGTGGCACTGAGCAAGGGCGCACACAAGCTGCACTCTGACGGTAAACGGTGAAAAAGAGACTTTTAATTAAGTGAATTTAGTGAGTGTGAAAGATGCCAAATTTACCAGACTGGAACATGAAGCTGCCCGTTTATGCGCAGGGGACACAGCAATAGGTTGTACAAAACTACTGCTGAAGTACATCAGGGATTCCTCTGTTGTCTTAGTGTGCTCTGTCCTTGATTTTTATCCTTTTTTTTTTTTAATTTCTGTTTTGTTTTGTTTTTCAGGGCTACTCATAGTTCTACTGGTAGGTAAATAGGGAAAGAGATAAACATTTCTGTTACACCTTTCCCAAGCATTGGCGTCCTGCATGTCCCTGTCTGGATGCCCTGAGGTCAGCTGCCTTCCTTACAGCATCCTGTCCAGGGCCGACAGTGCCATCCTCAGCCTGGAGAACAGAAAGGGGAAGTTCTGTTCTCCTGTTGAACATGTGCTTTGATAAATATCCTCATAAATAGAGAAAAACTCGGTGGGTTGCTTAGTTTATGGTTACAAGTAAGAAGGCAATGTACATGATGCAGCTGTGAGCTCATGGGGCCTGAGTGTGGGACAAGCAGTGATCCTGTCCGAGTCAGCCAGCACCTGTGTGGCCGCACCACAGAGCTGGTCAGTGGTGATGGGGAACTGCTTCACACCGGGCACAGGTAGCTGCTCAGCTTCAGACAGGAACAGGTCTCCCATTTGTATAACAGCTGCTCTCTCCTCTCTGTGCACACGCAGTGCTGTGTCCCGCAGTATTCAGTGTGCTCAGCCCTCACGTGTTCATTCAAGATGCCTCTATTCTAGGGTTCAGAGCTGAACCCTTCAGCTGACCAGCAGTTCTGAGAGCCGGATTCTGTTCTTTCAGTTAATTCTGTATGTGATTTCTTCTTTCTTATGTCCTTAAGCAAAAATTATCTGCAATTCTGCAAAACTGGTGATGTAGCAAAGCGAGCGCTGTGTGTTCATCAGGCATACAGGGTAACGTTGCAAATGTACTTGCCTAGGTCTGATCCTCAAGCTATCTCCAACATAAATATACACGTATATTCATCACTACATGTCTGTGACCCTCAGTGAGCAGAAGGGAAAAGGGCTGGTTCTGTTCCTCCCAAACTGTCGTCCTTGCAGCAATAGCAAGCAGCTCGCACAGTCATGTTCAGCACTGTTTTGTGAAACATTCCTATTTAAAAGACTGATAATCAGGGAGCACAGTGATATCCCAAGAGCTTAAATACCTATCCATTTGAGGAGGAGGTTTTACCCCTGCAGACAACAGTGGGATGGCTTGGAGAGGCCAGGACAGATTGATAATCAGGGACGGAGCTAGTGGTGTGCTTCTGGCAATAGATGAGCAGTATCAGTAGCCCTAATGATCCAGGGCAGTGGCCTGAGGAAGTCCTTGGAGTGTGGTTTCCTTTATCACTTTTACTGGACTGCCCTTTGGGAATGAGTTATGATCTGATGGTTTGATCTTTTATATTGTGTATGGGGTTATTGCACCTTTTAGTTCCTGACAACAGTAGTAAAGCTGCCAAGTATTACTTAAAGTGTGGGAATGTTTATAAGAACTCAGCAAAGTAGAGTGCCTCGTATTCGGAGTGCTAACAGTACGAGAAACATTATCAAACACCCAGCCAAACGGTGTGTGGCAGTGCCTGCTGCAGTGCCTTGCTTTGACCTTTTCCAGCTGGTGAAATGAGCCTTTATCAGAACAGGGGTTGGGTCAGCAGCAGTGTAAATACTGAGGACCACAGATCCAGGGTGTCTCTGTGCTTGTATTTGAGGAGAGCTGAGTGTGTTTCCAAATGTTCACGTGCGTCCACATCTGCTGAGGGATCATTTCTGATGAAATCCCAAAACGTGTTTGTTCTGAACATTAGAGGAGTGACATTATTAGTTTTTTGACAATGTTCTAATGGAATCATAGTTCAAAATATTCAGTGAAAATATTACAGTCCCCCATTATTAAGGTGAATTTTGTTTGCACGCTCTTTTCCCAGAATACTGATGTTAATTTTTGCTTAACTTTAGTCTTACAAGGTATAAAGCAATTTAACAGACTCGGTAACCTTTCATTAAAGTTCAGTGCAGTACTTAAGCATGTTGGGTGCATTAATTGTTAGCTGACAGCTATTATTTCTGTGAAACTCTTTTGTAGTAAAATTTCTGCTTGATGGATTGGATTTTACAAAATTTGCATTTCACTGAGCCAGAGTCAACTGGTACTTAGAGCTACAGTGGATATTTAAATAAGAAAACAATAATTCTTTATTGTTAAATATCCATTAAAACTATGAAACTTATTTAGGATTAACTCTTTATTATGGGGTTCATGTCCCTGCAGTATTGGCTTTGGCATATTACCGTAACAAAGCTCACTTCTGATGCAGACAGGACTAAGTGCATGCATCCAGCCTGAGTGCCGGCACAAAGCTGACCTGGAGATGCTGAGTTCCATGCTTTAAACGAGAGGGAAAACCCAAGAGAAGCAGCAGAGAAGAAGGCGTTTGTGGTTTCCTAGGTCTGTGTTTCAGAGATGGAGACAGATACATATATTTCCTACTCAGGATACTACTAGCTGGTGTGATGCACGACGAGCAATCTGAGGTGCCGAGGAGCATGGAATTGCTCAGACAGTAAACTCTGATGGTTTTAATGGATTAACAGAGGTTTCCTGGTCACTGACTTTGCAACGACCCTTTCGTGGAGCGGACTCAACAACCACCAGCACTACAACAATGAGCTGAGCTGCGGTGTTTCCCAGGTGGGGTGCAGCACAGCCGTAATGCTGCAGTGGGGGATGTGGTAAGAAAGGAGTCAAGAATGTTGTCAGGTCTCTGAGGCTGAGAAGGAGGGTTGACAGTGATAAAAGAGGGGTAAATCACTTTGGAAAGAACATGCAGGTCTGTCGGTTTAGGTAGTTGGTTACAAGCTGTCAGAATTTGTGTTAAAAAATAAAAATAATAATTAAAAAAAAAAATAATAATAATAATAAAAAAAACAGATGCAAAGCTCAGAGTCATAGAATGAGAACATTGGACCTGTGAGCTTGAAGGTATCTGGCTGAACATGATGGCCCAGAGTGGAGATGCAGGGAGGGAAGGGAGGTAGGGGGGCAAGAAAGAGGATCCCTTGGGGAAACCAAATTGTCCAACAAAGAGGATGTTCTGAGGGAACAATTATAATAAGATGCAACTGAGAGAAGCAAGGTGGTGGAATGTCTCTCACAACCAGAGCACTAAAAATTTAAGTTGAGAAGACCATCAATTGTCACAGAGATGAAAGACTGTGAAGGATAAAGCTAGTGCTAGTCTGTGATCCGTGTTCTCGTACATACAATGATTTTACCTATGATGCACCAATATTGGGATCAGTGGAATTTTATTCTTTCTTTTTTTTTTTGCTGTACATGCCTATGCATCCTGTCTTATCACAGCTCCACCTGTGCCATTATCCTTCCTGGTGGCCGATGTATTCCTTACCCTTATTCAGTGAAACCTTGTGGACTAGAAATCCAGGAATACGTTTCTGAAAAGGAACACAGGCATAAATATCTAAGTAACAGCACTGCTATGGATTAATTTTTATCATCAAGTAGTTAAAAATGTTAACACTACTGTTGTTCGGTATGACAGAGTAAATTCATAATTCTTTGAGTATGTTAAAGATCTGAATAAAGTGGAGTCATGCCTACCTATCACTAAATAAGTTACGTGCTATAATTTGGTAAAATTAGCTGACTTTAACCACTAATTTTAGATGCCTTATTAAATACATAAAAGTAGCAAGAAATGACTTAGATCATCAGTATTATCTCATCAACAGTAGAAAGAGAATGTTACTTCCTTCATATACTAGAAATCTGATGAGGAAGGGAGAAAAACAGAGAGAAAAGTGAGTTACTTAATTATTCAAGAGGGAATTTCCTCTTCAGCAGATTCCTTTCCCAGCTCAGCCAAACGCTGTCATATGGCTTCTAATTTTAGGTAGAATTTGGATAAGGTCAGAATTTTTAACAGTAAAACTGCAGAGTCCATGTCACAGATAATGGTCAAGTATTTTTGCCTTGCTATTAATTCAGGGGTCTGCTACAAGGACTGTACGTAAGATCCTTTATACCCAAGTTCCTTGGTGTTCTCTTTACAGTTTCATTTCTGTAGTCAAGAAGAGATCAAGGAGAAACAACTCAATAATGCTGCAATTTTAGCAGCATTCTTTGAAGACCCACCCCTCTGTCTTTTTCATAGGTTATTCCCACGGGTCTGTTATCCCACAGGTACCTTGCATCTGTCACTGGAAGGGAATGAGCCTCTTGGGTTGAATTAGATCAATAGCTTGACCTTCAGGAAGATCCTTTGTTTGTATCAAGTGGGCAATGAAAAAAATGTTAAATGAAAAAATAGCATATTTGTCATACATGAGATGCAGAAGAGAGGTACTCCACGTTTGGGCACTGCTTAGCAGATGGAGACACTTTATGGGGTAGAAAACATGGAAATCTGAGCAATTGTCATTCAGATTGCTTAGGACCTCTTGGACATTTGTGAGATAGAGGATGAAATCTGTCACGTTTGCACTTTGTACTGAGGTTATCCATATGTGGAGAGTGATTTTCCAGGATGTAAAGAAAAAGAAAGCCAATGTCCTTTAGGGAAGCTTCGTTATCAGTTGTGCCAGAAGAGAGAAAGGCAGGATACCTACAAAGAGGTCGTGTGAAACTGAGAAGTGCACCTTGAGAGATCCATTGTAGGTTGGTTTAAAGCAGAAAATTCACCCTATTTTCATAAGGGAATTGTCATGATTGTGTCCTAATGCTTTCAAAATCAAGCCTCCCCAAGGCGATGAAAATGGGGGAAAAGATTTCCGTGGCAGTGCTATGATTAATAAATTAGAAAATAGCCAGTCATGCACTCAGAAGAGCTTAAATAAGTTGCCTGGTCATTTGTGTGTTGCTGTGTGGGTCAAAGGACATATACCTGCCCCAGAAAGGGTGTTCTGAGCACGTGCACCACACCTTGCACGGGCCTGTTACCTGGCACCGTGCTGGAGGCATCACCGTGGGCTGGTGGGGAAACATGACCAGTCATGAGCAGAGATGTTAGCATGCACAGGGGGTTTGCTTTTGTGAAAACTGTAGCTTGGTGGGAAAGTTTGGAGCAATTGTGTAAATGAAAAAACAAGTCTTAAACATTTCTGTTGAAAAAGAAATTAAGTTTCATCTGGGAACATAGTACGAATGGATTGCAAGGGTGCCTATGACAAACTAGTAACTCAGCCAACTGCTTTGAACATAAAGTAGTTAAAGGAAAACATTCTCGGTTTACAGTCTGCTATCTTGATAGAGATATATTCTATTTCTTAATACAACACAGATTTCCAAATAAGCTAGTTTCCTGCTCACGTGCCAATTCCATATCAGAAAATCTGTATTTTACTCTACCTCATTTGTAAATTAGGTAGGTAGAGACAAGATCCCTGATGCAAGCTTTGTGGCCATATTTTCTGGAAAAAAGGTGGTTGAGTAAAATTTAAGCTACTAAATTCAAATGTATATTGAAGAATCTCTCTTGGTAACCTTTGCTTTTTTAGTTCTTTAAAAAAACTGAATAGTACTTTTTGCATGTTGTTTCAATTATTTTATTCCAGTCCGTCTGCTTGAGACACTATTTGTCTCTCTTTTTTTTTTCTTTTTATTTGAAAGTAATTTTTTGCATTTAAGCTTTTTATTGTAGCAGTGAATCTTAAGCATGTCATCTGCAGATGTAGTGAGCAACATCTCTGGTACAGCCAAAAAAAATTGTTGATGGAAAGGCATGTTTGGCACAGAGAGGTACCTTCAGCTTTGGTGACAAACCTGAATGTTACTCGCTTTAGAGCCTTCTTGATGGTTGACATCCTTCATCTTTCTTCCCCTGAAGAAGAAAAGCCAAAGAAGAAAAGCTGTGATTGGTTGTGGTGTCCCAAGGGAACTCTCTCAGTTTCACTGAGGCATGCCCAGACTTTTTTTATTGTACTGTAACTTAGAGCTGCAGATTTTCCTCCTTGCAATTTTTCTACCAGCCAAAGTATTTTAAATACTAACAAGTGATGCTTAGACCTTTAACCGTATAAATGGCACCAGCGATCTGAAGCTGAAGAGATTTGTTAGGGAAAAAACGCTGGTTTGGTTTTACCAATTTTTAAGTTAGAGGTGTCAGTGGCTGGACCACAGAGGACCTCAGCCTTCCTGGAGAGGTTGCCCCTTGTGGAATTGGGAAGCTACACCTTCAGGTGTGACTTTGATGCTGTAATGTTTGAGCTGGGCTATAAGTGATGAGCCTTGTTCTAAAAAGTCTTGCATGTGTTTATTTTACCTCTGACTTAAGGGAATAGTTTGTGTGCACTTTTGTTTCTCCTGAGCAGAGTTTCTCTACTAATCACATGTGAGGCAATAAGGGGAGCTGGGCTGAGCACTGCCATCATGTAGATGTAAGGCTTCCTGATGCCTTGGTGTGCATAAGCTAATGGGAACCAGCTCAGAGCTTTACCGGGCAGCGGGTTTGGTATGGCATGGCTGTAGTGTGTGTTCTACTGTGGCAGGATGGAACTAAATCCTCCTTCCTTAATCTTAACTAGAGATAACCAAAATGTCCTGCTTTTAACTTGTTTTAATTTCTTTTTTTTTTCTGAGAAAGGGCAGAGAAAGTGTAAGAAGGGTTTATTAAATGTGATGAGTTTCTTAAAAGTAAAAAAAAGAAACCTATCAATTTTTCCTTGCTAACTTTTAATCAACTTCAAATTCAGAAGACAGCTTGCATTGACAGTAAGCCTCTCCAAGAGCGTAATCATACTAAAATTCACAGCTAGGATAATGTACAACTGGAACTCTATCAAGCCTCTGTCTTGAGGAACTGAGGTATGCCTTGGAGGAATGCATTAGATGCTATGGTTAATTAACTAATTTACTCAATCAAGTTTAACAGTGGTTTTAACTTTAATGGCACCATTACATTTTAATATGAAAATAACAGGCTGTATTCCTAGCATTCCCTGCAGTCCGCCTCCTCTCCACCATCCACTTTACAATTTGATTTTGATTTGTGAAGTCTTAAACCTGCTTATAATGTCAAGTGCATGTAATACAATATGCCTAGCTAACATTATACATGCCCACCTTACAACCACAGCTGCTGGAAGACACAGCTCCTGACAATGTGCTGTCCTCAAGAATCATTGAGCTTGCATATGTCCTTCAGGAAGACAATGATGTCCATGTGTAAATATAAGCAAGCTAATTTTAAGCATGTTTGAGTGATTTTCTCTAGCAGAATGCATGGTCTCATGCCCCTACTCTCTGGAGCAATGCACTGGCATAGCTGGGTCCTATTAGGCTGCAAGTAGAAGATGAAGGGAAAGGCAGTTCACTCTGTGCTCCTTGGTTTGGAGAAGGAAGTCACCTCTCTGGGCTTAAAAGGCAGAGCCACAAACCCTTTTGGGGCTCCTGTCCCCATGGTCAAGCCCATCCTGGCTGCAGGCTCCCCCAAACATTTCTTGTGATCTTTTCTACTTCGTGTAATATAAATACCGATTCCTTGAATTTCACATCTTAGTATTTTTAGACAGTCAACTTCTTTACTCTCTGCATCTTATTTTTGTCTGATCTAATTAATTTTACACACTAAATTGAACATGACTGAGGAAATCCTACTCCCCAGTACACCACTGCAGTGGTTTCCAGTTGCAGCTCATCAGAAAAAAAAGTTGTTTATACTGGTATGGGGAGACTTGTGCCCAGAGTTGGCAACAGGAGACAACTGTGGCCTTACCCAAGAGTAATTCCAGGAGATACTGATACGGGTTGTGCCAGGCAGAGAGTCCACGGCTCTCCACACACCTCCTAGTCAATGGGTTGCTGTGAGTTAAACAGAGAAGGTCTCGTTTTGGGATTCATTTACTTTTTTTGGATGGGAAAACCCTTCAAAAACACATCTGCAGAGGTGAACCAGAGGATGGTGACCAGCCATACTAATGCTTGGTCTATGAAGCATGAGCCCCATGGAACTTCAACTAGATCCAGACATCTGGCTTCATGGTTGTCAACATGGAGAAGCCTTGGTTCCTGCCTGCCAGCAAATAGGTGCTAATGACACCTAACCTCCCTAAACCCAGCTTATACTCCAGGACAGCGTAGGGGGAGACCCATGTGTGCCACTGCCTCTGGCCTGTGCCCGCCTGGCTGGTTGTCTCCACGTGGGTCATGCCAGTGACACAGGACGTTGATTGGAAGGAGCGGCCACAAAAAGCAAAGATTTCAGGTGTTGGAGCGAAAGCTTCCTGCTGGATACCCACATCCAATTTATAATGGATTTAATCTGATTCTGAAAAGCGATGGTAAATCACTGCTAAACAGTTATATGTGATTTTTATTGAGAATTTTTACTATCATAGATATAAAGGCCGTACTTCAGAGATTAACTAGGAAAAGTTTTACAAGACAGTGGAGATAATGAATCACAAATTCTGTAAGGGTGAACCTCCTGTACTGAATCACAGTACAGCTGTCTCGTATTTGCTCTGTGTGCATTTTGCTACCAGTAATTTTGTCATCAATTTTCATATTTTGTTTAAACATATTTGTCTTGTGGACAAGATAGGTCATATTTCACACATTTGATGAATTTTCTCCTTGGTCCAGTTTTACAGGATTTGCACTTAATTAATTGCACAACCTTTAATTCGACAGACTGTTTTTAATGGCTGTGTAGTTTCAAATGCATATACACAGAGGAATTGCAAAAAAGTAATTGTTTTTGTGTCATACCACTGAAAGTTGCAATTATTAAAATATACACGATGGCACAGAATTCCATAGTTGGTTATACTAAATAACGCACGGGGGGGGGGGCTGTTTTCCACACATTTTGAGGGTTTTCTGTGGAAGTCAGGGTATCGCCTCCATACAGCAATGCTTTACACAACTGCTGTAACTTCATACGATTGTACTGCTTCCACTTGCAGAAGCGTTGGCAGATTTTGCTTGGGCACCTTTGGAAACACGAGCCCGCCATTTATTTATTTATTTCCCCCAGAATTATACTGCAGTTTCATGAATAGCTGTTGACAGGGCTGTTTGGCCGGGCATTGGCTGGAAGCACCATGCTTAAAAGTGCTAAACAAATTTCATACTCCCAAAGCTTACAAAAGCTTAGGGAAGGGAAGACCACCTTTTACCAGAAGAGCTAAGCGCTGACAGTAGCCGTGCTCTTAAAAGCTTCTTTAGTCCTTAGCAGACTCGCAGAAGAGGGCTACCTCGCCCGTCCAGACAGCACGCTGTCTGGAGATGTGCCCATCAAATCTGTTTGTCAAGCCACCAGGCTTTTCCATGCCTGGTAAAAGGCAGACAGGAAGAGTAGGCAAAGGTCAATCCTTGTCAGTTCTTTGTAAATGTAATTGTACTGGCAGTTTGCAAGGCGCTTGCTCGTTCCCTAGCAACTTTGTGTTTGTGGGGAAGAGTTAAATACATATTTCTCGCTGCGTCGCTTTTCCACTAATTTTGGCAATATGAATTTTTTTAAAAAATTTTATTTTATTTATTGGCCTTTGTGTGTACTCGGAGGGTTGTGTGCATAAAGCTGGAAACTCCCATAAGCAATTGTGCAAACCTTTGAAAAGAAATCTGTTAGTGAGGACTGACTGACTTCTGAGTTGGAGTATAATCACGATAATTAATCTGGATTCTGACTTCTTTTGTTATGTGGCTCTGAATAAATGCAATTTGCGATACAAATGCATTACAGACTGTTTTTCAGATAGTGGAGAGTTGCAATCAGACTCTGACCCAGTATCACTGAGTGCTTCGAGACATCTTTTATGGTGAGCACTATTAGAAGGGGAAATTTTAAAGTATATATGTCACAAATTACTCCTACTGACAGACAGAAGAGCGGAGGTTTTAAGAAAGACTTTTGTTTAGAGGAATGAATTTCAGGATTAAGCTGAGACACACAACTCCAGCCTAATTTCTAGGAGTCGTCCCTGCTTACACAAAGGATGAATTAAACTCATTTATCTTATTGAAGCCTGAGACAACCCGTTGGGGCTCACGCGTGCTGCTGATGGGGGCCGGTGCAGCTCCCCTGACTGCACAGCGAGGTGGCCTCGGGCGTGCACGAGGTGCTCAGATGTTTCTACAAAGGATGGATTCCTGTCTGTAAGGTGGGCACGCACAGCCCCATCGCCAGGTGGGAAGGGCCGGTCGATACCCTTCCTGCGGGAAGCGCAGGCTCTGGGCTGTGGACTTTACGGGTCGTATGGGGCTTACTGGGAAGAAAGTGTTGCTTGAGAAACCTGTCCCTGTGAGAAAGTGTCACCTGTGCAAGGGTATGAAGGGTGACCATGACTAACCACCCATGCAGTGACCTAAAGGCACATGCAGTCTGCTAAACATGCTCTGGAGAGTAGTGAGATTCTGCTTCATGTTCTGCTTCTGTTGCATTAACCTGGCTAAAGAGCAGCTAAACACGGTGCAGTTTTTAAGTGTAATTATTTGATCTGCCAAGTCATAGTTTGTTTCCTTTTCAGTAGCTAATATTCCCTTTCACTTCATTTGCCAAAGGAGTCACAACACTTCCACAACACTTAATGGTAATATTGATGCAGACAGAAATGCATCCAGAACGCTCTGTTAATCCATATTGTTTTAATTTAACAGACCAAATTTCCTGACATTGTTCCTTTGACTTCAGCAGAGTTACATCAGCAAAGAATTTGTTCCAGAGAGTTTTACAGCGTTCCTGACTCTCAGTAATTTATCACTATACATGTCTGCTCACTTAACTGATAGAACCTACAAAGACAGGCACGGTGGTTTAAATTGCTCGGTCTCTCCATGCAGGTAGCAATAACTCTTTGTTCACCATTACATACAGTTTTCTGCTCATCTGTAGATCTCGAAATGGTTTATAACTTTAGGGTGAGACTGCGCCTATTAAGGTAATTGGACACTTTTGGGCTCCCACACAGGTCCCCTGTGGTTCTCTGCAGTGTGGGGCTGGGGGAGAATGCCTTGTACCCTGGCTCCAAATAATTTTGCAGCCGCTGCCTGCCCACATTTGGGTGTTCAGCACAGGACAAGGAGGGGGAGTGGGTGACCACCAGCACTCCGCTGCCCACTCCTGCTGGCAGCCAGACCAGCCAGGGATGCTCCAAGCAAGCACAGCCTTGCAGCAGCTGTGCCCAGAAAGTTTTGGGTAATCTTACATCTTGACTTGGGTTTGTTTTCTTCTCTGTCCTGGAACTTGCTAAGTTTTGAGGGAACATTTTACAGGCCTTGTGCTCTTGCTTTCCTCTCTTCAAGAACTCTGACTACTCTGGTCCAGGAAGAAAACAAGGGACTGAGGATGGGTTTTCAAATGCCTCTATCCTGCTTTCCAGGAGCTGCAGTTGTGCAGAGTTTGGATTACATGAAGGCAGATAGCAGGCACAGTCTGGAAGGGAGATCTCAGAGCACTAGAACCAGACAAAGTGGTTTTTCAGTGAGATGGTTCAGGACTCTGATGCCTTCAGCTGATGCTTAGCACTAAACAGGCCTTTCAAACTGCCGGCTGTTTCTATGGCCATTGAAAATGTGATCACAAGAAATGTGACTCACGTGGATCCGTGGAACCAGAGCAGCTCTAAACCTCACCGCCCCGGAGAGCAGAGCGCATCCCTCCAGGACTAGGGCTGGGCTCTGGCTCAGGGCAGGCACTGTTTGCTCTTTGCTGGTGCAGGCAGCAATTTACAACTTCGTACCACTGTGGTATAAAGAGTTACAAAGGAGGAGTTAGAATTCAGCCTGTGTCCTAGTGAGTTTCTCATTGTTGCTCGTTGCAGATGTTAAGTCATTTTGAGATGCAAGTCATTTCTTTGAAAAAGCTTTCTTTGGGGCTGAAATATAATGGCAGGAAATTAGCTGCTAATCCCATCTTTTCTTGGACAGACCAGACACGCATAACAAACTCCCCCTTTCCTCCTCCTTGCTTGCCCAGTGATTCAGTTTGACCTGAAAGAAAACATTTTCCTCCAAGAAAGACAATGTTTATGAGGTGCAACCCTAGTTTGGCTCTAATGATTAGAGACACATGTATCGACCTGTGCAAAATTTGTGATGGTTGTTTAAAATGAACCCTGCTCAGGAAGGCTGAGATCACAAACCCCACAATAACCAAAACATTGGCACTAACTTAACACAATGTCCAAACTCACAACCTGCTCCATAAGCCTCGCTCCGCTGAGCACCACATGATGGTGAAGCTCCGTGTCCTGCCCAGGCAGGAGCCGTGCTGTACCCCATTCCATCCTTCTGCCTGCTCTGGGGGGAGCTGGGGGAGGTGCAGCCCAAATTCAGGAGTGCAGTTGCATTACCTTTGTCTTGCAGCAGCTGTTGGCTGCTCATGTAATCCCTGGAGCCGCCCAGCCCATCTGGAATATTGTGTGTGGGGCTGGGCTTCCCGGGGCAGGAGCTCCTGGATAGGGGATAGCAAAGGGCTATGGAGATTCTGAGGGCACCAGAACATCTCTCTGACACAGAGAAGCTGAGGGACTCAGGGCTGGTCAGCCTGGAGAAGAGAAGGCTGTGGGGCGATCTTCTCAGTGCTGAGAAACCTGTGAGGGGTGGGCTCAGGAGGACAGGTCAGTCTGTGTTGAGGGGTGCCCAGGGACAGGACAAGGGCCTGTAGGCACAAACTGGAGCAGAGGAAGTTCCCCCTAATCCTGAGGAGGAACTTCTTTGCTGGGAGGGTGGCAGAGCCCTGGGCCAGGCTGCCTAGAGAGGCTGGGGAGTCTCCATCTCTGGAGACATCCAAACCCCATGGTCCTGGGCACTGTCCTGTGGAGACTGCTTGAGGCGATGCTGCTCTGGCAGGGGTGGGACTGGGGGATCTCCAGAGGCCACTCCAACCCCACCAGTCTGTGATTCTGAGATGTGGAAAGGTTAGAGCTGTCATTGCACGCAGATACAAACCTCTGTGTTTAGGACACGACTACATATATTTGTCAATACCGACTGTTTTCTATTAAATTCTTCAAACAGATTTAAAATAAATAATTATTTTTCTAGAACTAATCAGAAAAAACAGCGATCGTGATTATATGGTCTGGTGAGCCAGTATCAGGTACAACTCTCACATTTTCTCACGTGTGTACTAGACCATGCATCTCTCCAGTAGACAAGCTTAGACTTTCTGACTCCCCGTTTGAATGCTCGTAACTACTTTGGTTCGTGTTGTAATAGCTTCCCAGGCACAGGAAGAAAGAGTGTCAGTGTGAAGAGACTGTTAGGTTATTTTCTGTTTATGTGGCTGAGAATATTTTGTAAACTCAGAGTATTTCAACAAACGAAAGAGACACCTTTGGGAGATGGGGAGAAGTTCTTCTGCTGAACAGGAATGTACATCCAATCTGTAGTTCATTGCTCCTGGTGGGCAAGCACTAGATCAGGTGCTGAGTTGGGATTCCCTGGCAGTTCCTCTGGCTTTTGTTAGCACTCCTCGTCCCTGCTGCGGCCAGAGGTCCTGAGAAAATGAGAAATGATAGGGAAACAAAAGCTCAATATGTGCCCTTCTAATTGTGCAGTGAGGGTGCTGGAATGTGAGAGCAGAGAGCATTCCGGTGGAAACCAGAACTTTGTGGAGAGTACAAGAGGTGGGTGTGGAAGAATCTCTGAGATCAGACATGGCCTGGAAGAGGGACAACGTCCAGCGTCACTTCTCGTGGTGAGGCTGAGGCGTTTATGGCTCTGTTCTTTAAGCTGTCACACATACCTCTGCTCCAGGCTGTCCAGTTTGCCGCGCCTGACCTAAGGAGTCACCAGAGTCAGTGGGAACCTTTGTCCCTGAAGTGATTCGATCCCTGGTGGCATTCAGCACCCAGGACCCACCACAACACCCCCTGCACCCTGTGTGAGTGGTGGGGGCATGGCAGTGGGCATGCCGGGTATCTGGAACCTCAGCCTTACTGCTGCCACAGCAGAGGGATGCTCCCTTTCAGGTTTAGAGCAGTGCACTATATTACTGCTCTGCCTTACCTCTAAATATAGCGATGCCAAAACATCTGGTTATTTAAGTAGTTCCATTTGGTCCTAAATCCATCAGGTTCTTGTAAAAAGGACATTAATAGGTCCTTTTTGAGTGAATAGCTGGGAGTTGCTAAACCTCCTTGAGCTGGGAAATGATACTATGCACTCTGAAACTTTTCCATGGCATCGATTAATTATTTTTAAAGAAGTAAGCTGCTTTGAAAGTTATTTTTAGTCAAGCCAATCGGACATGAACTGAAATTCATGTGCCAGGCAGCAACTCTGTGAAATGTAAACTGAGTTGTAACCTATAGAAAATGGATTTTGTTATGGAAATGTAAACTGTCCCCTAAGCATAGCGTGGGGAGGTGATGCTATAACAACGGAGTAGTAAGTAATAAACAACAGCCAGTATTATATCAGATGACTGGGTACAGCCAGAAACATATCTGTTTGGGTGTTGAATTATCCCCAAATTTGAATTATGGGCATATAATTCAAATTATCCCCTTCCAGCAATATACAGTCTGACAGACATATTTTTTTAATATACTTCTTCTGCTGTTTTGCATTATGTCACATCCTCCAGCGTTAAAACCACAGCTTTCCTAGCATGATTCATCAGAAATCAGGGGGGAAAAACAGTTGAGATCTGATATACTGAGTACTCTTAAATTACATAGCAGCTTCAAGTATAGTGTATGAGGAGACAGAAGCAGAGTGAATAAGTATGTCTCCGGCTGTCATGTCCGTGAACTGGGAAACTCACTGGCTCATTGAATCATTTCCTGGTACTTCTGCTCATCCATCGATACAGAGAGCATCCAGACTGGGCTTTCGGAGATGAAAGCCAGAGTAATTCAGAGCCAGCTGTAATTCTTTATAAAGCATACACTAAGTATTTTTGTTGACTCCTGCATGACATTTCCAAGGTGGCTGGGAAACCAGGCCATTTGTTACACAGGATCTAGATCAATAGACAGCACAGAGGAGAACAAGGGAAGTTAACATCCAGTGGAAAGGACAGAGCAACTTCCAAGTTTGCACATCTTGGATGTGCAGGGCGTACATTTCAGGGGAACATCCTGTTCTTCAGGACATCATATTCAATTACTGAAAAATAGTAAGCATGAGAAAAAGCCACTGCCTTCTGTACAGGGGATTGTCAGGTTGTACCAGCATGTGGAACAGAAGCACTTGCACACCCGTTTCCTTCTGGCTGTTCCATGCAGTCCCGGCGGCTGCCCGTACCTTTGGAAGGCATACCAACATGTTGTGAGTGCTCTCACACACCCAAATTCCCACTTTTCTGAATGCTACCTGCTTTATCACCACCGAGTTACTGTATCTTAGGATATAAGAGAACATAATATGTGCTAAAACCCTAAATATGTGGTTTTCACCAGATATGATATATCAAGCATAAAAATAATTTACCATATGGATTCTCAAATAATCTTCATCGAATCTCTTAGTAAGGAGTCCCGTTAACTTCAGTAGCCTGAGGACTCAAACTTTACAGGGTTCATATTTCAAGATCTGATTTGAGAGCCAAGTTTTCAAACATACCTTGTACAGACTCAAGGCTTCCTTTGTCCCACTAAAAGGAACAATTCTATTCCCATTTGCATTTTGTATGCTGTCCTAATCCAGAAGAGTTTACATCCAGGCTTCCAGAGTATTCTGCATTCAAAAATGGAGGGAAAAAAAAACCCAACTCGATAGGTTTGTCTGCTTAAGGTTGCTTCTTGCTAAGATTTAAAAGAATTAACGCATCACCTGGACTTTGTGTGTAAAGATTTAACTTTTTGATAAGCAGCAAACTCATCTACTGCTGTGCTAGCTATTTTTAACCCACCTTGTGAGTATGCTTTTTTTATTGCTTTATACAGCATATCTGATTCTCTCTAAAGCACAAACTAAAAAATCTATCCGGCTGTCATTTGCTGCATAGTGCCATCTATCATCATGCAGCTTGGCAGCTGTAGTGCATGAGAGAGAGGGGGGAGCTGAAGCAGGAGGCACAGTCAAGGACTTTCACATGTAACACAAAAAAAAACCCCTTGTCACAATTATTTATGGCTCTTGCTGGGGCACATAATAGGACACATAAAACCTCTGTTTCAGTTTCAAGCACCCTCACATCCCCTCTCCCTTGTCGAAGTTGGTCGCAGGCAGTTTTGCTTTACACATACAATTTCCTGAACAATGCCGAGCACTTGTGAAGTGACAGTGACAAATACTAGAGATGCTGTCTGCAGCTCTGCAGGCTGTTACGGGGAGCAGTGGTGTCAATAATCAAGGAAGGCTGCCAATGATACCGAAATGCCAGTGTGATATTCCACTTGTTCAGCCAGCTATCTGCAATGCTTTTATTTTGAAGTTGCAGGAAACTTCGTGTGTCCCCACAGTTCCAGGCTGGAAGGAAATAAAGTGGCAGAGGAACCTGTGCCAAGAAATATTTTTTTCCCATTTATTTGGTGTTCTGTGTATTTTGATTTTTGCGATAGCTAAAATAATGCTGTTTCAGAGTGGCTTAATGAATATTTAGCAGTTTCCTATTAGTGTTAGCCTGGTGTGAAGTCTTTTTGTTCGGGTCTATCATATCAGCCCTCTGCACGGCATTCCCGACTTTGCTGTTCATGGTGTAACCTTTGGTTCAGGTCCCAGCTGATGGATTTCATCGCGACTCTGTCTGCTGCCTCTCTAGATGGCAGGCAATGGAGAGCTGTGCTGCTAAGGAAACCATGCTTTAGATAATTAAACATAAAACTCGGGTCCAATCCAATAAATTGTCTTGCTTGCAGTTTCTCAAGAAAGAGCGTAGACAGATATTAACCTTGATGTCCCCATTAAAGTCCTCTGATACACTTTTTATTTCCCATATCTCATAGTATTTCTGATCTCAGTGTTAAGTAGCAGATTTAAATTAGCAGAAGAGAGGCCAGGATGTATTTGCTCCTGTGGAGCACATCAGTTTTGAAGGTATGATCCACATAAGCACCAAGAATACAAATTAACAGAAGCACCTGAAAAACACACCACCTCAAAGCACAGTTCATTTTCACTGCTCTTAATGCAGCCACAAACAGCATCCAAATATGCAGAGGACCTGGTGTTAAACCCACCTATTATTCAGTCTGGGTTACATTTAAGTAAGTGATGTGCACCTGACCTCTTCCTGAGGATGCTGGAAAAGGTGGTGGCTTCAGGAACTTCAAATGTTAGAGCATGCTGAGGAAAACAGAAATATTGCACTAGCGAGAGATGGATTGTTACCTTCGTCTCTGTTTCAGTTGAACTGAGTCTTCTGTTGAGCAGAAGTTCACTCGAACTTGTGTCTTCTGACCACTCCGAGAGTGGTTCTGGAGTAGGAAGTGCTCCTCCTCTACAAAGGGCCATTTCAGGAAACATCGGCCCTGATAGCTCAGGAACGCTACCCCTTCATCCTGTTGCCCCACTGCCCAGGTGCAGCAAAACCCATCTCTGCCTGCGACTCTACATCCCACCACCAAACCGCTCTTGATGCCTACATGTTGCTCCTGTTGAACAGAGGGGGTCTGGGACAGTGTAAGCAGGAACAGCCGCATGCTCTTCACCTCATCTGCACAGAGCATCACAGACAGTTTCTGCTCGCTGCTCCCTCCGTTCAACCTGCTCATATGGGGTTTTCCTCCTGCATAGTCTCTCCTTAAATGTCCCACTCTACTGGATTTCTCCTTAGTGAAAGCAGGAATGGGATCAAATGCAGGTCAGACCATATTTACATCCATTCCCGTAGGCTTTACTGTGGTTTTTGTACCTAAGACAAATGTCCTAGATCTGGGTGATGTGCAGCATCTCAGACAGTGTCTCCTTGGTTCCCCTGCAGAGGCCCAGGATGGAACTTTGTGAAGTGTTTTGCATTAGTCTGATGAATCCAGTGAGTGTTCTCGACATTAGGAAGTCTCCACATGCAGAGCCAAAGGAGGGTTTTCTCTGCTGTTCTTAATGAAACCCACAGGATACCTGCTGAACCTCTCAGGAGCTGGCAAAGCCCAGCCAGGCTGAGCAGAGCTGACTTCACACAGCTTGGGCTGTGCTTACAAAATACAGGTTACTTTTTCCAAGAAAAGTAGTAAAGAGCACATAAATTCTGCTGCTGCATCTGATCCAGCAGCACACCGTGAGCTAGGACTGTCGTCATCACGGAATGACTCGTGGTCACCTCCTGTCTTGAATGTTGCTTATAACATCTCAGGCTTATGGCAATTTCAGAAGAGGAAAACTTTTGTTCCTGGAGTTGATAGTTGTGATGTAGAGGAGGCTTCAATACTATGAAAAAAAAGCTTTAAAAATCTGAGTTGTGTTGGTAGCTAAATGATCTGTATACTGAAAGTGTCCGGATGGTTTCTGTCTGTTTTCAATGCATTAATTTTCTCCTGAGCTTTTTCCCTAAGTGTCTATTGCCATAGAGTTTGGGCACCTTCAGAATTCTGAACTTTCAGATATACAAATGATTAATGTCAGCGTTAAAGCTTATCCAAGGAACAGAAGAACGGGAGGCTTTGGCTGTAGCCTGTTTCAGAGGGTTCTCCTTGCACTGGTTCCCTTCCAGCATCTCACTTTTTGAGAAGTCTTTGGTTTATGGTGCTTTTCGCATGTTGTTTTCTTATTCCATTTCACTTATTCTGTTTAGAAAAGCTTTTGCTGTCCCTCCTTTCTCCATGAATTACAAGGCTGTAAAAACCTTGCAAAAAATGTAATTTGCCACAACCTGAGTATGTTGAGTCTGGACAAACCAGCCTGAGCAAGGCAAAATAGTGATGCATTGGGTCGTTTGGGGAAAGGCACCAATATCGGGACAGTGTGAGGGGGTTTGTTTTCTGATTTTATAGAGTAAGGCTGTGAGTAGCTATAGAAACGATGCTGGTGTTCCTCCGTGCAGTTCACCTGATCAAATTGAGCTTGTTCTTCAGCTGCGCTCATTGTATTTATTTGATAATCATATGGACGTGATTTGGTTGGCTCATAGTGTAAGATGGAGACAGATGCCACAGTTACCGGTATGTGCTCAGTACCATGGCCTTTAAACTGGCATGTTTTGAACCTCCCACTTCAACAAAAATCTGCCCAAAAAGATGCTTGGCAATGCTGATGTGCCTGAAAAGCAGAGGGGAGGGGAGGTGCTATGGGGGGCTGAAGTTTGTATGCTCGATCATTTCCTTACAGACCTTCCCCAATAGCTGTGCAGTGTGCTCTTACGCTTCGGGGTTTCCTTAAGCACGCTCGGAATCTACTCTGCCCATGTGGAGTTCACAAGGTACCACAGTGTGTAATATTAGAGGGGCAAAACCATCATTTAATGTTTGTGTCAACGGAAAGAAAAGAGTGAGGACATAGATCCCAGCAGTGCTGGGCCGCAGGCATGCATCGCCTGAGGATTTCAGCAGCTGAAAGGGTGCACCCTGTCAAAGGGTGCCTTTTAGGTCCTTAGGAGACAAAAGATTTCTATTATTTACTGCACAAATACTTTTACCTGTATAGGCAGCTAATGCCTCAGTCAGCACCTTTCAGAAGGGTGTCCTGCAGCGTTCGCAGCTCAGGTCGCTGGGGTTGTGTCTGGGGGGTTGGTTTGGGGTTTGTTGCTTTTTGTTTTTTCTTCTTTTTTAAATTAGTCTTTAAAAAACTTTAAGCCTATTTGGGTTTTTATTTCTCGTGATGCCACAACACATTGTTCTTTGCTTGAGATTGACACCAATTTAGTAAGATGTGGCAAACATGCAGCTACCAAGGAAATCGTTTCCCTAGCAACGAGGAACCTATTGACAATGCTCGGCTCCAACCCTGGGCTGGGAGTTTCTGTTCCTCCCTTTGCTGGCTGGGCTCTGCAGCTGTGTACATTGGATGTTAGAAGACAACATCTTGCTCCTCTATAAACACAGGCAGGGCCATCCCCGGTGCAGGCAGTAGGAGGTGGCCAACAACCGCTTGTGCTATCTAAACTTTTGGGTTTAACCCTGCACGTTAGTGTTTAAAGTGTGCAGTGCACAGGCCTGTCCCTAACAAGTTAAGCTAGCTCTAAGCTGAGAGCAACCGATGCATCTGGGCTTCAATAGAATAGAAGGAATAATGGGGAAAAAAGTAAAGGAAATAAGGGGAAAAAAGGACCATGTGCTTCTGACACATTTTTGGTCATGGGGTATTTATGTGTCATTGATGTGAGAAGCCTGTGTAAACGCAACATTAAGTTTAGGGCTGATAAAAATAGCGGGAGAAGCAAAATACGCATTCCAAAATCTCATGTGGGAATGCAATTGCTCCGTGTAATGCATCCGTCACGTAAAGCAGCAATAACAGTCTGTGACTTGGCTGGGAGAGCACAAGGCATGACCTGTTTCAATGGAATTTGGGTTTTTTTAAAAAGTCCAGTACAAATTGGAAAAAAAAATCCCAAAACCGTTTAATCTTACCATTCCTTGTTGGTGATATTTACACCAGTTGTAGAGCATCTCTTACATATTCTTACATATTCCGGTGTAGGTGGCAGTGCTGCATGGGATGGCCCAGTAGTAAAGCCTAAGCCCAGGGGATATTTGAATGCAATTCCCTGTTCTGTTGCGTGTTTTCTGTGCGGGTCCCCATTGACTTGAATTTGCCAAGGGATTAGCTACTGTGAATATTCCCAGTTTGGAACCAGAGACCCAATGCAAGGATAGGATTTCTGGAACATGCTAAATACTGTTCATCTCAAAATCAGTTCTCTTCAACCCATTCCCAGCGAAGCACCCAAATGGTGTGTGTTAGAAACCCCCCAAACCTCGGCACCAAGATCTCTGCAGCCATAAGTCCTGGTACTTCATTCCCATGTAGACTACCTGGTTTGTACAGAACCGACTGTTAGGAAGGGAAATAGTAGTATTGTTGTTTAAAAGGTACGATGTCTACTTATTTATTTTTAAAAGAAAAAGAATACAGACTGTGGTCTTCGCCATGCTTTCCAGACCAAGAAGTGCTCAATATTGAAGTTGGTTTAGGTTCCACATAGCTTCCAGGTAGAACTCAGTGGTTCCTCTTTGCCAGCTTTTGAGATTTGGGGCCACATTTTCAGTAAAAGCCCCTTAGGAACTGTGCAGCAGCACAAACGTTGCCTTCAAAGAACAGGTATTAGATTAACTTTCACCGTAATTGGTTGCAATGTTTTAACACTCTACAACAAAAGCACATTGCAAAGGTGAAAAAAGATCTGTTTCAAACTCGAGAATCATCAAAACCTCTCCTGACTCAATAAGCATCTTTATGATGGCTTTGGTCACAAAGATCCAGTTTTGAGAATAAAGCCCTTTTTCACTTGTACATAAATAAATGTAGAAGTCACTACACAAATACCTCTAGAAATACATCCAAGATTATTAATAAGTTTCTAAATGAAATTATTAGTTTGCCTTTAGTCCCACTGTTCTGAATTAACTCAAGTTACATGCTTGCTTTGTGCTGGGCACTTGGGGATTACTTTTTTCCAAGAAAATATTAACATAACTGTCTGAAAAGAAATGGTACAACCTGAAGACCTGACTTGAGTATTCACCTGTTTTTGTGGTGGGTTTGGGGGTTTTCTAAATTTCTGTATCCCTTTCTGTACTCAAAACCATTAAACCTGTGGCATCTGTTAAAGAACTTTAGTCTTTTGCTGTTAAACTGCTGTAATTAAATTGCTGTATCAGCAGTTCCACATTGAGCATCTCTCTCATTCTGAATGGCTGTGATTTGATTATCTCTTCCATGAACCCTTGCAATTCTGTGGATATGCTTCTGTGTAATTAGATGAAGTGTGGTCTGAAAACCAACAATATTTCCTAGCCACTGGTTTTAGAAATCCTTGCTAGAGAGAACACTAGTGATAAACTGGGTTTTTTATTTTTATGCAAATTACAAGTATTATAATCTACCATACACTTTAGCATCAGTTGTTCTTCCATTTGAGAAATGCTGATTTAAAGCAAAGCTTAATACAAATTATTCAGTGAAGCATAATAGTAAAAAAAGAAGAAAAAAAAAAAGGAAAAGAAACTTCCTTCCTTAAAATTATCACATTCGTTTGCTCAAAGACAGATTAGTTTCTTTTTAAAAAAACCCTTACATTTCAGCTAGGATAGTCTTTAAAAATATATATAAACCAAACTTCTTACCACCAAATCACACTGATAGTTTAAGAATGTATTTGTAAATAGATACATGACATATAGGGTCAAATTTTGGGCTTTCCTTACACATCTGTAAATTGACTTATAGTAATGGCAGTCAAACTAGCTACACTGGAACAAGAAAAGATGATTAAAGCACAATTTAGTCCACAGTCCAGTTCTTCTGAGGCTACAAACTCAGTTCCACAGACTCAGATTGTGGCCTATTGGCTGCATCTGATGCTCGGAGCACGTTCCGGCGGGGCGGCAGCACGGGGGTTTCTGCCGATTGTCCGGGGAGCTTTGTGCAGTCAGACAGCTCAACACATTTTCTTTCCCATTGTACATGTGACAGATCAGGTTGCTCCCAACCCTCTGTGATTCAACCGCCCCTGTGTCCCTTCCTTTGCGGAGAGAAGCAGAGTCTCTTCAGTTCTTCACGTCCTACCGCAGAGGACACAGTGTCAACACTTGACATAATAAATACTAACGCAGTCAAGCCAACTGCTTTCATTGGTAACTCATCCCCAAAGGCAACTAAAAAGCCTGTTTCAAAACATATGCCTGCCTGGATGTCAAATAGTGATAATTTCCAACTGACCCCAGCTGGATTGGAGGGAGGGAGCTGGAAAGGATTTGTCCCAACCCTCCGGCAGGTTTCTGGAGCTGTTCATTCCCTCACACTCAGCCCAGGTGAGATTTCTCTTTTTTTCTGGAAACAGACATTTCAATTTCCTTCTTTCATCTCTAGTGGATAACGATGCCAAAAAGTAACATTAGGGATGCGTTAGTACTTCAGGTTTTCTGACACTTATTAAAAACTCCATATGACTATGCCACTGCCTGTCGAGGTCACTCAGGCAGAAACTTTGCGGCACGCCGGCCCTGAAAACTGTGGATTAGGCACTAATGAACTTGTGTGATCAGCCCCATTACCTTCCAAGCTGCAGGTGCTCCAAAGTTCTCTGCCAGTCTGAAAAGAAGCAGGGGGCAAAGAGCGTCTATCTTTTCTAAAGTTTGTTTCCCAGTAGTGAGAAAAAGGAGAAGACATCAGGTTTTGCAAGGAGACTGGGGGATCCCCAAAGACAGGCTCTACCAGGGCAGAAAATTGCAGCTATAAAAGCTCAGGTCTGTCAGGGACAGCATAGGCAAAGCCAGAGCAGCCCTCTCCCCGTGGCACAGAGCAGGGAATTTATAAGGGTAAGAGCGGCTGCGTATTTCTTCATCAGCCTGCATGAACTTTGCCAGTTATTTTAAGTAATAATGATGACATTGTCGCTGCAGCCACCTGGCTACAGAGTTCAGCAGCAAAACTGTTGCTTCTCGGTGACCAGAGTAACTCATCCACCAGCTTGGGGGGTTGTGGAGGGGTGAGCTATTTGCAGAGAGGTCCTCCTGCAAAGTATCAAATAGTGCAGCTCATTTTGCAGTGTGAGATGTTTGTGGGGGAATGGAGACCCGGGCTTGCTGATCTGGGACAGAACCCTGATGTGCTCACTGTAAGAAAAGCTGCTGCTTTCTGCCATACCGCTTTCGCACTGTGATGGATCACGCTGAATCTCTGGTAGGAATCACTGAGTCATGTGGTTATGTCCATTGCATCCCACAGGAGATGAGATTGGAGCTCTTTCACTCTCTGACCTTAAGGTTTTGATCCCCATTCTTCAGTGCACCCCACCCGCAAGTGCTCACTGCTCCTCCCGTGGGATTAGAGCAAAAGCAAGTGCTCCCAAACCTAACTCTTGAGCCCATTAATTAAGAGATCCCTCGTTGAACAGAGAGCAGAAGTAATCCAAGGACCCAAATGAACTACAGTCCCTGCCCTGCTCCCAGCTTGACCCACTGGCATAAAGTCAGTCCTTTCTCCTCGCTCTCCAGTTCTTCTCCTTCATGCCCTCACTTGACTCACACTCACTTCAGTGAATATGAAATAAGCAAAACACCAAAACATCCGAAAAATTTAAGTAACTCTGTTTTGGTAGCAAATAAGAAGAGTCTGTGGGCAAATTAGAAGCATCGATTCCTTCCATTGCATTATTAAGAAGAGTATTTAGTGTACACCAGGAGAATTTCATCTTATCCATATGTAAATCTCTGTCGTTTTCTGTTTCTTGATAAAAATGCCAACCTGATTCCAGCATCCTGCCTTAAGCAAACTGTGCAAAAATATTAACATTTCATTAATAGAACATACCCTAATATGTAAATGATGATACATGACAAGCTGCTCTTTATAGCAGTAATTGCCTAACGCAGGAGGGTCACAGAAGCTGAAATTTTGGTGAGCAACAGCCCTGGGACACGTGGCTGTGCTGTTACTAACAACTTGGGAAGCAAAGAAAATCCAGTGACTTGTGGTGTGAGTTGGCTGGAAATTACTCCGTGTTTCTGAGGTTAATGAGAGAGGAATTAAACGCGTTCACACGTGTGGTATCTCTGAGCTGGTTCTGTAACAGCTGTTAATGTAGGACAGAAGTAATAAACCAATAAATTAAAGGTTCTTAATTATCATTAGAAAATATTGCTATCTTTAAATGCAGATGCAAACTGGGGGAAAAAAAAGTAAAGAAGTTTCTGTTTTTAAATTAGCATGAATTAAGGAAAAACAGGACTCAGATTTTCTCTCTGTCTTGTTTCAACTGGGGGAATGCTGAATATGCAGTGATTTTATTTTAGGTTTTTTACATAAATAATAATAGGAAATGGTAGATAGTGGCATCTCAGCACAATTCTAATTTAATGAGAAACAATAAAATAGTTTTCCAAAGGGGCCTATTTAGGTCCAAGAAAGGTGGGTATTAAACTTCCAAGATTTATTTTACTTTTATTAAGGTATGCTGATGTGCGTTTCCTATGGCTGTGCTCTATCTGCTGATTAGATGTCTTATCATTTCCTTAGTTGGAAGAGAGCTGATGTTCTTCAGACTGGGTAATTTGAAAAGGCATCAAGCAGGTCACTTTTTTTTTCAGCTGTGGTTACACTGATCTGCGTCACAAAACATTTCCTTTGGCTTTGGGCGAGATGGTGTGATGAGAGGAAAGGGAAGGGAAGCCAATTCTGGACCCACTGGCACAAGGCTGGCTCTGTGGAATTTAGAAAAGGAGGAGAATCATAACTCAAGGAAACCCAGGGAAATATCACAGAAGCTTCTTCTCACCTCTGCCAGAAAAATTCAAATACAGAGTGTGACACATGGCACAGAGTGTCAGGTGAAAGGGAAACTGAGTCACTGTGTGGTGGATGAGCATCTGCAGGGCACATCAGAGGCATTGCCTTCTGCGATGGAAGCCAGAGCTTTCCCAGGCCCAATTTGCCTCATACTCCAGTGAACAGATAGTATCTATTTGGATTTTATGGTCCAACCCCAAAGAAAATGTCTTACTCCTGTTCGTAGGAGCAGCACTAAGGCTGTGTTCTCCTCATGGGTCTGGGCCTCCTGGGGGGTTGTGTCTATGTGTGTCTGTACATTTAGCATCTAACTGAACTCTTTCAAATCTGCAGCTTCAGTGCAGGGTGAGAAATGCCTGCCTGGAAGGCTGCTGTACCCACGGCACTGCTCCCTGGCTGCTGAGGCACCATTGCGAGATACCAACGTGTGAATATTTTTCAGGCATAAGTTTCCCTTTTTCTTCATCATCTTTGCAATTAGAAATTTTGTTTCTGTTAGCAGCAGGTATTTTTCCAATAAGAATTCATTCAGTCCTAAATCTGGGTTGTGGGGTTTTTTTGTGAAAACCAGTTTGATGGAGATACTGTAGCCAGCCCCAGCCCAAGGGAGGTTTGAGTCGGCTACTGAACCCTGTTGCACCCCAAGTTTCTCAGCTGGGCACCAGCAACGTACTTGGCTAAGGCAGGAGGGTGAGCAAATCTGCACCACGGACCTAGATTCGTGAGGTATGACTGCACGGCTCCCTCCTGCTTTCTTCTGATTCAAAGACACAACAGCACTTGGGGTTGGACTCGATGGTCTCTTGAGGTCCCTTCCATCCCCTACAATTCCGTGACTGTGATTCTGCTGACTGAAGGCATAGGTTACTTAGCCTGCAATTAGTGAGAGAATCCCAGGAGGGTCTTTTCCTGAGAGTGATTCAGTAGGTGGTTATTGTATCTCATATCTTTTGGACTTTATTTTTAGGCTAAAAAGCTTTAAAACATCCTTAGGAAGAATATAGAGATTCCCTCAAAATATTGCAGACGTAACTATTACTACAGTGATGTCAGTATAGTCAAATATATAATTTCATGTCTGAGCATTGTTACTACTACTTAGCATTTTAAAGCCTAATCAGCACTGTGCCAGATTCTGGAGCATTCTGGGTTTGTTTCCAGCCTTTTCCTTATCTGTGAAATCTGCAATGTAATATGTTCTTGTGATGTGGTTAGGTCCACATGTTTAGAAGGAAATTAGATGACCCCTAAGCTGTCAGGGGGTTCTGAGGATTAAGACGCATGTTCCCACACTAGGAATGGCACAAGTACTATGGGCTTTTCACGTGAGTGGGTTTTCTTCCAAGTACTGTGTTTCTGCTATTTAGCTGAGATTTTACTTTGTTAGAAACTCCTCCTATTAACCTATTTTACCCAATTTCTTTGCATAAATTGTTATATCCTCCCCATACTTGTCTATCTCATTAGGGAGAGAGGATCAGTTCTTCCCGTACGATCCCAAACGTTCGTCACAGAGGTGCCCTGGGAAGGGTTTCGGCGTGCTCTGCCCGGTGCTGAGCAGTTGCTCCTCTCTAATTAGGTTTCAGAGTATTTCCCGTAAGTGCCGCAGACTCGGGGAGCGGCATTTGGCCGGTTTTAGGTTAATAAATAAAATCACTTCTTCAGGAGCAGCAAGACTGATGGTTTTCGATCATTCCTTGCTGACTGTTTTCAGTGATTCTGTTTGACATCGACCGCTTGGGACACCTTTTTGGGTAAATTTCAGTAGACATCATTATGATCAAAAAATAGCATATATTTGTATTTAAAGCTCATAATTAACTATTGGAATTCATATTTAAAACATTGTTTGCTAGTTTCCAGTTTCTGTAATGTCTCTTTAGTTCACATCATCTTTTTTTTGTTCCAAAGGTCTATGTTAAAAAATGCTCTTTCTTCCGAAGGACACTTGCTGTATAATCCTTTGTTAGGATAACAGGACCATCTGGTCCCATCCATCTCTCTACAATTTGATGCTGGGTTAATTGCACCCTGTCAGCATGCATGATTGACACTATGTTTTCTCTCTTCACTAAGAGTAGTCTATTAACAATGCAGTTTGTCTGAATTCTAGGAGATCTTTTCACAGCTGCTTGTGTGGGACCATATACGCTTCCCAAGTTTTGCTATCAGCCATTACAATAAAAATACATAAAAAGTAAATTAATAATAGATATTCTCAAATTTGTTGGATAGGTGCAACCCAACACATTCTTCTCTAAAATGGAATAAGCTGGTTTTGAATCAGTAAATTAGAGGGTCCATTATTTCCTTAGCAGAACAAGAATGCACATCTCTCCATCCTGTTGTAAGCATATTGTCCCTGCAGCATGACGCAAATTAATGGGCACAAGTCCTCTGGCTTCAACTGAGCTACATTAATTTATCCTAGCTTTAGTCTGACCTCAAGTTGTAAAATGCTTAATACACGATACTTCTGGTTTTTCTGTAAATATAACCAACTGCGTCACAGGCTGGGCAACTGTTCCCATTTTAGCAAGTAGCAGGACAGCAAGGTGTGTTCTGATCCTGTGTACACTGTGTTTTAACATGTGGATCTGTGTGTTTTGCTGTGTTTGCTGCAATGAAGGCGCGTTGTTCCCATTCAGCTCAATGTGAGGCCCAGCAATAAGGCCCATGGTCCATCTCAGGCTTTTGCAGTAAGGGTTCTCCTGCTCTCATGGTACCTGATTTGCAACACATCTGCTGATGGATATCCCAGATTCACTGTTTGCCATTAAAAGAGATGGGCCAACCAGTTCATAAATTTAAGGAAAGCCAATTTAGCATCTCTATCAGTTTTATAATTCAGACTTCTGTAAGCTTAGATTTCTTTAAGTCACTTGATTGAGAGAACTTCCCTAGTCCTGGTCTTTCAGTGCTTTGTCCTTTCCGTTGCCAATACACCCATGCCATGAGGGTTTAACATTACAAGGTAATACTTTTATTACCCACTTAATACTTATTTTACATGTGTTGACATTAAGCTAAGGAAACCTATGCATCATTTTCCAATGCATAGTTTCTATTCAGAAAATACGCTTGTACTAGGAGTTGAGTGGTCAAAACTTCTGCAGGGACACCACATGTTAAGTATAGAGAGGTAAAACAATATGCAACAGCGAGCAAGATGTCAGAAAACTTAAAAGGGGTCAGTTTTCTATTTGGTTGGGAATTTTACACTGCGACACTTTCTGACTGGCAATGCCAGTTTCTCCAGACTGTCATTTTTCTACGAACATAATGTTTGCAAGGGTTATTGAGAACAGTTGGGGGTTCTTTTTTATGTCATTTCATCTGGCCAAAGTTAGAGGCTAACTTCAGAGCATCAGAAAGCTTATGGACAGCAGTTATAATATCCCTCCTCTTATCCGGGATGAAGCCTGTGATCACCCACCCACCAGACGTGCTGGGGTGGGTGGGGGTCTCTGCTCTGTGGCCCTGTGGTCATGCACCCAGCCAGAATGTCGGATGAACAAGTCAAGTTCTTCTGTTTGCACAAAATTATTCCCAAAGAAGTATCAGGATGAGCTCATAAACCACAATGTAGAGAATCTTGGGCCGTGCTATCCCACATCCCAGCAGGTGCCAAAACACTCTGCTAACATCTGACTTGTGGAAAATGCTGTTTTAACAGGTGGCAGGAGAAAAAAAAAACCTTGGGTTTTATTCTGATTGAGGACAGAAAATTTTCATACCATCTCTACTTCTGGTAATTTTTACTTTAATTATTGTTGGTTTTGTTCTATAATTCTCTTCTTCCATAACTTCAGCAAACTATTTCTAGATCTGAATCACAGTTTTCTGGTACAAACACTTGAAAAACACTTCCTTATCCTCAGTGAATATTAGACTTTTACGTAACGTGTGTGTATTGCTTACTTACACTAACTTTGTCTCATATACCTTCACTGTGCAAATGTTAATCTGTGACCCATTTCATAAAAATTCTTTCTAGTATTATTGGTGGCTTTATTTATTTATATGGTGAGAGAACAAGAGGTAGGTCAGTGTTGCTCTGTACTAGATGTTATAGCTCTTTCTTTTCTTTTTTTACAAAGCCCATCCCCTTCCCCAAAGATCGCTCAGTCGGGAGCTGCAGTTTTGATTGTCACATCCTAACTGACAAGCCAAGTGCCGTTCCCGATTGTACTGTAACTGAGGCTGGAACGGGGCTCTTTGTTTTCCCCTTAGATGTTGGATAACTGGCACGTCTCCATGTGTGTGAGGAGATGTGAAGACTCTGCGATATTATCAAACATCATTTCTAAAGGAAATGACAATTCTTTTTGTTACTTTCATTGGTACTTTTACATGGCAGTTGCTATCATTTAATGTAATTATATCTTTCGCTGGTTTTTATTCTTCTATTGTACATATATTCATGCTTCCTCTGATGATAGTTTTCACTGCTGCTCCTGGTTTTCTTACAGAGAAATTAACGGATTGCCTTGCTGCACCTCAAGAGATATGACCCCCGAAAATCCTGGCCGGAAATTTTTCCATCTCAGGCTTCTCACTGATGGAGCCCTGAACATTTCCATTCCTACTAACTCTGTCCTCTACCATATTTTTGCAATTGTCATGAGAATAGTAGTTCATTGGATTAATCTTGTTCCTAGTCATCAAATTATTATAACTTAGTTTCAGCAAATACAGTAGCTACTCAAAAAACACATTACTTCGTAGAGCTGGTTGAAATATTGTGCACATACAGCAAATGCGACAAAATTTGCCACTTCACTGGGTTTGCAAAAAGGGAGAAAAGGAGAAAGAACCCCCCCCTTTTTTTTCCTGCTGTAATATCACTAATTACCTCATTAGCAAAAGGCCATTCCATCAACAAAAATGTGCTTTTTGTACTTTTTATGTAAGTGACCTTGGAAGTTATATACGAAGCAGAGGTTTTGTTGTAAATTTTTTTTTTTTTGGACCAAAAAATGCAAATACCTGATGATGCAAAAGATAGCAGAGAAGAAATAATTCTAGCTTCAGATTCGAGACAGTTATGCTGGGCAGCAGCAATACTGTCGATGCCACTGGACCTCGGTTAAAAGCCTCTTGTCTCTGCATCCTTGGGCAAGTCTGTTCAAGCTCCTGTAACTCTGCTTCCTGCTCCCATTTTCTGCCTTCTGTGGTGAGATCTTAGGGGCACAAAACCGTCTTTTATTATCTTCTGTATCTTGCTTTGTAAAATTTAATTGAAGTGTCTGGTGGGGGCTACATAGGTGTAATAATGTGCGAAGCAGCGTAATATTGCACAAGCCAATTAAAGTACGTTTCTTCCTACTAGATGAAGAACTGCCCGTCACCAGGAATTTCTCTCAATAGGAAATAGAAATCTACCTGGATTTCTGCTGTGTGATGTCGGAAACCCTGGCAGCCTCCTGAGTAAAACAGGGCTCATAGTGATGGAACAGCCACAGAGTTCTCCCACTTCCATGGGTGTTTCCAGTGTTCCACTGGAAGGATATTTGCACCCATGTGCCTGGCTGCACAGTTGTGAGGAGCGCAGCCATCAGAGATGTGATTGTAATGTAATTCATACCTACCTGGCAGAAAATAAATTGGTATTTCATTTTATTATGCCACGTATGGTAATACCTGATCCCGTGCAAAGCAGCGGATGAGTTAAAGGCAGGTTGTGATGGTGTGTTTCTGAGTACAACTGAGAATGCAGTTATCTAGCACCCTGGGTACAGCAGGAATACCTGGTAGATTACAAAATGAGTGACCTGCTAACTTAATTCTCCTACCTTGGCAGCTTAGACAGGTTCTGTTGGTGAAGTCACAAGGCACATACTGACTGTATCCTAGTGATGCACCCACACCGCATTGCCAGGAGCTGACAGATTCATCCTGCCTGTGGCAAACAGACACATACAGCACGAGGCTACTCCGGTGTGTTCTACTCCAGTGTAACATCCCCACGTGCAGAAAACACTCCTCAGAGTTCCAGTTGGGATGATTTCTGTTCAGAAACAAGTGAAGAATATCCCTACTTTTTATAAGCCAGTTAATTGTACTGTGGGCAAAATTGTGACTGCACTGAAATCAATGGTAAAAGGTGCTTTTGACGGACCAAAGCTGGAATTGTGATGTTGTTTCTGATACCAATGACAATAGTGCTTCCCAATCAAGGACCAAGAGAAAATAAAAGGTGTCTCCACCTTCTTTTCAGAACTGAATGTGTAAGCTTCTTAGGCAGGGGCATTTGTAGCCCAACTCAAATAGGTTCCCTCAGGAAAGCTAACGACAGCTAAAATTGCAAGCATAACTCTATTTTGTAAAATAGTTTCCTATTCTAAGGTTTCCAATGCAGATAGAATCCAGGTGGGGTTTTTCCTTATAATTTCATACCTACCTGATGGGCTGTTCTATGACTCTGTGATCAAACTTTGCTCTTGCAAAGTCTCGACTTTGAGCTTAGACAGAGGCTGCTGCTCCTGCGGCTCGATGGCTCACGAGCTGGCTTTTCTCAGGGGTAAACTGAAGGGGACAAAGCATCTGGGGAAGGAGTGACCAGCCTATGCTCAAGTTTGGTCTCTGCAGACCCGGGACTTTGAGTCTGAATGAAATCCAAGCTAACAGAACCAGAGGAGAGGTGGCCAGCTACAAGCAGGGAAACTCAGACGAGTTCTGTCAGAGCTAATGAAGATGCCCCAAGCACGCAGCAGTGCACAGCCCAGCATTCAGCGTGCTGTTGCGGCTATGCACGAAGGTTAAAAAGCAGTCGAGTGGCAGGGATTCTTACTGGCTTGTCCCCCCGCCCTAAACGAGTATGAGGCACCCCTACCTGTGCTTCCTTTCCTACACGAAGCCTGGATGCCCATCTATTCATGGGAATCCAAGTAAGCAGTACAATGGGAAGGGCAAGCATAGGCAGTCAGACACAGCTTACGGGAGTGGGTGTTCCTGCACTAAAAATCTCCCTGTAAGAGTGTTTAGCGATAGACGCAGCTTACAAAGAACATGGGGGGGGGTTGTTGTTTGTTCCCAAGTCCAGAGACTGTGAGGTTTCACTTCTCAAGACACAGTCATTTTTACAGTGCACTTTCATACTGTCAGAGTTGCTGGGGAAGAAATTCAGTCAGCCATTAAAAGGTGGGAAAGCATCCTGCTGTTATGTATATGAGAGCAGGGCTTTGTCTTGTCACATGTCAGATACGCAGCAGTAGAGGGAGAGAAAATCGTATTGGTATATGATGGAGTTTGCAAGATGTCCTCCAAACCTTAATTATTGGAATGTGTCCTGGGATAAGTGATGCTGTCATTGAACCCTGATTAGTTCAGAGGCAGGGTGGATGCAAGAGGGAGGAAACATAATGTCAGACTGGTTAATTAGCAAGCAAGTAAGAGCAACCCAAATTGTACAATCTGATGAGCAATTTGTCACCCACTCATTTTAAATGAGAAATGTGGTATCGCTTTGTATTTGCCTTATATTTTCCATTTTTTAATCTCTTTATACGCGAACTAACTTTGTGACTGCTCTGTGGAGTAAGCAAGTGTTAGTGTGCTTACTACTCAGGGAGATAAACTCCAGGCTGAGTAAGTGACTTGTCCAGAGGTTACACATCAGCATCACTGGTGAAAACCTGCAAGGCTGAACTGGCAGCCATATACTCCAACCTGGTTTAGAAATAAGGAAATAGGGTGCAGAAAAATTACAGGGATGGAAAGGAATGTGAAACTCAAGGTCAGACCACTTTGTGTGATCATACCGACCTCAGCGCTCCCCAGGTTTGGGTTCATTTACCATTCCTAGTGGGCATACAGATTTTTAGGACATGAGCGGGGGGTAAATACATTTTGTGCTACTTTGGTGAAACAAAGGCTACTGGAAGCTGATTTAAACTGGCAGGTGGGAGGCTCTGTCTGCACACAGGTATTCTTCAGTGCCATGGTGTTGCCAAAGGGCTTCTGCAGCATCAGGGCTCTGCTGGGGCAAAGCAGCCAAGAGCATCCACGGACAGAATGTTACCACAGGGATCGGGTTTGGTCAAAGCCAGGGGAGCACCAGGCATTCTTCCTTCCACCTTCCCCTTCCCGGGCTGCATCTCAGACTTTGCTTAGGACCATTTGTGAATGCTGAACTTCTAATAGACTTGCGTGCCAGCCTTCCTGACATTAATTATTTGAACAATTCTCAATACTAGTTATTTGAACGTTTCATGAAAGCAAACCTAGCTCTCAGCAGACTGCTATTTCTTTGTAAATGCTCAGTAAACATTACCCTTTAGAATGGAGAAGGGTAATCATCCAAACATGTAACTTGGAAGGTGTTCAGCCAAAAAAAGCAGCAAAGTCATTTCCCATTGTTCTTTCACAACGGGAAGATTATTTTTTTTTTTAGCCTTTGAAAAGTACAGAGTACTGCAGCATTTCCTGGATCACTTTTGAAGACTTGCAGCTTCTGAAGGAGTCCTTGAGTGATCTTACGAATGAGCGGTGCTTTAAAGCATCATATCAAGATTTTATAATAGTGTCTTCAAGATGTCTGTTACATTTAAAGTCTGAAGAAGGGTTTGTCTTTCTGAGAGTTTGCCTGTCTTTTTCCAGTCTAATCAGTTGATCTAATAAAAGGTGTTGCCTCCACCTACAACCTGCATATTTCTCATATTGCTAGAGCATCACAACCACCATGTTAGTACCCTTGCCACCATAAGAGTGCATATGCACATGGATACCTATTTCCAGAAAGCGATAAAAAAGGACCAGTTGAAGGATTTTTCTTTTTAAATGGGGGGAAGGCTTTTAATTCTAAAAGCATATATGTCTTAAGGATAAAGATTTCCTGTAATAAGTCCCCTGCTGTTACTGCAAGATTCAGGAATTGTGAACTGCCCTGAGCTCTTCTGCTTTGTCCTTCCAGTTCCTAACAGTCCACAGCTCTTGGTCATTTACTGATGCTTGTTATTCCCAAGCATTTTGCAACCCAGCAGTTATAGCAGGCATGGAGCAGGTTTTCTGTGGGTCTTCTGCATTAAGGATCTGCCATGGATGGCTGTGGGCCTTGGTCCTTCTGAAGTTCCTTCCTTTCTGTATAAATCCAGCTCAGCACATGATAGTGGCATCTGGGCAGGGAGAGAAATTTGGGAAAACCCTCTTTGTGTTGAGACTGACATATTCAGAGCCCTTGTGTGAGGTCAGCTGTACCCAAAACCAGCACTGAGTATTGTAGGGATCTTGGCAAATAGGTTTCTGTGCCATTCCTTGGATGCATTCCAGTGGGGACAATAGCTCCAGCAGAGCAATGAAATGCAGAGTATCTCGTGAGTGATTTATAATAGTCATGAGGTAAATTTGGGGTTTCTTTCAATAATTTTAACCTGGTGCTGTACAGAAAATGATTACATGTCTAACATGATGCGAGGCCAAGCTCTGCACACACATGGAATGTAAAACTACAGAAGTAATCTGGAGTACAAGAGATGTTTAATTGAAAAAATACATACATATAGATAGATATATATAAAACAAGATGAGCTGCTTTCTCTAAGTTACGCTAAGTTTCTTTGTTTTACACTTTATCCTTTAATCCTTCAATAGACTTTGCCTCCAATGCCGGATTAATTTGATACTAGAGCAAATAACATTTATTTTGTAAAATGTTGGGTTAGATTTCCGGTAATGACAGCAAGATGTTACAAGTAAAATCAAGATGAACTCAACCATCACCTAGAACAGTCACAGCTGTTAGGATCTCAGCTAGTGAACATGGGATTTGTGGGGTTTTAATGTAGTCCTCCACCCTAAACTTAAACTAGTCCGGATGAGAACATCTCTGGGTTGTCTGTCCCACTGGAGTTCTCCCTTGCTCAGCACGTGGAGTCAGTGGAGGCCCTGGAAGTCTGGCCACTGGTTAAGCACATCTCACCTCAGATTCGAGTCCTGCAGCAATTCTGCTCTGTTGAATGTGGACTATTCAGCACCCATCCAGTTGGCTTTAGTTTTGGAGAGATAAAACATGGTCCGATCCAATGTGATGCAATGCTGCACGATTGCTGCTGATTGTTTTAAGTTATTTCAAGTCAGTTACTTATTATCGTTTTGGCTAACAAATATTGACACATCAGTATTCCAGCCATGGCTGAACTGACATGAGCATATAAATACGATGCTAAGCAAGCTGGCAAGTACCTTTTGTTCACAGCTACTCAAATTAAAGACAGGTACTTTGGTGTGTCTTCAACCAGAAACAAACTGTGAAAATTCATTTCCCAGTGCTATTTGGGTATTTTTGTAGCTCACTATGATCACGCTGCATATGCAGATACAAGTTAAAAATAAGCTTTTCAACTCTCGCTTGTTTATACAATATTAGGAGCCCTTTATAAAAATGGATGTTAATTAATGCTGTATTTTAATGGCATTCCTATGAATTTGTAAGTACATTCTGGAGAGACTTTCAAATATAATTTACTTTCAAAACAATTGTGATTTTCATTATCAAAATAATTCAAATATTATTTTCTGATTTCCACTACCTTTGCTATGCAGTTGGCTATGCTTGGATGTCTCACATGTACAGAAGAGAAGAAAAAAAAACTAAGATTTTTTTCTTAATTTTTTTCCAAACTAATTTTTAATTAGACTTTCCCTCTCCATTTCAGCCTGCTCATTTGCAGAGAGTATTAGGTATGCGTTAAGTTTTCAGAGAGGTTAGCCATACATTTCTACTCATGAAAAATGTCGTTACATGTTTAATTATCTATTCGAGATATCTCGATAGCACCTGGCTATCAAGTCAACTACACCCATGCAGTCCCAGGAGTCCTACTACACACAGTGGCACTGACAGGGGTGCTCTCCACCGCGGCGTGCTTTCTGATAACTCTTCCTAAATTATTTTGAAGGAGATTTCAATGTTTTCAGAGGAATTCCTTTAAGTTGTGGGGATTATTTGTTATGCAAACTATGGTGTGAACTTTCCTGATTTAGCACGTTGTTCCGTAGGACCGAGCGGAGAGCTCTCCAGTGTGAAGTGTTAAATTATGATCTGCAGAATAACGGGACCATACGCCGCTCGGAGTAGTGAACGTGTAGGGCTGCACCATATGCCGTGTCTAAGGGAAGGGTGGGAGCGCGGCTTTACGCTTCCTTAAACCCAGCTTTGGGACAACTGCTGAACCCCCACCAAATGCTGAATGCCTTTGGCTGGGGTCTTGTTGCTCTCGTTCCCACCACCAACCACAAGTGGGTCTCAGGCTTTGGGAGAAGGTCCTGGAGGTGCTCAGGGCAGCCACTCAGTTCAGTTGTTTCTAGCTGCTAACAGAAACAAATTGCTCAGAACAAATAATGGCCTTAAACTCACAAACCAGTTTGTACTTTGTCTTAACTACTATTTTAATTTTTTTTCTGTTTCTATACTCATGGTTTCTGGGTTGAGCTGAAGCTAAAAATGCCAAAATACTTTGAATTTATCTGTACTTGTGGTCAGCTTCATGCCAGAGCACATTAGCAATAACGTCTTTCCTCACAAGATTTTTGTCTCTTGCACAAAGAAAAGCTCAGAGAAACAGCCCTGCTCTTGGGACCACAACTGAACAGGCTGAGCAACCAGACGTAAGCTGTGAGATAAACCGTTGCCTATGTAAAGTTTAGATCTTAAGCTGAGCTTACAGTTTCCATCTCTAGTAGCAACAACAGGCTGGAACCGAAATCCCTTGCCCAAATGTCTTTGAACTTCTGGAGGGTTACAGGCAGCTGAGATTACAGGATTCTCAGCTTGGACCCACCTCTTTTTCTTTGTATTAGTTTTAGGGGCCGTCTTCAGTGTGTTTAGTCAGCACCAGAGAGACCGTCCTGCTGCGTAACCACTTCTGATAATTCTCCCTAGGTTTAAAGGACATGTGCCCAATGTTTGTTTGGCTTTGGGAGAAGGAACAACTAAGCTGTGCATCAAGGGGGGGATAACAAACATTTCTGCTTCCACAACTGTCTGAAACACAAAGAGAAAATCTTGTCTAGACAAGTAAACTATTCAACTTTCTTTTTATAGAAAGCATAGGAAATGCTTCCTTTATCATCTGCCTATTAATTAGAAAAGGAGGTATGGCTTTAAACTCCCTTTGACTCCTTAAGTGACACAAAAGTCTTGTACCAGAACTTTCCACCCGGTCCGTGTAGTTGTCAAAAGACAAGGGGATGCGTCAGCTGAAGCAGCTGCACGGGGTGAAGCAGCGCAGTCAAAAGTTGTTATGGAATGGTCTGCTCCGTGCAAAAATGATTGCAAATGCAGAGACAATAAAACTTGAAACATGTTAAAATCCAGCACAGTTACACATCTGAGTTTCCATTTATTATGGTTCGCTATTTTAAAATGGATCCTGAGTCATAAACATGGCTGCCAGGAGCTCCACCTGGGTCCCATGAAAAAGATAATAAATACCCCTCCCCTGACTTTCTTCTGTCATATTACAGATATTGCAGTGATTGCTTTGGGGCTTTCAACCAGGGCCATAGGAACCGTGTCCCCTGTGCTTTCCTCTCGCCATAAGTCGTGGTTATAAAACATTTTCATCTGTGCTCTGTATCAGAAAGCATCTGCATTTTATTATATTTCATCTTTGTGCCAAGAAAGGAATATGTTTTGGAACTTCCGAGCACCGTCATATAATTTTCATTAATAAAAGGAGGAGGGAAGTGCCATCATTCAGCACTTGAAATGACCTTAAGAGGGGACCCAGGCGAAACTGTGCAGGAACAAAAGACCAGGCCTAGCAGGGCCCAGGGCACCCGTGGTAGAGGTTCCTTGACGTTACACCACGAATGAGCAGTTGGTGCTGGTGTCTCCATGTTAAAAAATGAAAGGGAAAAGAGAAAAAAGAAAAAAATAAAAAAGAAAGAAAACTGTTTCTGATTACTCACAGAAAGTAAAATACAGATACCCTGTAGTAGCCATATATCAGCTCAGCTTAAGTACATTCAGCAGCGTAACTAAAAAGCCATGGCGCTTTTTATTATCATTTATTTCTAGAATAATCTGTGCCAGACCTGTCCACTAGCAGCAAAGAGAAGCCTTTTTTTTTTTCTTTTTTTAATTTTTTTTGGCAGAAAGAAGCTGTGATGGTGCAGCCATGAAACCACAGAACTCCCTGACCTTTCTCGGGTGTTGGCAAGGCATTAACAACACCTCTCCTCATCCTAACCTTCCAGTCATTTCTTTAGCAGTATAAAGTCTACCAACACATGCTGGCAGGTACCTGATGGGATACATGGAGGGCATGTTCTCTAGAGTTACCAAACCCAATGCCAATGGATAGGTTGTTTGCGATGCAGAAGAGCGAGCTCAGCTCAGCTGGTCCCTCCCTGTCCTGTTTTTCAGTGACATTTATTTTCTCCGTGAATTTAGGAGGTGGTATAATCTACCTCAGTTTCCCTATGTGTGAAATGAAACACTGTTACTGGTCTTTGCAAGACCATAACAAGGACAGAGAGGTCAATAAAAGCTCTCAGCTGAGAAGTGCTTTGCAAGTGCAAATTACTTTTTGGTGAAGTTGTGTAGCTAATATTTTAGCTTTCTTTTTTTCCCCCCAGTTTTAAATTGTTATCTTGAAAATGCACAATAGCAAATTTTTACAAACTTTAACCAATCAGGATCAGCCCTCCCAGATAATGTAAATACAATTAGTTGATTTAAAGCACATTTCATGTTATGCTTATCTGCTAAGTGTTTCGGTTATGGCGTTCATACAGAATGAGTCACTCATACATATTCCTCAAGGAAGAGCCAAAAGATGGAAGGAAAATACAGCCTGAGGAAAAAGTCTATAAAGATTTCTCGCTTTTCTAATCCCTTCTCTCTAATGTTTCTTTGTAAATTTGTCAGATGGGAATGAAATTGCCTCATAACTCTCCAGACGTGAAGAGCATCACTGCACAAAATTACGTACTTGTCAAAGCAAGGGGGAATTTATGTTGGTGTTCCTGAGATGTGATTTTATTCAGTCTATTTCCTTTGTGCACATCATAGCAACTAGAAAGACAAAAACAACTAGTTTATGTATATCTTCTTTTTTTCCCCTCCTTTTTTTCACCTCTGGTGAATTTTTTAGCTTCTGTTTTTCCCTTTTGTTTTCTTATCCTCCCCCTCCCTCCTTTTATCTACTGCTTATTGCTAGTGACAGTAAACTTCCATCCAACAGCGCTGTGATGAGAGCAGCTATGATTCTACCAGCACCAGGCAGTTCAGACAAGTGCTACGGTAATTTCCCCATGGAGCACAGAGAAAGGTGTGGCTTCTGTCCTGGTTAGGAAAGATCTTGGGTTAGAAACCTGAAACATATCTTACAGGCAATCAAGTTATTGTTTAAATTCATACATTGTGTTATATTTTAGTATTTTAATTTAAACTTTGTGCATTTTCATTCTAAAGCTTCTGCAGCTGACCATTACAGTTAAACTTGCAGAAAACTTCTTCCAGTGACACCAAAGTCCAGGTTCTTTGTGATATTTTGAGTAATATAGTTCTCAGTCTTTGTGCAGTATTTCTTCCTTTGGTCTAAAGCTCTGTTATTAAATGAAGTCTAAAGCATTAGGTACATAAACTCTGAATTTCAGCTACTCCTGGCCATGACCTTCTCAAGACATTTAAAAAATTTCAGCTTTTTAATCCTCTTATTTGCATTTCTCCAAAACACCTAAGATGGTCTTAAAACCAGTCTTAATGGAGGGAGAAGAAAAAAAGATCTTCAAGGCATTATTCATGATGGATCCATTAACCTCTTCTAAGCAACAGGATGACGACTCATCTAACCCCACAGAGCCTTTAGGCATAGGATGAGCAGAGATACAGATCTATCTATGCTTCATCTTACCTGCCCTGAGGACAGTCCAGAGCTTCCCCCTCCTGCAGTTCCATCAACCAGCAGGAAGAGACTAGAAGACGTAACTTGGTCTGGACATTTTCCAGGTGGATGCAGGTGCCCAGCTCGGTTTATTTTACACCATTTCACTCCCCTGGGCTTATGTTAGATCAGGTGCCCCTCCAGCCATCTTTTAGGAACAGTCAAGCTCTGATTTCATCTTACCTAAAAAGGAGCTATAGTTTGGCTCTTACAGTCTAGCCATGTATGAGGCTTTGTAATACTGAAGATGGGCTTCAGTGGTAGAAATCAAAGGCCTCTCCTTTCCCTCTCCCCGTCCCTTTAGAAATTGGTGTTCACTTCCTGCATGCATCTAAAGCTATCCAAGTGCAAGCAGGGTAAACTTCTGTATGCTCTTCACACTGAGAAATGTCATATATTTACAAGTAAAAGAAATATTCTCCAGATGATGAATGTGGTGATACAGGAGTCGGTGATATGCTGAGGGTTTTGCAAAGCAATGTTAGGAAAAAATTATTTAACTGCACGTTAAGTTTCCTGGGAGATGGACTGTGAGGTGGTTCATTATCTAGCAAAACAGACTCCTAATGTATGCTTCTGTGTTCTGTTACAGTATAAAAAGATCATGGGCACTAAAGCTCAGATTGGCTCTGTCCCTGCTATGAAAGTGTCTGTAAAAACATATTTGAACTAGATTTCAAACTGGTTTTAAGTTCTTCAAACTGGTTTTAAGCTGCAAGCTGGTCCATGACCAATTCCTGTGTGACAAACACCACAGAGGCTGTGGGCATGGCAAAGGCTGCGCAGATCCCTGTGATCAAACACCCCATCTCTATATTGCAAGGCTCTTTGTGTGACCCCCCAGATGCTATTGCACTACACAGGGTGAGAAAAGGAAAGGCAGTGTCTGCTCCCATCGTTACCCCTGTCAGAAACACGGTCGGGGGTGTCAGCAGTGAAATAGCCAATGGCTGAGAACAGCCCCTCACGGCCTGTGGACCCAGACAGAGATGCTTCGTGCTACCTGTTGGACTGAGAGGTGAGTGTATTTCTTTTGCCTTCATCATGGTCTGGTCCTATAAGCGTCTCCATGTGAAACAACCCTTGAAGTCAACAGGCCCCTAGTGCTGTTGGTTCATATTAGGGATCTATCAGCATTTTATCTTAGCAAGGGTGTAAAACACTAGCCTAGAACAATGAAGAAGAGTTCCTGGAGTCATCCCAGTGAGCTCTCAGAACAGTTTTCTCTGCAGTATGTGGGGTATAAAATTATCGTGATATTGATGGAGCTGGTCTACACAGCCTTGATCGAGGGCTGGGAGATCTCTGTGAAAGGCAGCAAAGGAAATGCCAAGCCACATATTGTAAAGTAACAAGAAGAATTTTTATTATTGCTTTTTTTCCCTTTTGTATTTTCCTTACCATTTTGATCAGATGTACATTGTTTATAACCCCTAGTTTACTGGCCCCAAACATCATTACAACGTCTGCACTATGATATATGTTTAGTTGTTACCCTTTTAATGGATAAAAAAAGATTTAAGTACTTCATTCTGTTGCATTTTGACAGCTGTTAGCCATCATTTTTCCATTCACCTGCATTTAGCAATCCCATAAAGGGAGGCAATCTTAGAACTAACAAGAGCTGGGCACTGCAAGGTGATAATTCTGTATCACTTTGGCCTATAAATACCTGACAGGATTTGCGCTGAGTCAGCAGTCTGTAACAAAGTGGCAGCCATGCCCTTTTATCTGTGTGAGTGTTTCACAGCAATTGGACTATCAGCCCCTGCAGTGAAAATCCATAGTATCGATCAGGCTATTTCTCCACTGTAATTCTTTTGTAGGAAATCCCTGATGACAAATTTTATCTGCACCACTTTTTGATCGCTGGTTTGATGTAAGCGATCTCCAAGGGCAGAGTTAAGCTCCTGGCCGTTCCACATTATCAAGCACTAGCTTTATTTACTGAAACTACAGTTGTGGTCACCGACAAAAATGGAAAAGAGAGAGAGAAAAAGAAGGAGGCGGAGGAGGCTGGGAATTAAGAGCAAAATAATATTTCAAAATGCAGGAGCGAGGGGGGACAAACAGTTGCATCAGCTGCTCAATTCTTCAGTGTAAGTTATAAAAGCATGTACCATATTTATAAATAGCAGAAATATGTTTGATAAAACTGTCTACATAGTTTAAGGCCGTATCTGGAAAGGGGAGTGGGTTTGGACCCCATCCTGCAAAGTCTTGGTCAAGGGAAAGATCCCACAGGTCCCCAGGGCTGTCCTCCTGGGAAAGGACTGTGCATCAGCAAGCAGAAGGGACTTGATTTTATTCTATTTTCCAGCTGACAAATAATCCTTTGGAGCCTCTTTGCTTGTGCTTACCGTGGGACATCCCAGGACACACAAGGGCTTGCTGTTGGAATCAGACTTGAGGTTTTCTCCGTAGGCTCAAGGGGTGCAGAGCTGGGGCCTCTTCAGCCACAGCCAGAACACCAAATGCTCCTGAGAAGCTTGTACATACAAACCTTTGTTTTCCATGTATTCCTGGTAGAAACTCGTTCCAGTGGTACCACCCTGTGGATCAGGATAGGCTCTTTAGTCTACACATTTAACTTGAAAATCCTACTGAAGGAAGTTCACAAATTTTCAGTCTACATGAGCTGAGTAAGACCAAGAAGCATCAGGTATCGAGAACTCAGAAATGCTGTTAATGTGAATTCAAAATTTATTCCAGTCTTGATTTAAATGTTATTGCATCAGCAGAGTTGTTACATCTTCTCCCTCAGACACTTCACGTTCCTAATTTCCTTGTTCCTGATGAGTGAACCCTTTACTTCTCTACCCTTAGGGAAGTTTTCTCACAGCCATGGTAGGCTGCTGTTACTTGGTATGACTTTGCAGTGGTGTTTTCTTTTTCCCCAAAGTAATGCAGCATGAAACAGCGAAATGGTGCCTTATATCTTTATTTAAAGCCCTGAGTCATTGACATATCCCAAGCATGGCACTTATGGGACAGAATTACTGAGGAAAATAGTCCACCCCCAGTCTGGTTTTGCACCCAAAACATGTTAAGTGCGAAACTAAAAATAGCTTGCATAGCAATGAGTTCTCCATCAAGAAAATATCTGTTTGTATAGCTGGACTCTGGTATACAACTATGTCACTCTGCTAAAATTCAGTTGCCTCGTACACATATATCTTCAGATATATGTTTACTGAGCAACATATATTGGATTAGGCATGAAGCCAGTCCAATTCCATGACTACACCTTTGAAAAATTGTCTAATTAATACTGAGAGGAATAATTGTATGTGAAGGGAATAGTAAACATTACCCACTAGAAGGGATTTTCAGCAGATAATGTGAAATACTTTGTCCATTTGGGAGCCTGTCCCAAAGAAATCGCTTTAATCATTTTCTTCAGCAGTAAGTCAGATTAAATAAATTAGTACCAGTAAGTATTGAGAGTAATTGGGATTACTTGGGAGAAACTCTTTTGGCTGCACATAGGGTTGAGCACATTCAAATTCTGAATAAGTTCAAAGTCAGAGTAAGTTTGATTTGTGAAAATAGAATCATAAAATCCAGAGAGACACAGGAAGATTTTCATGGAGAGATGAAAGAATTTCAAAATCAATGAAATTCTGCGTGTCTCTCTTCAAGATTTTTGTCATGATGCAGCAAGCAACATTCCAAGCATGCAGTTTAGCCCGAAGTCTGCTGTTATTCCCCAATTATCATAAATCCCAAACGCATCCCATGACACTTTTTCTCTAAATTACCCCAGGGTAATTAGGGTGATCATTCCATTCACCCTTTTCTATACCCGTGAAGGCAGCAGTGCCCTGTTAGCGGTTAGCAGGTCTGCGACTGGGCTGACCAGCGTACAGTCTAATTCGGAGTTACCATTTTGTGTTCCAACCTCTTTTTATTAACAAGGTGCTTCAAGTACAGCTGCCTTCGGTCCTGAGGAGAAGAGAAGCCTCTTGGGCAGCGCCCAACCCGCCTTAGGGCCTCACAGCCTAATGCCAGCTTTGAGGCACCGATGGTATATTTGAAAAGGTACATGGCTTGGACTGTTGATACGTTATTTGGGTTTATTTATTTTATGTTCTGTCTTTAAGTTTACTGCTGATGAGAAGTACTGAGCTGACATGGATGGAGACTCCTTTTGTGTGTGTGGTACAGACAGGTGTTCGCTCCATGCTACATTAAGACCACCAACCCATGTCACTTAAACTACTGAACAGCCATCAAGTAATAATGACTTCCAATTACTACTAACCTGAGCTAGAGTTGAACCAGTGACCTTGAAATACTCTGTATCCCATTAACAGTTCCCTAAGCCTCCCAGTCCCCTGGTGTTTGATTGTTCCCAATATAACAAAAGAGCTTTCCTTCATTTTTCCCTATTTCATTTTTTAAAACTGCGTAAAATTAGGGGTGGATAGGTATCGAAATACTCAATTTACAGTTTCTCTGTATCTCTAATACCACATCTAGAGGAACAGCTTTCATTTTCACTGAGAATACCTCCCGCTGAAATGAAATTCTCTTTTCTCAGTCCTTGATGCCTTGTCTGTCACTGACGTATTTTGCACACCTAGATCTCAAGAATCAGTAAAAGCTGCCACGTTTCTGCCTTGCATTACATTACAGTGTGCCTTCAGACCCTTGTGATGAATCCTGGTACATCCTCTCTGCTAGGGGAGCACGTTAAGAGGTAGCCAGATAATAGGGAATGAGCCATTAGATGCTAATTTCTGTTCATGGAATACAAATTAGATTTTCTATATTAATTAGAATTTATTTTTCCCTGGTTTTTTATCTGTGCTCAGAAAAGGGTACTCTAGTTTTCCATGTTTTCACTGGGTCAAGTGCCATGCTGGTCCTTTAGGTACCAGCACCAAGGCATCGTGTACCACAGCAAGTGCTCGTGGGGATGGGGGGGGAGGTGGACCACCATGGTCGGGGCTGCAGGCTCCACTCTTGAGGTGGCTTAGCCTCAGTTTGTGTGTTCAAAAACGTGACCTGCTAACGGTGGAAGCAAGGGTGGCAATACACTTATGCTTGCATAATATAAAAATAATCACTTTCTGTAGCATCCACCCAGATGTAAGGACTTGCCAGTTCATTTGCACTTTTACAATCTAAAATAGGTTCAGCTGCAGCACTTTGGTGTACCTTTGTGACATCTCCTGTGCAGAAAAGGTGTCAGTTCATTATGGTTTGTAACCCACCGCCTGCCTGTCTCATATCCGCATTAAGAGATCCAGTGATACTGCTGGAACATTTCATCCCGCTTTCTTCTCCAAATTTCTGGTGCTTTGGGGCAAATTCAGTGTTTTCATTAACATTTAAGATAAATCTGGAAAGAGCACAGACATTAATGCAGATTACAGGCCAGAAATGCTAAGCAGCAACAGCTTCCTTTGATCTACTGAGATATGTCAGATGTAAATATTTTTACACTCCTGAAAATCAGCCCTGTGTAGCCCTTGTCCAGATAAACGGGGAATTCAGCCATCAACATCCTGGTAACTCCTACTCTGCCAAGCACACATTATCTTACGGTCCCTTCCCAAACCCCATGGGTTGGGTCTCATTCCGAGCCAATACAGAAGAAGCCCCATTTTGATGGGGATAAGCCAGCAGAAAGACTTGAGCTGACACGGAGAATTGAATGCACCAGGTCTGCCCGGCAGAAGGCATGTCCTTCCCCCTCACACTTTAGGTTATTTTGCATAGAATGAGGACAATTTCCGTTTTTCCTGGTGAATTTGTGCTACTGTGCAGAAAAATACCCTTGAGGTTGGCGATGCCAGGAGGAGACCTACCAGGAGGTTCACAGGCAGGGTACACTCCTTGGACTTTCTTTGTCCACCCAACAACCTTCCATGACCATCTTCCCCTTCTCTGGAATGGAAGTCAGGATGAAAATTGCCCTTCCTTTCCAGGTCAGCTCCTGTATCTGCCCATTATGGCACTTTCCAGCAGGAGGCCATTAATCCCAGATCCCCAGCTCCCCCAGGCATTCACAATCCGTACTCTGCGTGCGCATTGATGATGTTCCCAAGCTTTAAAAGAAGAACTCAAGTCCTTCTCTCTTATACGAAAATGTCGTGAGATGGTTTTGGTGAGTGAAACCTGAGTGGGCAGAGAGCATGAAAAGACAGGAATATTATTCTTGAGGGCAGGATTTCAGACTCACCCATCTCATTACTTCAGTGGCTAGAGCTAGGCTTCTGCTCTTCCATCATGATTTTGGCCCTATTGTCAGGGGTCTTGTTCACCACATATACTTTTAGTATGTTTAAGTGCCTAACCAATATATGATTTTACTAGAATAGTCTCAATTTAGGCTTCAAAATCAAATCCTTTCTTTACAGGAACTTTAAGATCAGCAATGTGAAGTACTAGGCTTGATGCAGGGAGATTATTCACGCTGGGATTTACAGCCGAGACATGCTGCTTACGTGCAGGTCTCTGATTTACCCCTGAGGAATGAAACAACTCTATTGCAAACAGCATTTGGAAAGTAAGACATTTCCTTTCCTCTTCAGACTTGTCATCCTGATGGTATTCCTGGCCACACGTAACCTTCAACTGCAATTTTAATATGTGACGGCAAAGTCGACCCAGTTTGGCCAGGTCCAAAGCAGGATATTCTCAGAGGCAGCCAGCACTCAGTCAGGATCTTTTGCCTGATTGGTTTGTACAGAGAAAAGTATCCCTGTAAGCATGAGAGTACTTAGCTGGGGCAAACCGAAAGGACAGTAAACCTATCTTCCAATGAAATTACATTGACGAGGCCGTGAGGTTTTTCCCTTTAACACACTCATGGTATTAATTATAATTGTAAACAGTATGTCATGTTTCATCAGACCTGTCTTCCCCCATCAAACAAATATATTCTCATGTCAAATGATTGAAGTCTCCCAGCTGCTGGAAATTCTCCTTCCCATCTCAAAGTGTTTTTCTTTACCACAAAGTAACAAGCAAGTCCCATGTGCTTGTATCGGTCCTGACAGTGCTGCCTCTGGAAGTCATGCCATAACCTCAGTCCATCACCCAACATTGGCCAACACTTTGGTAGATGCTCCAGAAATACTACTTACTGGGGTTATACTTCAGGAAATAACATACTGCTGGTTGACAGCAGCAGCAAAATACTTTATAGGGAGGTCAGATAGCCCAGAGTTGCCCAAGTAGTCTCCTTCTGGAGCAGCATCTGTTTACACGTCCCTAAGTATATGCCACAAAGTGCTCGGAAACTGGGTGGCAGGAAGAGCACTTGGAGCTATTTAGGGCCATGACTGCAGACAACCCCTTATAATAGAGAGGAGTTTATGTGGATCTCTTAAGCCGGGAAATCAAATAACTTGCATGGTAATTATTAACCTAAATTAGCTACTACTAACTATTTTTCTAGAAGTAAATTGCTAAATGTGGAGCAGTAATTATTAATTGCTCACAAACATACACATGAAATTTTCTGGATACGGACATCATTCACTAATTAATCAATCTGTTATGGAATAACAAAATGCCACTGACCATTTAGACCCATGGAGAATACAGCTGGTAGATTTTAAGCCTGTCCTTTCTTAGGCTGGATATTCAAAGTTTATGGATCTGCCAGTCAAGATATAATAAAATGCAGAAACATGCTTGTAAAAAGAAATGTGATATTTACTGTTCAGCCATGTAATATCTTCTATTTATACATCTCTCTTGAGGATAGCTCGAGTGTAGTTGTCTTAGATGTGCTCCATTTTCCTCTTTTCAAGTTCTCTCCTTCCTTTCTGTCATTTTCTCTTTCTTTTTTTTAATTCTTCTTTCTCCTTTGGAATATGCCAGCTCTTGAGGAGAGCAGCATTGCAACAGCAGAAAAGAGCATTTGAGACATAAAAGTAGGCTTACAGTCAATAATTTGGAATATAAAACCAAGGACAGTTTAGCATGAGTATGTTTAAGATGACTGAAGATTTAAACTTTGCTTATTTGTTCTAGAGCCAGTCTGGACACAGACTTGGGGATGTCCACCATCGCTAAATCAACACAGGCAGAGCTGGGGCCTTTCAGTGGGGCTTCCTGCCCATTTCAGGAGTCGGTGGGGGTCTCGCTCCACTTCCTCACAAACTTTGGGAGCTACAGACCTATTGCTACCAGGTGAGTGGCTTAAATGAGAGGTCAAGCAGCTGTATCCAAACTAGGATACAGTTCAGAGTTTAAAATCAACTTATCTCTGTTTTTCTAATGTACTGCGTGTGTAGGAGCTGTAAGGTCCCTAGAGCTGCATCTGTTTGTACACATGTCTGTCCCTATATGGACATCGTATCCCAAATACGAATATTAAAGGATGGTGGCTGAAGGCCTCAGTGTGTGTTTGGTAACACTCAGTAAAGCTGAATGCAATTTGACGATGCCTGTTGGCAGAAGAATGGAGATCACGCCCAGCTACGTGCCATAACTTTGGGGCTCCTTGCTTTTATCACCTTCCTTGCTTTTATGATGTGTGCAGTGAGCAAAAAACTCTCCGGTGAATGAAAGCCTAGCTCTGACTGCAGGGGTTATTAAACGTGCAGAAGCAGTACAGACCCCTCTGCCGCATATAAAAGGTGTTGCCTATGTGGTCAACCAGCTGGGGAGCAGTAAGGGACTGCCTTCTCACCATCAAACCAGTCTCCATAACAGTTTATATAATAGTTTGGGGAAATCCCTGTGATGGGCCAAGGAAGACGCAGTGGATCCCCTCTGTCTTGAAGCACTACTACTTGATGTAATAAATCTGGAGGAGATGTAACTGCTCCTCCAGCATCCACAAAGGCCTACGCTGTATGCCAGATATGTTTCATGAATTTCTCTCTTCTCGTTGCCTTAAGCACAATTACAAATACATTATGCAGTGTGAATTTTCACCCTTTTTTAGCATTCAGTGGTGCTATGAAACACCATCCTTTCCCCTTAGTGTACTGGGTTGAAATTAGTGCATTCCCCAAATATCCTGCTGCCTGTGCCACCCCACTGTGACCCGGAGAGGGGATGCTACAACCAAATGCTTCCCCTGATGGGATTTAGTCAATCACATCCACAATATCTTCCGACCTCAGCTTTCACAGAGGTCAGGAATCCAAGTCTGCTGCTGATCCCGGGTCACCGCACAATGAGCTGCTGCCAGGCTCCGAGTGATAATAAGCTCTTGATTTTCAACTGGGGGAAGAGTATGATGTTCAAAACAAAACAAAGTCAGATCTATTTATCCATCGGAATGGTCACACGCTTCTCCCTCCTCCTGGAGGGGCTTCGGCTGCTCATTAAATCACATCCTTTTATGTATATTTTTGGCAGGCAGGCATTACACTCCACCAGGTGCTGTGCTCCCCTTCGCTGTGGTGCGGAGCACAACACAGTGCTTCGGCATCCCCTCTGCGAAACAGAGTCTGACAGAAATTTAGAAAAAGTTGGGTTGGTTTTGATTGAGAGGAGGTGATCAAATCTGACAGCGTCCTGCTCGGCTCAATATTATCTCTGAACTGCCTGGAACCAAACGTGTGCAGCGCATTTCTCCCCAAAGTTCAAGAGGGTAGATGTAAACATGGGCCATAAAAGACCTGCATGTCTTGAGCTTGTAGGGGTCGTAATTCTTCCCAGCAAAGTTACCTTTCCTGTTTCTATGAATTACTCTTACATTCTTGTAAGAGATACGGTTTGAGGTATTTATGGTGCATTCAATTCTGCTATCATTGATTTACTGGACTAAACCTGCTCCAGGATATGATGTAAAGCCCCTAATTCCAAAAAACTCTTACATCTCAGCAAGAACAGCATTTTCTGCCCTGTTGCCCTCAAGCAGATGACCAACGGAGATAAACAGAGGGCACTCCACTCTCGGTTGCAATGTGCTTGGTGATGTGAAGGAATCAATCAGACAAAAGCAGATTATTAGAGTGTCTGAGAGAGATCAAACATTGCTGGCATCTTCACCCACACACGGTTGATTTACAGGCAAGCTGATAAAGTGCTGCAGCTCACTGTCAGAAGTACATGACAGCTCCTCTAGCTCTATGGATAAATTATTGCTGAAGCCCATGATAACATTTCTCCACCTAGCAACCAAACATAACAGGATGTGGCTTTTAGTACTCGGAGCCAGACTGATACAAAGAGAAAACACAGAAACTCCTCAAGCAGCGCGGGAGCGCTCGGAGAAAGGGGGGTGTGAACGGATTTACACACACATGCGCACCACGGGCATCACTGCGCAGGCCCCACCAGCATAAACCCCTCTAAGTGCTAGAGCTGGTATTTGGAAACCCACAAGCCAACACATGCGTGGTTGGCGCAGGCAGTGGCGGTGGTGGCGGGAGGGCAGCGGGGGTAATTGGTAATCGTGCAAGTGTACACAATGCAAACCGGGAGCCAGCCCTCGGGCGGGTGTGGGTGCCTGTGCAGCTCGCCCACGCACATGCACGAGTCGGTAGCAGCGTGTATGGAAAGCACTAGGTGTTTCCTCTCACCTGGGGAAGTGCCAGTGATGTAAGACTATCGAATGAGCCGGACTTTAAGTCGCCCCATCTTGCCTTTAAAAAAAAAGGGGGGGCCAATCAAAATAATACAGTTATTTGGAAGGTGGTGCTAAAGAAAGGCACGGCTCAGATATTCTCTTTATTTTTATCTGGTATCTTATAAAATAATAAGCAATATAATCTGCTAAATATTGCATCGTGGCTATTAGACATCAGGACTGCTCTCAAAAATTAAGCTGGGTTAATTAGAGCATGTACTATGTGCCTATAAAAGACTAAATCAGGCTCTGTCTCAGGAGCCAGACGTGAGTGCTTTTCAAAAACTGGGAATGTGACCCTGACAACTTAAAATCTAAAGTATATTGAAAGTACTCACAGGTTAGAGGTTCTGCTGCCTCAGATGCCTTTAACAAATTTTCTTACTTTGAAATATGCTTCCTTATTTAAAAAATTATTTTTCTCTTTGTTGCTCTATCAGAAGCCAACCCACAGAAGAGCAGGGAAATGAATATGGAAATAACTGTCTGAAAGAAATTATGAAACCTGTTTATCTGCAGACTTCTGCCAAAAGAACAATCAGAAAATGTGATTTTATTTTTTTTTCCTCCCTGTGGCTTTTTCAGTTACAAGAATTTAGAAAAGGTGAGAGGTAAGTGAGAAACTCTGAGACGTTAAAAATGTAAGCTGATGATATCCCTTAAGTAATTCTTCATATTATTTGTTCGTTTGTCATGTTAAGGACTTGGTATTGTTTATATTAAGGGCTCAGTACTATTTATCTGCAAACTGAGATCTAGGACCACTTTTGTATGTTTCAATTGTTAGTCACTGCTGTGATTGAATGTAGCCTCAGCAATTAATTAACCATTTGCATGTGCTAATCTTTGCACAACTGCATCATCTGCACACACCTTTATGAGAGTATGGACCTGATGATCAAAGGCCTGGAGCATCTCCCTTATTAGGAAAGGCTGAGTGAGCTGGGGCTGCTCAGCCTTCAGAAAAGATGACTGAGAGGGGATCTGATCAATGGTTATCAATATCTGAAGGGTGGATCATAGGGGGAAACAGCCAGCCTCTTCTCAATGATCTGTGGGGACAGGACAAGGGGCGATGGCCACAAGTTGGAGCACAGGAAGTTCCGCACCAATATGCGGAAGAACTTCTTCCTGGTGAGGGTGAGTGAGCCCTGGAACAGGCTGTCCAGGGGGGTGTGGAGTCTCCATCTCTGGAGATATTCCAGACACATCTGGATGCCGACCTGTGCTACCTGTCCTAGGGACCCTGCTTTGGCAGGAGGTTGGGCACAATGAGCTCTGGAGGTGCCTTCCAACCCCTACTGTTCTGTGATTCTGTGATTGTGCCTAGAGCAGTCCTTGTGTTAGTAAACATGGTCCTGGCTGGATTCTGGAAGCGCAGCTTACCTTTCTGCTGCCTGGAGGGTAAGTACAAGGGTGGGGTCTCTGATTGTACATAATATTTTAAAATCTCCATCTAATTTCACCATACGCTATGCAGAGTTACAGACACATTATGGGTTGGTGTCTGTCGGACCTCATGGGGAGGATTTAACAGTGCAACTCTTGTAAAAGCCAACAGAAATTGCATGGCTTAATCCTTGCGTGCTGCACTGAAAAATTACCCATAAATATTTCACCATTATGTTTTATTATTACAGTCAAATTTGTTTTATGTACTTATTATTTAAGGGATAATAGGGCAGGTGTCCCATTTTATGAGGCAATAATCTGGTTCATGTTGGCTCCATAGCTTATCCCTACCAGTGAGCTGCATTATCACCGAGGGACATGGAGGGCTTGTCTTATTATAGTAATAATGATAATACCTTATATTTCTACAGCACCTTTCCTCTAGAACGATCCTAAAGCACTTTACAAATCCTATTTGATTTTTGACAACTGGGGACATCTCAAGGATTATTTCAGCAGTGCCAGGTCTGGAGTCTAGATGGAACCCAAGCTTTAGACCATCCAGTAGCCTCTCTTGAATCTCTGAAATTTGATGTGTCTCTTATCAAATAGCTGGGTGCACACATGCAGGGGAGGAGGTCCTAGGTATTGATGATCACAGAATCACAGAATCACAGAATTATCAAGGTTGGAAAAGACCTAGAAGATCATCCAGTCCAACCATTCACCTATTACTACTAGCTCCCACTAAACCATATCCCTCAATAAATGATGTCCTTGGCTGTGGGACTGTGGCATCATACTCTGGAAGCGGAACATGATGCCCTTCAATTCAGATGTCTTGTAAATCTCTCTTTGTAAGAAACATCAGAAGCAGCTCTCTGAGGCAGGGCTGTGAGAGCCGGACTGCAGAGACAGCCCTCATGTGCATGGGGAGGAAACCGGATCAGAGGGGAGTAGCTCCCACCCCTTCATTAGGTCATGGTGCTCTTCCAGGTGACATAGGTTATGGCTCCTCTGGATGGCCATGATGGCAGTCAATGTTAGCGCCCTTCTGACAGATGCAGGTGCTGCTGACAAAGGCAACCATTCCACTTTTCCCTGTGAAGTTTAGGTTTTCTATTAGCATGACATCTCCAGTCAGGCTTGGCCTGGGCTGCTGCTGTTTCTCCTCAAGTTGCCTTACAGCCAGAAGCACGATGTGTGCCTGCTCCCGCTCCCTTTCATGAGCCTGTGCCACACCGCAGCTTGCTTAGCCTGGGAATAATGTTATCGAGCGCCTGCCCAGCCCTCCAGCCAACACTGTGGGCCACAGCGACAAAGCATCCTCAGCTCTTCAGGCTCCCACATGGCTTCAGAGCTTGTGATTCCAGAGATTCCCTTGTCACAGCCTGCCCCAGGGAAAAGACATGCCAAATTGAGATTAGGCTTGCATTTTATTAAGGGTAAAAGAAAAAGGATTTACAAATATAGTGGAGTGGTTTGGTTTTTGTGCTGCTTCTTCCTTTCACAGTTTTTTCTTCCCTTTGTTCTCTTTTTTCAACCATGAATCCAGAAGGGTGAAAAAATTGTATGTTTTCCTGTAATATGAGTATCTAATAATTTCCAGTAATAGAAGTGGTTTATTTCTACTGGAAAGTTAAAGCCAGCTCTGATAAGTTATATATTTTTTGATTAAATAAGATATATAAGGCTGAGTTTGCCCTCTTAACATCCCCCAGTCACAAGGGCATTAGCTACTCAGCAGCGGTGTTACTCATTCCTCCCTTATCCAAAATCCCAGGCTGACCTAAAAAACTCTTCCACCGAATGCCTGACTGAAATTGCCAAATTCCTGCATTAAGTTAGAATTTTAAAATTTCGATTTTCCTCATGGCAAAAAAAAAAAAAAACTTAAAAAAAACCCCCAAACCCAGAGACTCACTTGCATCTTGCATGATTCAGCATTCTCAGACTATATTATTTTATTTAGTGTTGGGGGGGAAAAAGATCCATTTGTACTATCTTCATAGAGAATTAGCTGACCAGTCAGATTTTTAAAATATTAGTGGAGAATTGTGCCAGTAGTTGCTTAAAAGGATTTTTAGTAGTCCCTACCTGTGTTCTTGAGTACCTAAACACTTCAAAATGTTTCATTTCATTATAGTTCAGCATTGCGGCTAAGGGATAATGCTTTCATTAGATCTATCATCCATTCACAAAATATAGCTCTGTGCGACATTTACATCAGTAAAACAAATCATACTGTGCCTCAACTTTCCCCCATTAGTAACTGAATGGATGTCTTGCCTCACCCAGGCAACAGGATATGTCAAAAGTTCATTGGATTTACGGATAACAAATCACTAGCTATCTTTCAAGCATTGTACAAATTATCAAACATTATTTTATGTCACCGAGTGAGCTGACTGAGCCATGATTCAGGCATGTGAATCAGGCACCTTGTTGACTTCAGCATCTAAATATCTAAAATGAGTATTTGGAATGAGAGAGACATGTGTTCCTTCTTCCTTGGACCGATGTGTAGGAGATTAGTTCCTTATCTCATACCTCGAGAAGTATCAGTTTACCCAGGAGTTCAGCAGTTCAGCACCTAGTACTCTGAGTATCTGGATCTACTTTTTCATTTGGTTCTTTTTTTCTTTTGGTTGTTCGGTTTTTTTTGCTTGCTTATTATAAAATCTCAGGTTTTCACAACTTCGAGAAAGTTGATATTGCAAGAAAAAAGTTCCCTATATCTCATAATATTAAAATGTTAGCACTTCTAATATTTCCTAACGACACCACTATAAACTAAACATTGGAATGAAAAGATCTAAGACAAAAGTGGAGCCTAGAGACATTTAATGTGAATGCGTTTCTGGGGTAGCTCAGGATTTGTTTTCGAATGTATAGAAGATTATAGAAAATTGGTACAATTATACCCTCAATTATAATGTGTAAAGTCATTGTATACTGCAACTGATGGCAGAATTGGGACCAAACAATGTATATTGAGAAATATGATGTAGCTTTTATGTTGATTTCATATTTTCTGCTCCTGTATCATGTTCTATGTTCCTGTCTGTTATTTATGCGATAGGTTATCCTTTGTTATCCAGTTCTTATTGTATTAAATAGTAACCTGGGTAGAGCCTGGAAGGCCTGTCTCAGGAACACTCCCTTCGCAATGCTTTATTGACTGGTTGTGGTTTAACCCCAGGTGGTAACTGAGCACCCGGCAGCCACTTGCTCATCCCTCCCCCGCAGTGGGACAGGGAGGAGAGCAGGAAAAAACCCCGTGGGATGAGATAAAGATAGTTTAATAGGATAACAGAAGTAGAGAAGTAGTAGCAGTAGTTGTAGTAGTAGCAGTATTTAGTATTTAGTATTTATATATATTAAAAACCCCAAGTGATGCAAAAATGCATCACCTGCAGATAAAAAAGCAGCGTCCAGTCTGTTCCCTACCAGTGACTGCAACTCCCAGTCAGCTTCACCGGCTGCGAGCATGATGCTGTCTGGTCTGGATGATCCCCTGGATCACTGGGCTTAGCTGTCCTGGCCCTGTCCCACTCAACTCCTTGTGCACACCCAGCTACTCGCTGGTGGAAGGGTGTGAAGAGCAGCAAAGCCCTTGGCTCTGTGTAAGTGCTGCTCAGAAGGAGCTAAAACATCTTTATGTTATCAATGCTGTTTCCAGCACTGATCCAAAACACAGCCCATACCAGCTACAGTAACTCTACCCAGCCTAACCCAGCACAGGGGTGATGGTCCCATCCTCAAGGAAGCAATGCTGTGGTTTTTATGCCTGGTCCAAAGCCTGCTGCTGCAGGGAAGCAGGTGAGTTAGTAGAGTAACTGAACGGTCTTCTGTCTTCTGCCACAAGACAGGCAGTGATGTACAAGTGCTTCTTGCACAGCCCTGCCATCACTGATGACATCCCTTAAAGCCTGTGCCTCTGAGCAAGCCAGCCCTTTTAGTCTCCAGGAGCCATTCCAATCCTGCTGCCCATCAAGGTCCCAGGAATGGTGTTGCTGGTTTTGTAGGATGGTTCTGCTTTGCCCGACACCTCTGGGCAACCGCAATGAACACTCATGGAAAGTTCAGTTAGGGGACTACCTATGATGAAAGCTCACAGGCACTTGACAACCCCTGATATTTTTCTTACTGGTTATAGCACAGGACTCCAAACACTCCCCGGAATTAGGAGATCTTTCCAATTCAATACCTACGGCCAGAGCCAACCAATCCCCAACAGACAAAGCATGCTAGAACATGTATAAAATATGGAACAAATACTCTGGCTCATATTTGCAAAGACCATTGTGAGCATAAATCATGCCTTACAAAGCCAAAGGAAGATGTCAGAACAGTTAACAAATGTTGCTTGTCTACTCTGTTGATTGGCTCTAAGATTACATGGATCCGTGGTTTTCAGTTAGGCTTGCATGATTTAGCTGATCATATTTAACAAAATCTGCCAAGATCTTCTTGTACCCCATAAACGAGCTCCCAAAATGTATAGCATATAATTGCCTCCTGGGTTTTTTTTTACATGAAAGCTTCTAGCAGCCAGGAGATTCTACAGTTCCCTGAGTATCCAGACAATTGAAACGTGATAAAAAAGAATCCTTTTCTGTGGCTCTTTTTTTTTTTCTTTTCTTTTTTTGAGGCTGTGGATATTAGGACTTAGATGTGTGATGCTTGTGTGATCAGCAATACAATTCTATATTCATGAGAACGTAAAATATGAAGTATAGTGTAAAGTAGCTGTTGCATTTGTGCTTTATCTTGAAATAGTAATTGAATAGCTGCAAAGTGCTGAATCCTGATGGGGGAAAAAAACCCTATATGGTTCTTCGGCATTCTTTCATGCTACCAGAGTTCATCCATCCATCCATCCATCCATCCATCCATCCATCCTAATTTAAGAAATGCCTTCATATTTTGGCCTTCTGAAATTCCACCAAATAAGTTTCAGATGCAATGTCTTTATTATCTTGTGCTTTATCAGAGGAGAGGAAGAGGGCACTGGATTTCCATGAATTCTCATTGTTGTTATCTCAGAATATGCAGCCCAGACAAAGAATCCTTTGAATGCAAAGTAAGAGAAGTGCTAATGCTCAGCTATAGCTTGATGCTGAACTCTCACAAGCATGAAAATCCTTCTCACATTTCAGTGCATGCAGCATCTCTGGCTGCTAATATGCAATAAAAGAAGGCACGGCGAAGCCCTAGCACCATGGAAAGTTTTTAGTAGTCTAGTGAAGGTGCCATTCATCACATTATTGAATGCATCTGCATGCTGATCTGCTACTTCACTCCCATTAAAATGGAAAATAAGGCTGCACTGGTTCAGTACCTTTTAGGTCACTAGCAAGTAGGAAACCTGTGTTTCCGAAAGGTATCTGACCTGTAACGAGTGTGGGAGGGACACCCTGCTTGGGATTATCTGTCCACAATAAATGTACCAGCTATTTTTTTTCTGGGTGCTTGTACTTCTGCACAGATGCTGCTCCAGTGCTTGGTTCTCCTGGGTGTAGACAGAACTAAAGCCTGGTGCTTCCCCACCTCTATCCCAACACACTTCTGTTGCTTGCAGTATTTCAGAGGAAACATAAACAGCCTGCCCACGCTTGGGGGTTCAGCAACAGCCAAGTTCCTGGCCAAAAATATTGACAGGAAACCAAAGGTCCCTGTGGCTACAGAGGGTCTCAGGGGTGAGGTTAGATCCATGGCCTTCCAGACCACTGAAGACTGAGAGAATTATGGAATTTGGCTCAGCAGGGCTGCCTCCTTCCTGCACCAAAATTTCAACACAAACATGAAATGAAAATTTCTTTCTTCAAACATCCTTAATTGCTTTCAAGTTTTGGCACTTCTGTTACTATTGGATTTCCAGGGCGTCCCATGGTAATGATTAGAACTAAGCAAATACCTCAAAATATTTTCCATGAAAACTCCCTTGAATAAAACATTGAATAGCCTTCAGCTGTGTTCACACCCCTTTCATATTTGCTTTCTCTGAATATTCCAGTGACTGATTTACGGGCAGAAATGTTAACTGAAATAGCAATTTTTAAGAGTGTTGCATAACTTTTATGGAAGGAGATTTTAAATATGGATATAGTAACTAACTGAAGTCTAACTAGAGCAAAAATAATACCAGGTAATTTGAGTCCACTTAGTGTAAGCAGCGCATCTCAGTGGCCAAAGTTGCAAACACCACTAACAAAAGAAGTTTCTGTCCACCACAGAGACCAATTAGGACAAGATACAGACAGCGGTACTTAATGAGTTTTGAAAAAAGTGCCTGAGTAGTGTATGTGTCCAGCTCCTGTTGACAAAATACCTTCCTAAATTTGGCCGTAATTCAAAATAAATGTTGGGTATTAAATACATTTGGAAAATGTGAAAGTTATTTAAAGTTAATTGCGAACAGGAGAAGAGATTGAGCTCATTGACTCGGTTGTTTACTACAAATAAGTTGATTGGCCTTACTAATGATACAGGATTCGTGGCTGCTTCTTGAAGGCTTCGTTGTCAAAGAGCAAATATTTGCATGCTGCTCTCCAACATCATTAATTTCGCTTGGGAAGGTGAGTCATTAAGATCTACTTTTTAAAAAGTGTACAAATACTGCATGTCTAATTTGCATCAGTGTCTCATATGTAAATAAATCAGGTGAGGTTGCACAGAGATGACCACTCACAGCATCCAAGGATGGGTATAGGCAACTTACGTTATCAGTTGCATTTGGGGAAAAAAAAATGAACAGAGTTTTAACATATGGTCTTAAAACTCTCAATTTTTGCATATGAAGCTCTTAGCCATTCCATAGCATGTTCCAGAGAGAAATAGCTTTGCTGGTACAGGGAACCTCAGACAGATATGCATTATTCCCCTATGAGTGCAAAAATATCTTCATGCAATATCTGAAAAAACTCATTTAAATGCTCTGTGAATACAGCCCTTCCCAAAGGCCAAGATATTCATGTATTTTGGATGATCTTCAGCTAGAGAACTGTGCAGCTAATGCACCCATCTCACCACGTAAAAGATTTAAACAAAACCTCAAAAAAAAAAGCCAAACTAGCAACAACAACAAAGAGAGTAGCTGAAGAAGCCAGCCTACAGCCTCTAACCTAGATTCATGCTCTGAAATAAAGATGGTTTGAGTGTGTTCTTATTACCCAATTCCAACAACAGCTAAGGTTCATTCTTAAAAATTAAGAGCCAGAGGATTTTCCCAGGGACACTTGCACTATATTGTACCTTCTTCACCTTTCTGGTAAAATCTCTTAAAAACAACCCGATCAAGCAGCAGTTTCAGGTGAGGAGAGAGCTTTGGTATCTTTTCCTATGGGAACGAATGGAAGGATGTCAAAGGATAGAAATTATGAGTAGATGCTATAGGTGAGTTACCCAAGAACTGATAAAGCTCAAACTCAGACTGGGTATGGGGTCATTAAAGATGCTCCAAAGGCCACCACATCTTGGGCTGGATATGGCAGTGAACACGCTTTAGTTTCCCTTTTCTTCCTAAAAAATATAATTTGCTTACCCTGCTGCCATCGCATGCTAAATTAAGTCATATCTTTCTTTTATTAATGACAGCTATTTTTCTGAGCTTCTTAACCTTTTCTAAATTTTCTTACCACAAACACTGTTCATTTCATTTCTTATCCTGAGACTGATAACAGGGTTTCTATAAAAATGAACATTCATGATCAAAGAGCAACTCTGTATCATAAACAAATTACAACAACTGGGCATGCTTTGAAATAGCTTAACCTAATTAAGCTCAAACACTCTTGCAAAAGCTTTTTTTTAAAAATGGGTGTAATTGGAGCTCCATTCAGGTTCAGCTGACTTCATATTTTTAGTTTGTTTGGCATTTTTTTCCTTTCAGAGCTTTGCATAAACAAAACATTTTGACAGTGTTGCCTTCCTGGGAAAAATGTTGGTGGTGCTGCTGAAAATTCAGATTTCCAAATGAAATGCATTTCTAATTGCTCGTTTTTACAGTTCTCCTACCTCACGTGAAGCACCCATGCCCAACACAGGTTTAATTGGCACATGACCGCTCCGCGCTGTGTGATACTCTGTGCCTACTAGTAAGTGTAACCAAGCCGGTGCCCTTCGTGTGCTGCAGCCCTGTGCGAATCTGAAATGCAACTGAGTGTATTTTTTCTTCCCAAACTCATTTACAAATGAAGGGTTTGGTTTTGAGGTCTGAAATGGAAATCCCCATGGCATCATCTGATGCCACCATCTTCGACTTCGTGGTGTGTGGATCATGTTCAGGAGTGGTACCCGTCACTCCAGCCATGGATGTCCATTGTTTCCAGTGCACGTGGTTGGATCCTTATGGAAAATTAGCATTTAGGCTGGGATTATCGGACACTCGGGTTTTGGGATAATTTATGACCTCACTCCATTTCTTCCTTTAAAAAGTGCTACATAAAACTTTTCTCAAGCGTTTATAGATTATAAAGCACTGAGTTAGCAGGGTTGATCATCTCCTTAAATCTGATTCTAGGCCAGTTTACAACAATTTTGCACCTTTACTCCCTCAAGTCAGTTGTTTTAAAGGCACAGAAACACTTGTGGATGGGAAAATGGCAAAGAAAAAAATAATCTATCAAAGCATCAATTATCTTAAAAGTAGAATGAGTAAATCTTTTGTAGTCTATATAGAATTCTGTATTTCCCTCGCCACCATAAAAACTGAATGCTTTCTAGCAGGGCTTTAAACATCATCATTCTTATCCGTTCTGTCTTATCTGGTCTTTTCTTCAGTTGTGAATGATTTCCTATTTTTGATAAACTATTAATTTTATTGGTTTTTTTAAATTGCATAATGAAAATAATGTGCCATTTCCCAAGCTGTAGGATTTCCGTAAGAACATAGTAATTATTTTTAATATTCTTTGCTTTCGTTTTTTTTTAATATCTGTTCTGCACTCAAATAGCAAAATACAGCCTGTGTTGGGGTGTGAGTAAATGTCCATATGAGTGCCTCTACCATAACATTTATCTACCAGGAATACTTGTGGGAAAAGAGTTTCAGATGCATTCTTATATACTCCCAGTATTCTAAGTGTTAACACTAAGTTTTGTTCTTTGTGTATCCATGCTTGTAAACGTTTACTATGCTGGCGATTGCTGAAGGCCCTAATTGAAAGAAATTTACGTGTACATTTCAACAAATATTTGTGTTCTCCAGCAGTTTTTCCATATTTACTATTTCTCTTTCATTTCATGAGAAGAAAATTCTCAGTAAAATTTATTTTAATAATTGGAAAGTATTAGAAGTGCTAAGCCAAATTACCTGTAATTATATAACCTTCTGATTCTGACTGTGTTTAACAGATTAAATGTTCCGTCTTTACAACTTTCAAGGTTAAGTGCTCATAATGGGACATGCTGGTGAGTAGGTCATATAATCCACAGCAAGTAGTACTCAGCAAACCAAATGGAAGATAGTTATTAAAATCTATAGCATACAACTTTAATCTAACACTCAAATTATAAGCGAACCACTTGGAAAGAGCTAAAGGCTATTTGCAGGTTCAATATATTCACTTTGCTCTCAACAGTGATCAAAGTTTGGAACTTCACATGTCTTGGACTGGTGTAAGAGCTAATTTGGAGTAGCTGCAAAAAATACTGTTATATCCCCAAGCTACGGTGGTTTCATAATTGGAGTCTTATACCTGTGAACGAGCGAGCGGCCGCGTGCGTTGCTCAGGTCTCAATAGGTTTACATCATTGCGTTCGTTAGGGTTAAAAGGTGGTTAAATTAATCTGAACGCTGAGGCAAATTGCACTTCTATTTTCTACATAGAGTTTTCTAACTTTAGTTCTTTTTTAATTGGTGAGTATTACTTCCAAACGAGACACAAGACTGAGAGCCTCTTTTGCTGGGATCTTTCAGCTGCTGCCAAGCCCTCCCGATACACTCACGCTGGCCTTTGTTCCACATATTGTTATTTTTTTAATCTTGAATTTTCTTGAGTTTACTGATATTTGCATTTCCTAATCTCCCCTGAAAGCCATGCCAAGTCTATAAAGTTAGGTCCAAAACCCATTTAGCTGTGGGGTGACACATTAAAAAAGAGAGTGGTTTTATTTTTATCCTAAAAGGCCACCTTGCACGTGTGGCTACTACAATGAAAGAGTTGTGGTGAAAGCCCTCTATCAAAACAACCACACCACCTTTGCATTGCTGTTTTCCCTCTGTCGGTCCTTGAAATGACCTTGGTTTAATTACCTGCATCTCAATGAGTCAATCTACATAGAAAGTGAAGGTTAATTAATGAAGGATCGTTTCTTACTTTAAACCCATCAGGCAGTGGCTGACAAGCAAGTCTGGTCCATGCAGTATTATCCTATATCTCATTAGAAATGGTCAGATTGATGTGCTAGCTCTGGTCTAGAAAAAGGAGCAGGACAGTTAGTTAATGAAGAGAAGTGATGGTACTCTTGCAAGGAATTCAAAGCTAGCATAGGAGTCCATTATCACTAATGTTGTTGAACTTCAACTTCTTCCATTAGCTTCTTAATTTCAAAACTGTTTCTTTTTCTCCTGGTAAACTTATCAAACTTCAGTGATTTACACCCAAAAAGTTACTGTAGTTTTTTTCTACCTGAATGAATCTGGCTAAAACTGGCAAAAGAACTCGATCCTCTCTCAAATATGCGCGTGGCTGCCATAGAACCCCCTCAGATTGGATCGTTTTACATCTGGTGGCTACAAGAATTTGTGCTTTAACCCCCTGCTTCTATGGCCAGAGGACATCCCTGCGCAGGAGTGAATCGCTATGTTTTAGAGCTCAACGCCACTCCGTTAGCATTCCTCATGGTGTCCAGCAAACCACCCTCAGACATGGCTGAACCTGGCCTACCCGTCAGGATGTGCGTGCTCATACACTCACAGAAGCTATTTTACAGGTCTATAATGGAGAAAAGTAATGAAGCAAACTGAGGAGGGTCTTACTGTCATGCTGTCAACCCCGCAGGTAAATCAGTGATTAAATAATGGTTGCTTTCAGCTACAGCACAGTGAGCAATGTGCCACAGGACCAGGCCTCCTAATCTACTGCTGCTCTTGTCTCCAGCAAACCAAACATTCATACTGTGAAAGCTTCAACTCTGCTCTTTAAAAGTTTTAGGGTTTTCCTCCAAAACCAAAAGATAATAATTTATTGTGGAGATGACAATGAGGTGGGACGTGGAGTTGCACTAAGACTGGAATGCCAACATCCTTACTTGGAGCATCCAGGGTGCAAAACACCCACAGAAGGGATTGCCTGCCACTGAAGGCCAAAATAAAAATCTGGGAAATAAGAACCAGAGGAAGATAGTTTCTCAAAATAAACACCTGAAACCAAAGTTCAGAAGTTTTAGTGAGACCCCTAAAAGCCCTCTGAACTTACGGTCACATAACAGACACACACACACTCCACATAAATCTTTTCTTCCCAATCACGTTGTAAAGTATCATGTTCAGGATTTCAGAAAAACACTTGTGGTCTGTTTATTTCAAAGGCCGTGGTGGAGAATATATTTTTAAGACAATAAACAGTGTCTTACATCTGGCTGTCACGTAGTGTGACAGAGGTAACCTGGTCCTATGTCACTTGGAGCTTTCCAAACCATAACGTGAGACTCGGTTTACACAGCAAGCCCTTTAGCAGACGTTTGCAGACGGATGGATTACACCTGCCGGGATGAATGGTGCCCTTAACCACTGGAATGCAAAGATCAAACCAGAACCTAGCTGAGCGTAGGACCTTGCCTTCAAAAGGCAATACCCCCAGGAATAAAGAGCATGAAGGTTTCTAGGCACTGTAACCGGATCAAAGGGATCCAACTTCCCCTGTGAAACCATCCTGAGCGTTTTTGGGGTTCAAAGCACAGAGGCTCTCCAAATGAGGTCACGGTTTTTAACCTGGAAGTTGGGCTGGATTCGTAACCACCTCCCGTGCAGACACCAGGCAAATGTTTGCAGTTTCCACATCATCGCTGGCAAACTTCCCTAATACAGAAGTGGTCAGAGAGGCAAACACTCCTCAGGCTGGTGAATGAAGAACCTATCAATACCAGAGGTTTGTTTGCTTCCACAGTTTGACTGTATTTGATGGTGCAAATGTTATAAATATGGGCTGCCTTGTAGTTTGTGAGGAAAATGTGGTTTCTTTGCTTTAGATTATAATCAGCTCTTCAGCACCTAGAGATTCTGCTACCTTTTTTTTAACTTCTCTCCTTCTCAGTCATATCCATTGATTAGGAACTAATAACAAAACAACTCTAAAATATTTTATCTCTTTTCATCATCATATTTGGACGTTTACATAAAAAGAGGTGGAACTGAGCTTAGAAGTAAAACTTTAATACGCTATATAAAATGATTTTTTATAAAGATTTAAATGGTAGATTGCTCCCACTTTATCTTAAGCCGAAAATGTCTTGTGTGATCGTGCTTCTGTCTGTTCTATAGCATGTCACATTTCTATATGCAGAAATATTACTAAGAATTGTTTCTGGTTTGGGTATGTGCCAGAATTTAACGCATCACACTTCCATGTTTTCGAGTATCAGGAAAAAAAAATATATAAAAATGATATTAAAAGTTTTCTGTAACTGTGAAACAGAGCTCATTTACCTTTGTAATTTTCTATTAATTTACCACTAGGATTCATTTTGCGTTTAATTCAGTCCTCTAATGGCTTAAAACTGTGTCTTTGGTCTTTACACATTTGTGGTCTCAGTCGTGTCAAGCTTTTTCATCTACTTTATGTTCATTTATTTTAACTTTTAGTGGTCTTCTAGCCAATTCTTTATCCTTTTTATTACAAGAGCATGAAATTTTATAATGCCCTAGAGCTTTGTTAGTAGGCTGCTACAAGGTTCTTAACCTTAGTTAATTTATTCTTTCACTTTTGACTTTCAGATATGGAGCATGCTTTAATATTTTGGTTTTGAATATGAAAGCAACTTTTATTAAGTAGGTTTATTGCATTAATAGAGCCTTATTTCATTTTTACAGTAGTGTTTAGATAGAACATATCAATTTATATAATGATTTATAATTTTGGGTAATATAATTTAAACTTTACTATATTAAAATATTGCTAATATAACAATCATAACATTGGTTGGCAATTTTACTAAAGAATCATTGTAAACAAGCATAAGAATGTTTTTTTCTGTGGTAAAACCTGAAAGACAAAAGTCACAACTAGCCAAATGACTAAACTTGAGCAGGTGGAGAACAGGCAGCAAAAGGAAGATAAAGGAGAAAGGAGCTAAGCCAAGTTGAAGCACCATCAAAGTAAGAATAAGAGGAGGCAAAACTACCCACTTCTGGTGACGAGTGGACATGAAGAGAAAATGTGAATACTGGTGCAAAATAAATGTTCAGCTGAAGGCTCCTTGACTGCCAAGGAGTCCTGAGTCAGAGTTCAGACACCAGCATCTCTGCCACAGTGCTTGGACGAATGGCATCAGTGTCCTTCTGACCAAGGATGAAGCAGAAAAGAGGATAACTGAAAAAAACATTCCCGTGGGATTTTGGGAAGGTGCACAGTACTCCTGAGGTTGGCAGTGCCCGCTGCATTTCCCTCGTCAGCAGCCTTGTTTCACTCTGCCACCTCCTCCAAGGACAGAGGGGGATTGCTCAGCTGGGGCAGAGATCCAAGGTCTCTCCATGTGGTAGCATGGTCCTGAGCATGCCTGGGAGTGCTGGGCAGGGAGGCTCGGAGCCCAGACCCAGCCATCCCACCTCACACCTGCCCTTATCCTGTCTGGTCCAAGCCAGCAAGTGTGTGGACAACTGGTGCGGAGACAGTTGGGGAGCAGCAAGAGGAGCGGCCTGTCTGAAACCAGGGAGAGGAGGACTGTTTCGAAGCAGAGGCAGTTTGGCTCTTGGCTTTTTTAGTTCGCTTTGGGGCCAGGAGGCAGCACGAGGCCAAAATGCCCAATTTGAGCACCACTCTCTGTGCAAGCATGCACACATCTCACCCAAAAATGGCGCTGCCATTGCAGAGGGCATCACCACCACCCTGCTCCAGGTGAGAGAGACAATCCCAAGGTGGGACCGCTGGAAAATCGATACCAAAGGAAAAAAGGGTTCTCATCAACTGGCTAGACTTACAATAATCACAGCTGTCTGCAGAAGTAGAGTTTTATACTTTTTTTGCTTACATGAATCTCCATTAATCTGTAATTTTAATAAAACTGTGTTTTCATTTCAGAACAGGTAAGAGCGCTTGCTATCATTCTCATTCTCAGTGCAGTATAGTTGTTATTCCACCTACATTATTTGCTTGTGTATAAGTATCAAGCTAACTAAAATACATTGGAGTTTCGTTTCTGTTCTACAGGGAGCTAACACTTAACGTGATTTTTTTAATATATATATTTTATATATATATATGTGAATACTTCTTTGTCAGGTAGAAGCTTTTAGTCATTCTGACATGAGGCTTTCATACAGCAAAAATATTACTAATACTATTTTGCCTCTAAAGTGCATTTGTTATCAATATGCACTTAAACTAGTGATCAAGAGTTGGTGGGAGAGACACCTGCTCTGCATTTCTTATCTTTTTTAATACCTTAGGGATACATCACTTAATAATTTAGTGCTAAACCATTTAGCATTTTAGCCCATCATCTCTTATATTACACATAGGATTTCAGTAATGTCTGATAAAATTATGTGTTAGCTGCCTTATGTGTGTGTAAAACTTAATAAGTCTTCTTCCCCCCCTCAAGTTTAATAACTGATTTCTTACATTTATGGATGTGAAATTTTATTGCTCATGGATATAGTTTGAACCTAAATCTTCATATCTTATAAATTGATTTTTAGTTTCCTTTTTGACCTTATGAATTTCAATCAGACATTGACCTCTTGTTGCTCATGAATCTGACTGATTTAATGTCATATAACAATAATACTGTAGAAAAGCATTATCATAAGAGCCCACAGGGTTTGCTGAAACCCATAACTAGATTTTGGAGGCCTCTAGCAATAATAATTCTTGACCCAAGACTATTCTCTAATGCCTTCATCCTTTACTGTTCTGGACCGGCCAATCCTTGTTTTAGTACATTCCAGGCAAGTGGTGGAGACTCCCAGGAGGTTATGAGCTAAAACTGTATGGAGACGATAATGCTGAATATACTCCAGTAACATGAAGCTTATAAAAGACCAATCCTGTCTGGGATTTGTCACATTTTGAAGTGAGAGGGAAAGACTATTTAAAAGGAATCTTTTGTCACAAAAAAAAATTAGTATTTACTTAGTGTTTAAGATTTTCAAAAAATAAAAATTTAGTACTAATTGTCTTTACTGGAATGCATTGTTATTCTTCAGTCTATCATTATGGCTGCAGCCTAAATAGAGGACTTGAATGATTACTGCTTTGTTTGCTTGGCTGTGCTAATTTAATTTAATTTAATTTAATTGCTTATATGCTTTGGTTTACTGAAAAACTGGGTGTTGATGTTCATTATTCCTTATTAAGAAAGAATCTTAAAGTGAAAAGAAAAGTGTGAAGGACATAGGACTGTGGCACTAGTTTCTGTGACTGGCTCTGGGCATGAGTGTTTCCTGTCTGACTGTACTTACTCTGTGTGTAAATATATACGTACGGGGGAGTTTTATTTATTGACTGATTGCTCAGAAATAAGCAGGGAGCCAACACCAAAAAATTCAGATAAAACTACTTTTGGTAAACAGGGCAGGGGGTTAAGAAGCAAGGCGTGAGCTATGAGCTGTGAAATACTTCTTCCAGACTGCAGCCCAAGTTATACAGGTGTTCCAGTGTGACAGGGGCACACGGATCAAAAGGGCTACAATCTGTTAAGCACCCCTCCTGGGCTGAGCGATGGTCAGTTTATCAGGGATTTATTTATGAGGAGCAAACTGACACAGTCACTGCCTCCAGAGCTAAAGGATAACGGGTCTGAGGTATCCAGCATTCTGTGAAACTTAGGTAAGAGAGAGGAGAGACCCCTTCCATTAATCCCCTGCTTATGCTCTGTTCTGTCCTTGCTTTCAGTAGCAGGGATTCCATAAGGAGCGGCAGAGCCTGCAGCCTGCGTGAGTGTCTGGGCTGCTCCTTGGCTTGATAACAGACACGGATCCAGAGCACGTGTGGCCTGGGAAACCTGAAATTGTCTGATCGCCTTACAGTGACCTGTGGAGCAAACCTCAAAGCATCGTTCCTGCAGGACGGGTGCCCACCCAGTCGCTTCTGTTCTTTCATGTTGGAAGACAAGAGAAGTGGAAGATGGTCCTGTACGTCTCATTACAGAGGTCATGTCCGTGATGCTTTGTATTTAAACATGAATGAAAAGAGAATACCTCTTCGTGGCAGTCTGAAAACCCACTGTCACTGAGGCACATCCATTCATCATTCTCTAGCCAACTCTTCCCGTGTACCGGTGGCACTGGACATGATTGGCATATCCTGTCGGGTTCGTATAACGACTGTCAGGCTGAGCTCAGTGCAGGCATAAAGGTTGAAGCTTGCATTCCCACCCCACAACTGAAGTGGCTTAGGGCTTCCTCCAGACACTGTTCTTCTTACGTGACAGCGCGTGTTTGATGAGAGCTTGTGTTAGTTTGGAAGGAAGGATGCTGAGAGTTGCTTAAGGACCACAAGTTATGCTGGACGCAACCTGCAGTGAAATCAGATTTCACATGCTCTTTTTTGTAGCAGCACAGCGCTGCTTCCCAGGGCACTGGGTGGTGAGCCTTGAAAGTGAGAAGTTTCTGTCTGTTGTATTAATGTTCAAAGCTGTCTGATTTAAACTTAGAATACAGTAGGTGAGTAATCCAAAATCTAAGTATATGAGCAAGGCTGTATGGTATTACCATCATATTTATGATGCTGAGGAGTCAAAGCCGTGCCAAGCCATTCTGTTCTCTTATAAACTATTTAAATTACTTATTGATGTGTAAAGTTAACAATTTTCTGTGTTTATTCATATCTGAAAAGAATGAGGTTCTTTGGCCCTCACAATTTTATCTCGTTCTCTCAATGTTGGCAATAACACTTCTGTTCCAGTAACTGACCTTACCTGCTGCTAAAAACACTCGTCATCTTGAATTGTGTACCCCAGGCAGGTACTGTTGCAATTAGCAATTACAAAATATCACAACAGAAGTGCACAAAGGTTTAGAATCCACATTTTTGTAGTCATGTCCTCATTTGCTTAAGCACATCCCAATGAGCTGTGTCCATTTGTGCATCCCGTTTGTTGAGCTGCATGTGCAGCCAGAGGGATTGCACGTGTAGCTTTGGAGCAACATGGTATGAGCACAGGCCAAGTTCCCAGGGATGTCCTCACACCCAGTGTTCTTGATGGATCCAGTCAGTCAGAACCGCAGAGCCCATGGGCTGGGTGGAATTAAGTCCATTTTTGTTCTGTGCATGTCTCGTCTCAGTTAGAAAAAGATGACTGACAGTACTTTTTGGAAAATGCTGAGTTCATGAATCATTTCCCTGCTGTAATCAAGTATCTCCAAGGTGACATTCAAGCAATTTTTTGGGTACAAATTTACTTCCCACTTATGACACCTCCACTAGTGTGTCCAAGTGTGACAGATTTCCCCCATCACATAGCAAGAAAGCATCTGTGACACCATGTAATTGTCTTCAGGATGTAGCCAGAACAAATTAAATTTTAATTTAAACCAGAGTAGGAATAGGTGGCTTCCAGGGAAGACTCTTGGGCCTGCTGGCACGTGCAGCTCCTCCATCAGTGTGGCTGTGTGGGGGTCACACACCGGCAGCATCCAAGCATCCCTCTTGGCTAGTGGGAAATGGGGAGCAGCGCAGATGGGAGACTGGGGAAGTGCTGGTCTGAGCGAGGCAGGGCACGGGCTCGAGGAAATTGGTGTGCTTGAATGGTTGATCCAAACTGGGAGGATAACTCTTACCCTTAGTATATCTAGCACACGTAGAAATCACCACAGGGGCATTTTTCTTTAAGGAATTAAAAAAAGGAAAGAAAGAAAATAGCAGGGGAAAAAACATATAGACAGGGAACAAAGACCAGAAACATCTACTGCTGCTGTTCCCATCCAAGTCCTCAATACAACGCTGAACAGTCGGTTACTGGGGATCAACAGCTATTTCTTCTTTCTCAGTTCTCCAACAACTCGAATCTATTTTGATTTCTTGGTGTCCTTTCTAGTTATGCTGTATTACTCATAACTGCAGCGCAGTGGTAGCTGCCAATACAAATTTAGTCTTTTCTGTTTATTCAGTACTGTCCTGTCAAAGCAGATAAGTCTGCTTTGCATTAGAGCTCAAAAATTTAATTGTGGGAAAATGATGAGTCACTCCAGCTAAGGTAAACCATCTTCTGTGTCAGGGGACGTCCTTTTGATGTACAAAGCAATGAAATGACGTTAGGGCCGTGAGCCAAAATCACTACCTCTCACACAGAGGTGTCATTTACATTTCCTTGGGACAAGGAGGCTTTTTGAACCAGAGATAAGATTGATTTGGGGTCAAGCTGGAAAAAAAGAAAGATACTAACTCAGGCAAAGGGAATCTTCCAAGCTTTATCAGCAATTCAAGCCACCTAATTGTGAACATCTAATGAAAGATGTCTCTCAAGACAATGCTCAGGATAGTTAGAATATTTTCCTTTCTTATCCCTCAGAGGTTTGGAGATTGGCAATGAAATGATGGGAGTGACTGTCCACAGGAACCAGAAATGCCACCAAGGTGAGAGGAGCAGAGTCGGCCCACAGTTCTGACATGGTTTGTTAGGACTGCTCTGCGACCACCTCTGAAGGAAGGCCTTTTATTTCTCTTTTCCAGGGTGGAGGTGTGGCAACTTATAGCTGATTTTCTGGCATCATTCCTCACTGCAGAGCTGCATCTCTGAGACCCAACTCATTTCAGGGAACGGATCAATACCTTGGGAACCAGTCTGGGCCTTCTGCAGGTCTGGAGAAGCTGTCTAAAGGAAGGGGAAACCCAGCCAAGCTGTCCTCTGGTTGAATGTTGCCATCGTCAGTCCTTCCCTGACTACTGGAACAGTGGCTGTGAAGATCCAGTTTGTGGTATCAAAGCTGTGAGTATCCAGCTTGTATCAAATACGTGTACCTGAGCTTCATTCATCCTCCTGGGCACTGCAGCCTGTTGGAGTAGGCCTCTTCAAGGACAAATGCAGCAAGTCACACAAAGACTAAATTAAGTGTCTGCAGGATTTCCTTGTGATATGATAAATTTTCAACAGAACAAGTAGCAGGAATTGAGTAGAAATACCTAAGGAAAATCCATGAAGGACTGATAGAAGTGAATGCAAAACCCTTTTTTCCAGCGTAATTTGGACAAGAAATAATGGAGTCCACAGTTTACAAGCGAGAAGCAATAAGTGAGAAGTATATAACCAGTAAAACAGCTCTCAATTAATTTACATTTTCTGCTACATCTTTACGGAGAAACTCAGCTGTGTGTTAATGGTCCTCAGAAGAATCCAGACAACACTGATGCTCTACTTATGCTTCTTATTAAGGGTAAAATTCACCCTATTGAAGAGGACAAGCTTAAGATCTATGCACCCACTTAGAACCACTTATCCCAATTTTCACTTAACAAGGGCGTAAGTAGTGTATACGTCTGGATTGTCCTTCTGCACTAAAGTGAATTTTCTCCCTAGTAAATTAGATTGGTCTGATGTGTGCTTAAAGGAAGAAAATCTTTGCTTTCATTAGGGGTTGTTCTGGGAAATTGCTGCTTGACCTGTAACTTAAAAATTTTCAGTTCTTCAAAACTGCTTTGACACTCGTACATGGTGTATCGATGTGATTTACCATTTGATCAGGCGACAGAGTTGAAGTCATGCAGACCATCAGTCACGAAGGAGAATAAAGTTTTTGAGGGACCTGCTTGTTCCTTTGCTGTTCGGATCCTTCCAGTGGATGGATTCTTTAATATACATTTTTATTTTGATGTTTGAGTAAAATTGGTATGGAGTGGGTTGGGTAGCATCGTAAGACCATAAGCATATCCCTGGGCAGAAAACACAGAATGCTGGAATGCAGTTATATATTTTTAACTTACACAGAAGCAAGATAAACACAAACAGGGTCATTTTGCGTGGCACAACAAAGTTTAATTCATGGAAGGTCTTGTATGCAAATTCTTCTGTTGCTGATGATGGCTCAGACCCACCTGCCTGTGCATCTTTCCTGTTGCATACACACGTCCTGCATCCTGACCCGCTCCCAGATGCAACTATACAGAGCCCTCTAGCTTTTGACTTAAAAACAGGCAGCTGGTTGCATGCACACACGTCAGGGCGTTCAGGATACCTTCCTGTGGCCTCAAACGCGTGTTTTTATTTGTAGGAACACAGGCTCTGCAAGATATTCCAGTCACAGTTAATGAAGTCCTTAATGAACTGATGGGCCTGTTTCTTATCTCGCTTATGCCAGATTTAAACCTGTGTAACTCCATTAACTTGTTGAGTTGATCCTAATTTTACATAAGTGTAAAAAAGATGAGAACCAGACGTTTTATGTTCTCATTATCTAAGAGAATACAAAGTATGTAATTCTTAAACACCTTTTTTCTGTTTTCTATCAGTTACAAAGAGATTTAAGCGTTCCCCCACCTTTGACCTCCCCATTTTCCCTATGTACCAGTTTCTGCAGCTGCTTTACTCTCTTTTCCAAGAGTTAGGTTGATCATGCAAGTTTTGATCTCACCGTGGTTTAGTAACTCCTGAAATGAGTTTTGTGAACTTAATTCCTTGCCAGCACGTTCCTTCTCACATGAAGCAAAGCTACGCTTTCCCCCTCCCTTCCCACAGAGCGCTCTAACAGTTGAGCCTTCTCCAGAGCATCCCTAGCTTTTCTCTGGGGTAAAGAAATCACCAGTACAGAAACCAGTCATAGAAGGTGAGTGTAAAATTGTGGAAATGAAGGCAAAATCTTTTCCCTACTTAGAGTGTAACTGTGGGGATGGGTAGCGCAGGCCTGCTGCTCCCAACTGATGATGCTGAACTTCCTCTGCCTCCAGTAGTTTACCTTCCATGTGACCCCTGAATTGAATGATCAATTTTACCCCAAGGAGACATTCTCTGTTCACACAGAGAAAATTATTTCAGATGTTTTGTTTAACTTTTGCCGTTTTTTGAGATTGCCCTGGTAGGACTTACAATAGAGTACTCTTCTGCCTCCAAAGCCAAGTTCAAATGCCAGTGTGAGCCTGATCTTCAGGAAACTCAAGGCAATGACTGAATGACAGAAGTGGCCAGCAATACAACAGGAGCCCCAGTGAGACATCTGAAATCCTGAAAGCGTGAATCTGAGCTGACCTACACCGTGTTAGCACTGGAGCAATGCCTCTGACTTTGATGGAGTCACTCATAATTTACAGCTATGTAAGATCAAATATATAGCCCAGAGTACAGAAATGTTAACATGGATAGCCTCAGTCAGAGAAGGGATGCTTATTCTAATGGTACCTCCTGTCAGTCAAGTCATAGACTAGATGTCACTTATGAGGACAATGGGTCACCCTTTTTTCCTCTATTCTGAATATGATTAAAAATATAAAAATGAGAGTTAGAATAGAAAAAAAAAAATTAACTACTAGGGCAACAAATAAAGAGAAGTGAAAAGAGAAATCCGAAAGGAGAATGAAAGGCAAGTGGCCCAAACAGCCCCAAACCAATTACCTCGGGCTTAGCAGAGGGTGAGGTGGTTGTCGGAGCAGCTGGAAATGAACCGCATTACTCAGCTCTGTGCAGTAGTCATTTCCTATTTCATTCTCCCAAGTCTTATGCAAGACTCCTCCAGAAAGTGCCAAGTTTCTGCCAAGGCAGGCAGTGAGAGCTCCGGGATCCCTCAGCAGCCAAAGCCGACGTGGGACGAGGGCAATCCCCCTCCAGGAGTGACTTCTGCTGACATCAGACTGAGGAAGTGAGAACAGCAGTGGCCATCTCCTAAAGTCGTGTCAGACAGGACTAAACGCGGGGTTCAGAACACATCTTTCAGTGACTGAGCTGAAAGAAGCATGAATAAAATTCAGGAGGCGGAATGCTGAATAGGTGGTTATTTCCCTTTGTGTCGCCCTGCAATACACCTGACCCTTTACATTACTTATAGCTGTAGCCAAAGGTTAGAATCAAGGCTAATATCCTTTTTGTGCCAGCTCATGCATAAAAACAATTGACTTCTCTTTTTTTTTCCCTAGGAAAGAAAGGAGGACCCAGGTCCACTGTTCATAGGCTTTTCCTAACCACAGGCCTGGTCTTAGACATGCTGAAAGCTCACATCAGTGCAGAGATACATGAATTGTGCTCTCTGATGCCAGAAAGACCTGTGTCATCAAGTGACTGCGCACACGATGGGCTTCAGTTCTGACCTCCAAAGTGAGATGCTTCTGTTTAAGGACGGAGCAGTCAGAGATGCCCTGCCCTTGCTCCTGAAATCAGTGGGCACCTACGGCAAGCATGGCTGGAATACAGTCCTGGCTCTCTCGTCCTGGAATTTTTTTATTGAAGATATTTGAAAGTTATGGGACACTTTAGAAAAAGGTAAGCTGGAGGTGACAGGGCTTTTTAAAGCACAGCAATACCTAAGTATGACAAATACTATTGAAGTGCTAATGCTGTTTGGCAATTTCCTGGAAGGTCTGTGGAGTGGAAATTCAGTTCATTAACTGATGCTGATACCTCCAGAAGTCATTTCAAATTGTTTTCCTGAAATAAGACTTGAACCCAGATGGCAGAGGTGAACCTGCCTCGCTAGCCTCCAACAAGAGATGTTATAGGTTCAGAAACAATATTTATATTCCCAAATCTCAATCTCTCTCTCTCTTTTTTAAGCTTATTAAAATTAAAAGCATGACCTGCCACATCACATTACATCAAAACATGATGTAACTTCTTAATTTTAAAAAAAAGTTTTAATTTATGATGTTGTATTATGCCACAAAAAGCTTTTGTGTTCCCCAGAGAAACTATAAATTTTTTACAGCGACTGTTTATCCAGTATCTTTGGCAGACTCAAACAGTGAGCGTTGGCAAAAAGCAGATATTTAACAGCTCCTGACGAACAGCTTATGAATCACCAGGCTTGAATCCTGGCACACGTCTCCCTGTAGGTACCTAACTGAAATCACCATCTTCCCTTCACCTCCTTCTAACTGCAGTAACATTGAGTAACTGGCTGATCCTGAACCACTAAACTTGATCTACTTTATCCTTTCAAGCCTTTATATTTTTGGAGAAAAGCACTCTTGCTGTAAAAGTGCCACTGCAATAACATTCTAGGAGCTGTGTCCAATATGGGTTTCCCACTGATTCTGAACAGCCCAGCAAAATACTTTTCATTACAACCACGTTTGGCATTTATATGGTTTGCATTTGCAGATATTAAAGGGCTTTGCAAAATAGCTTTACCTACACAGCTATATAGGTGGGGGAACTGAAGCATGAGCGATAGAAGATGTCATCGCTAGAGCCAAGAATAAGCCAGTCCAGGCCTACTCTGCTGGTCCATGTATCTTCCAGATGATGAATTCATAACATTTGGCTGTTGTTTTACTTGCTGCTGCGAGGCAAGTGGGACTACCCCAGGACACGAAAGGCTCTCTCTTTGTTGGCCCTGGTCTCTCACAGTCTGCTTGCTTGTCTGGTCCTGGTTTCTGGGACTGCTCTGTCTGAAGCGAAGGAAGTTCAGTGGAACTTGAGAACAAGGACTACTTGTCCGAACAAGGGTTTTCAGGCCCTTGGTTTCTAAACAATTGCTTTATAGGGTGGCCTGTGCACCATAAATCCCTAGCATAGGAGTATGGTCATATTGGCTTAACTGTCTCACTAAGACTGGACTTATTTCTCACACAACTGATAAAAGTCATAATGCTGTCAGTCCCTGGTATACTAGCTGTACTCAACTTTTACTGCTTCCTAGTGCCATGATCCATAGTGCACATATGGGGTATAAAGCCTTCTTAAAATCATAGCCCCTTAACTAAAAGCTTTTTCTGGGAGACAGTGTGGTTTGAATTATACTGAGGACCCCAAACAGCAATTGCTCTTGGGCCACTGCCTTTGAAATAGATCTATTTTAGGTGGATATTCCTCTTTCCAAGGGGTACTTCTAACCCTATTTATGAGCCTCACTGCTTGTACCGAATAACCTAACAGGGCAGTGAAAGCTCCCTGACTACTTTTGATGTAAACACACAACAATGATCTTCATCACGTGCCACACATTGGGTGAAAAGGGGACAGGTGCTTTTCAATGTGTAGCTGTCACCTTGGGTGTCCCCATGAGAACAAACCACAGGGCTGTGACCCATTTTCCATGACAATCCCCAGAGAGTGTCTGTTCTATCTCAACATCAACTAGGAGAAAGTTCTGATTTCAAAACCTGTCTGTGGGTCAGGAAACCATTCCCAACATCAATTCTAGTATCAAGCACCTTTTCCGTTAGGGACTTTGCTCCCAGGTACAGATTTATAAATTAACCTGGATTGGTTTCACATGTGATCAAATCTTCAGTATGGTTTCAAAAGTGATGTGCAAGCATGTGCACCAGCCTAACTGTCAGAGTACTGAGTCTGAAATGAGTTGGGGCTGCTTAAAATATAGTTGCTGACCCCCACCTAGAACATTCTGGCCACACTACAGCCTGAGAGAGGACACTTGGGCAGTGGGAAGGAAGTAAAGAGGTCTTGGGTGAAAATGGTGGATGAAGCTGAGCTAAAAAACTCCAAACATTTTTGCAAATATGGAAGAAATTCTCTTGAAGGAATCTCCTCTAGACTTGACATAGGAGGTTTCAAGTTTTATGGCATCTTACATTATTGTGTAAATTTGTTTCAGGCAAGAAACATACTTTTTAAGGTCAGGAATACACATTTGTTAGATGCTAAGACACCTGAAAAGCAAGAATACAGATTGTAGGATGAATATTTTACGGAGTAATTATTTAAATATATTCAAGTATGAACATCTTTAGATCCTAAATTTAGTATTCCTTAAAAACATAATCTTACAATAAAATCTAGCCCACTCTCACATTGTTCATAACATTCCAATTTTCTGTTTGAACTAGTTGTTTTGAAAAGTTGTGTCTTGGTTGCTTATTTAAAGTGCCCCACTGATATTTTTGCCCCAGACTTTAATTTTTTGGCATAACACTTGCACATATGTTGATGATGATATACATCTGAAGTTCTCAAAACATGATAGCATGCTACGGCTGGTGTGTGAAGCACTCAGATGTGATGGGCAGAGGCAGCTCCCGGTTTCCTATATAGAGCCCTTGCCTAAACTGTGGGCTAAGATTTTAAAGATGCGAAGATATGGTGCCTGGGGGTGTGGTTTAGTGGAGAGCTTGGCAGTGCTGGATTAACAGTTGGACTTGATGATCTTAAAGGTCTTTTCCAACCAAACTGACTCTATGGTTCAGCACCTCTCCTCAGGACCAGTCTGCACATTGAGTGTTCAGGGACCAAGGGCAGCCTGGTCCCCTGAGAGGTCTGACTTCAAAGAGTCAAGTAGTTGGGTAGGCACTTAAGATGTAAGTAATTGAGAGGTCTGGAAATGCTGCTGGAAGGTGGAGTTTGTATTAAAACACAATAAAGGTAAGAAAGAAAGGGATGGACATGTGCCTTCATCTCCACATCTGCCTTGGAAATTAATAAACAATGATGAAGCAGTAGCAGTCACTGTGCAAACTCCTGAGTAAACTGAATTTGGGGAACCTCATTGCTGTAACAGAAGTAAGAAATCCATTGGCTTCCCTGAATTACTGGATTGTAAATCATATTTTCAGTTAGGTTCTCCAAATCTGCACACCACAGTGAACTTGGATTTTAGGGTTCAGCTGTTTCGTTTAGGCACTGTAAACAACTGGATCTCAGAGCTTTATGTCTGATTACACCTCTTGTACCTCTGAGCTTTATATCTCATTATACGGACAAAACAGGCACCTGCAGAAACGTGAGCCTGCCTGCATCTGGCTGAAAACAGCACAGCTCAAATTTAACCACACCTGCCCTATTTAAAAGGGGTTATTACGTTGAAATGGAGATGGCCCCTATTGTGTTGTGTAAAGATACCATAGAATGACATAAGATCATTTGTTATTCGTGGTAGCACCAAGCTTCAATTTCAGGTTTAAGTCAGGGCACCTAATTGTCAAGTGTTGGCCATGATACAATCGCTGATCACCTGTCTTCCTGCCCAGTCTTTGGTGTGACCCAATGAACCTTGGCTTGCTCAGCCGTACCCAAGATTCTTACTCTGGCTCTCCTCCTCCGCTAGCCCAGTTGGGATTAAGTACCACGCAGGCAAGAACTGAACTTCCTTTATATGTCGTACACACTTCTTTCTTTATATCATGGCCAGCTGGCCACAAGCAGATGCAGAAGAAAGCTTTAGTGTGCCACCTGACTGTTGTCTTGGAAGAACTTTGTAAAATACTTCAAGAGCCTTCCCATGTTTCAAATGCAGTACCATGAAACCATCGGGATAGAGATGGTCAGGAATAGGACAGCCTGAAGAACAGGGTGTGAGGACGCTGCTCCTGCATTTCAGCTCATCCAGACATGAGACACAGAAGCTTGTGACTCATTAGGACAGTGCTGAACACATAAATGACCATGCATGCAGCCAAGGCTGTGCAAGTATTCTGACACAGAGCACAGGCACCATGGTGGGAGAATACACATGCACAGACCCTGCTACTCCTACCTGTCACCCACCTGGCTGGGCGATGCTAAAGCCTGACCCATGGAACCTGGTATCTTCTGCTCGGCTTCTGGAGGCTTCAAAACTATGTCTATGGGCAAGACAGGGAGAAAGGGCTGTGAGCTCTTAGGGACAGACGCAGTGAGCAACTCACTATGCATTGCTATCCCTAGTGATACAAGAGATGTGTGAGGTTTTCAAGGGAACTTAATCTCCTTAGGTGCCCTCACTGCATCACTTGTAGGCAGGGTGTGCAGAGGTGATGGGGATGGTGCAAGAGACCTCCCAAACGTTCATACCCATGAATTACCTCAGTAAGTTCTGGAGACCCATCAGGCATTCTGGCCTTTGCAGCAGGCATTGCCCACCTATCCTGACATTTACCATGGTTAAACTCGACGTTGGAACCAAAAAATGATGTTTGGACCTAGGTGTAGCTCTGCATCCCCAGTTTTCTGGAGGGAGTAGGTAGGAACCACAGCAGCAATTTGTCTCAGCCCTGCAGGGTGCTAACCAAAGGTTTCCATTTGGAGCCTCGACTTACTTTTCCACTTTGTCTCCCTGTTACCATCCCCTCCAATAACCTGAACAGAATCTTCCCCAACAAAAAGGCCCTTTCTCAGCGAGATTAAAAGCAAAATACTTTAAGCAATTTAGAATACAAATGTGCAATGAAATATCAGCCTGGGTGATGTTATGAGAAGGAAGAGTGTACAGTATGCTTTATGTGCTTTTAGCTGTTCTACCCTACACTGCAACATGTGCACCCACTCTTGTAACCTTTACTGCTGTGCAAAGATGATCTGTCACTTCTACAAAATATGTATATATATTTGTAGGGAGACAGCTTTGAGTCCTTACTGCCCTCTAGAGAAATTCTGCTAGAAAAGCTCAAACTGACAGAGTCAGCAAAAAATAATTGCGGTCCTAATCTTAACTACACCGGCTGCGTGCAGGGTCGGCGACAAGATCTGTAGGAACAGAAATGCACTTAAAGGACCCTTTTTCTCAAGGCTCTCACTATCACTTGAGTCGTGGCTGGGCTCAAGCACACTCACCCCACTCCCTGCATAGGAAAGCTCAGCAGAAAAAAAAAAGAAGTTTCCATTATCAGTGGGTTTAAGTGAAAAAAGAACTGAAAGATTTTTTTTGTAACAAAATGACAAGTGCAGAACCTGCCTTGTATTCCCTTCACCAGCATGTGATGCTTAAATTATTTAAACTACACATCTGTAACTATATGCTTTTACTTTGTCATTCTCACACTTCTATCTTTTATTAACCATGCAAATCTGATGACCGTGGCTGGAACTGAGCCGGGACTGAGCGCAGGGGCTGGGTGAGCCCTAGGCTGCACAGGACCTGAGGTAGTCCTCTGGAAAAGCGAGCCTGTCCAGCGGCCCTGACCGCTTGTGTGATGAACTGCAGCAACTCCTGGCAGTATTCTTTGACAAGATGTATTTGTATAAATCAAAGTATCAGAAGACGTGGCAGGAAAGTATGAGCTTTACCAAGCCATGGGAATGTTATTGCATGTGGTTGGGCCAACACAGAGAAAACAGCGATTGCAGCATTAGCAGAGAAAGGTAGAGCAGTGCAGCTAGGGATGCATCCAGCGAGCTGAGATCCCGTTTTTATACTGACAAAAAAAGAGAAAAAAAATGTAAAATGTGTGTCTGTGTGTGTATATTTTTCTCCAAAACAGCTGAATCCCACTATCCTGCAGAATCTTACTCATTTAACAGGCTGTCAGCGCGAGTTCCTTTACATAGCTCTGCCTTTTCATGCCTAATGGGGTTTGCCCTGAACCAGACAAAGCCTATTAAACATGGCAGAGCTGCAGATGATGGGAGAGGCTCCTGGAAGCAGTGTTGGCTGCCCTCTAATGGCATGTGTGCCTTGAGCAACACCTGAGCTCCCCGGGGATGCTCCTGCCCTGCGCTCCCTGCCAGAGGAGTGATGGTACCCTGGGCGAAGGTGCCACTCTGGCACCGTGTAGACACTTTTCAGGCCGCGGCAGCAGGATGGAGGCAGTAAGATCAGCCCAAAAACACTGTCAGCGCAGAGGGGAAGATGTACAGTCGATGACGGACGGAGCTGAAGGGCTGGCTGACTCGGAGCAGCGACACATTGGGAGTGCGAGCACCTTGGCCGAGACCTGCAAACACTGAACAGTGTCAGCATTCCATCACCTTGGGTTCTAGGGGGAAGATGCAGAAGGCTGATGGGCTCAGGCTGAGTTAAAACTCCCAACTCTGAGCAGGTGCTGAGTCAGGATTTTATCACTGTTTATCTGATTCCCGTGTGCGCAAACACCCGTGCACGCAGCAATGAGCTGGGCACTTAAGCTCCAAGTCTAAGAAATGGCTGTGAGCCAGTATGTACACAAGAAAACAACCCTCTCTGCCTGCAAGTGCAGAGTCAGATGATCACACAGAGACAAAAAATAGCAGCTATCATGACTGTTGTTTTGTTACAGCAGTGGTAAGAGACTCAGTGCACCCCTCTCTACAGCCAGATTGTCTTAGATTCTAAACAAATGAGGGCTGAAAAGGAAATGAAGGTTTCAGTAATGAATTACCCTGCCCAGTCTCCAAGAGCTCAGGAACAGTGCTTCAAACTGAGCCCAGACCTTTTGAATCTCAGGCTCTTCCCTCATTCCCTGGACCTCTGATGTCCTTTCATGTTCTGTTAGTTCTAGCATTTTGCTCACTGTACCGTTTAAAATCTCCACTTGAATCAGGGAGTAAAGAAGGAGCAGAAATTTAATTATTTTCTAGAAAGAATTATTCAAACTTTTCTGAAAACAGAACCTTGGAAAAGCGCCTGCTCAGTTTGAGGCAAAGTTACAGACAGAGTTTGACTTTATCTGAACCACATCTTACTCCAATAATTCATTTATTGACATTTCTCTTAATTCTTTCTCCTCTTCGCCAGTGACTAATCTGGAGGTCCACAAAGGATGAACCAAGGCATTGAGCGACCAGACACTTCCAGGTATGTCGACATTTGTGTTTATTTCCCTGAAGTGAAGGTTTGTTTGCTCCTTGAATAGCATTGCTCTGATTTTGTTATTGCTGCTTAAAAATGGTTTCTGAAGACCCCACACACGATTTCTCCGTGCATTGGTGATCTGTGGGTAAGCACCAATACAGAGATCAAATAAATGTGAGATCAGAAAGCAAAATTACCATTCCAAACTGCTTCTATCAATTCAGTGAGCTTGGATTTAAAAAGATATTCTCCAGGGCAACACTCACCTGCACATGCATGAGATTTAGCTGTGCCCATGGGAATGGCCAGGCATTATCCAGTTCCACTCAAGAAGGAAGTCCATGGCTGGGGGAGGAGGAGGACACAATCCTTCTGTGTCTCCATCACTGGAAATGGCAGAATTCATTTTTCTCTCTCTCTGCGATGTGGAAGGAGAACCTACAACTGATTAATTTTAACAACCAGCCAACATCACGGAGGCATCTGCATGGCATGCATCTCCAGTGCTGGTGAGTGTCTTACCTACCATTGCTTCTGAGGCTTGTTTTGCTTTTGACCAGAAAATCTTCCAGAACCTCCTCAAAGCCGAAATGTTTCCACACAATTAATTGATTTAAACAATCAGCAATTTCCCATGAAAACCTGTTCAGGCAAAAAGAAACCCAGATAGCTTTATGAATCCTGCCGCTAGTGAGAGCCGAGCACATACTAGAGAAGGCCAGCTCAGCTCTTTAAGAGGACAAACTACCCACGGATGAGCTTTGGTTGGTGATGCATCTGTCTGCATGGTCCATCCGCTGCTGCACCAGCCTGCCAGCAGCCAGCTGTCTGGCTGGAATGTTTGTTTCTACATACATCCTCACTTCTTCATTATTCAGTTCTTTTCTTCCCTGAAAACCTCCTTAACCCTGGTAACAGGGGAAAGAGCAATCTGGTAACCTGTTGGCAAAGCAGACCGTTTTCTGTGGCAATCCTCATGGATCACCAGGCAGCGGGGTCACTCTCCCCTTGCTTTCCCAGCACTGAATTTCTGACCAATTTCATCCCTGGCCCATTTCAAACAAATGTTCACATCTATGTCAGATATGAACTAAATCAGGTACTTCGGGCTGGACTCTCCAGCGCTGTCATCTCGCTTTTTCCTGACAGTTGTCAGTTGCATTATTCAAAACAGCTTAATAGTGTCTGACTTCTTGCACAAAAATGTAACATGCTGATAATATCCGTTCCCTTTCGTCTGTATCTTTGTCTTTCTCCATTATTATAATTCTGTCCTCCGGCTCTTTCCTCTGCTGAGCTTTCAGAGACCTTCCTAATCAAGATTAGACACAGTGGGAGAATGGGTGGCACCGACGCAGGTCAAAGGCTGTGCTGTCATCAGAGGGGCTCTGCAATCATCTTCACGAGTGACGGCACAACCCAGGCAGCACATACAGCTCGCTCACTCTGGGGAAAACTGTTTGATTTGATTTTAGATAGAAATGTATTTATATTTATGTGCATATGCTTTTATGCGTCAAATATTAATTTCTTTTATTCTAATTTCCTCTTGTTTGCATCTGTCCCCGTGCCATGTCACTCTAGAGCCGGGGTGGCTTTGCACAAGCACCGACATTGAGCAACATCACCCTGAGGAGGAAGCCCTGTCTGCAGAAGGCCCAGTTCTCCTAGTCACAGGACCACTGGATGGGGATGATGTGGCCATCACCCCGCGCCAGTCAGCGCTGTCAGGTACCTGGGCAGATGTTTCTGGATGCAGTCAGACCCCCATGCCGCTGCACGCCCTGTCGTGCAGTGATAACATCCACCCAGGCGTGCAGGGGGTGCCTTGCAAGCACCTCGTGCAGATGAGAGCAAACCTGGGTGCATGCCCTGATCCAGACAAGGATCCGAGACCACAATGCCCCAGAGGTGCTGTCCAAGCCCAGGCATCTGATGTGACACATCCCACCTCAGATTACTAGCCCTTATAATTTGTTACTCTTCTAACAAATGTCCCTATCTGTTTTGATCTCTGCATGAGGTCCTTTGTGTCCTTAACGGGGGGAAGTCACCTCACCTTCCTCAACACTCTCCTGGAGGCCACCAGGTTCAGTCCATGCTACACGCGTGGGTAAGAAGGAAGAGGAGGTCGTGCAGTGACAAAGGTTGAGAAGCTCCACTTTAAACACTTTATGGGAAATTGTAAAACTTCTAAACAATTTAATAGATTAACTTCCCCTTTCAGTGGCATCAGTAAAACTGAATTATCATCCTCCCTTTTAACTGATGCCTGGACCCAATACTCATCCATCAGGGATCATTTAGCGATAAAGCAATCAATCCTGCCATGGTGCAGAGGGGACAAACTATGCCAGATAGCATCGCCAAATATCCTTTCCACCCCAAAGCATTCTGTGAGTCTTTGTCAATGAAAGTGCATTTGTCTAGTCTTATCTGCTGCGGTATGCATGGAATACAAAGGAAGAAAGTAAAATATGCATTGGATGTACATGTGTGGGTGCCAGGCAGATCTCCAAGGCAAAGAGGGCTGCCTTTTCTCCAGGAACTGACTACAGCCCCTGATAACCCACACCACACCACTGCCTCCGGTGCCAAATTAGCAGAAACAAAAGCAAACAGGGAGCTGTCCTAAAGTAGCACGGTGACAGGTGAAGGGGCTGGGGCATAATGTTGACAAATTGTGTTTCTGTCGCATCCTCGTTTCAGGAAGCTTTGTGAACTTCAGCCAGCATCTCTGAAACACTGGGCACCTGCACCGTCAGGGCGTGCAAGAGGTGCTTCCCTTTGTATTGCTGCTTTGACTCCTTGCTAGTAACAGGTTGGGGTTCAGTGGTTGGTTTTATAACACGTGAAAGATTCATGTATGTACTGAGAAGAGTACGGGTCAAAGAGACCTGGAAAAAGTTACAAAACCCTCTATAATTATTTTAATCAGCAATTTGATTTTATGAAGGTATGTATGATGTGTACAGCTGTCATTTGAAAAAAAAAATGCTTTCAGTATTTTTGAAAAATTTTCGAAAAATTGAAAAATTGAAAAATTTTCAGTATAATTGGAAAAGCAACCCCACTTGCAGTAAGAAATGGTCCATTTCCATTACAAAACAAGTAGGGTTTTAGTAACAGGGAATCGCATTTGAATGAAACAGATAAACACATAAATAACTTATTTTCTAAGTGACTTGTTTCCTAAAACAGAGGGAAGTGGTGTATTTTTCCTGCTACCTGGAACAACATTTCTATATTATTTGACCAGAAGGCAAAAAAAATTTAGAATAAGTTTCTTTCTCAGCCAGACAGGAACTTTACTCAGACCAAACTCCTTAGACAATTTGTGAATGATAACGTGGCTACTGGAGCGCAGGGAAACCTTTCCCTACTGCTGCCAAGGAGTCGGGATTTTCATCAACAAACAGGTTCAGGCTAAATTAAGAGGTTCAGTGTAGCAGAGTTCTTCAAAGGCTTTGTAGTTGTTCAACTCCAATTAAAAGTCAATTGAATTGGACACTTAATTCCCATTTGTGTCTATGAAAATCTCTCTCCTGTAGTGTGCTGAGTTACAACTCTAGGCTGAAAAGCAGGTGCACAGGGATGTACACAGAACGCCTCGCACGCACTTATTTTGAGGAGTAGAGAAAATCAGAGCTACCACACCAAATGTGTGATATTTACACCATTTAACCCGGAGTATCTCCACAGCAGTACAGAAATAACCAGGTAACGCTAAAAAGAGAAGAGTTAAATATCTGTATTGACGCCTGTGATCTGTTGCCCAAGGAGTCAGATGATTTTTATATCCAGAAAACAGGGTTTGTGCCGAGTGCTGAAGGCAGCTCCAGCAGCTCATGGAGCCGAGGCAGCACGACACCGACCCGCTGGTGACACACAGCGGCATATCTTTCTGAGGGAATTAACAGGGGCAGCCACTGTGGTGGGGCTCAGAAGTGATGACAATGGAAAATTCTTCAGGGAAGAGAGCCTGACTCTGCAGAAAGTTACTGACATATGTAGGACAGCAGAAAGAGCCCAAGAGCAAATACAAATCCTGTCTGGAGATCGCGTGATGAAATGTATCAGAAGGAATTACAGGAGATGAAACCGCAAAGGTAAAACAAGAGGCAAAATCGGATGCTGCCTGCTGCAGAGAAAGCCAACGTGCCCCACACATCCATTCGGGAAGAAGCCGAGAGTGACAGAGCCACAGGAGGCAGGGAAGGGTCAAAACCTGGTACTCAGTTTTGTCTCAAAGAGTTTGGGATCTGCGTGTGAGCCAGGTTCGAGTGGCCAGACCGAGACCCACCCCAGAGGATTTGAGAGATTCGCAAACATTGTTTCTTGCTCCTGCTTTGGAAGAGAGTGAGAGCCCCAGCAGCAGCCCCTCACTGCAAGCGCTGGCATTTGGGCTGAAGTACCTGAGAAGCCATCTCCAACTTCCCACCCACCCGACTGGTGCTGAACGGGCCAAGCTGCCAGTTTGTGCTCCCAAGGTGGGTTGCAGCAACCCCCACACAAACCCCAGGCATGTAAATCCGTTAACGTAACACTGTGCTTCTCTCTCCAACCTTCCCCACTGAGTAGATCTGGCATTAAATACCATGCCTACCAAAGAGCTGTGATGAGGAGGCGACCTGTGAGGAAAGCTGAGCTCCTCCTGTCCTGCCCGTGGCCACACAAAGCTTCTGAAGGTTATTCCTTCATGCTGTGTTACACACCATCAAGAGCTAACGAGGCTGGGGGCTGCCCATGCAGTCCAATGACCAGGACACTGACTGGTTCCACAGGACCAGGACCGGGACCTCAAGGATGAAACATCACTGGCAAGGAACATGTCCCCACTCCCTGGTGTGGTGGGGAGGATTCAACCGTGTTCCACACCATGCTCCAGCCACAGAAGCCAAAAAGGATGAGAATGATCAAAGACCCTCTAGAAGAGACACCAGGCTGGCGTTTGTCTCTGCCATGCTGGTTTGTGCATCTGGGACTTGGTGCACTTCACAGGAAGGCAATGCAGTGATCCTCAGCGGATGCTCCAGACCCTCAGAGGGTTCCAGGTACCCCCTAAAGACCCTCTAGGTACTCTCATTCCTGGGGTAGCCCCAGGAACTGATCAGGATCAACAAATAGCAATAGATGTAAGACTTGGGCGCAAACCTGCCGAACATCTTAGGGCCAGTTTCTCTGTGCTATTGCTTACAAGGAACTCAAGATTTCCATAAGCACGTTGTTTCTAGTTAATTAAGTAAGTCAGAGCCAGCTTTTTCAAAGGGCTTTGCAGATCCCACCCCGCTGCGGTACCATTGCTGAGCTCTTCTGGGAATCTGGCTGCAAGGGCGTGTGCTGAGCACTTGGAAAATCCAGCTTGTTCAGATCTGGCAGGCTGATTTTGAAATAATATCTGGAAATCCACTCGCAACATTTGTAATAACTATCCATTTGCATATACAAAAGCTGACTTTTGGCATGAATATAATTTTCTTATGCCTTTCCTTTGAAAATCCAATCCAGACTGTCTAGACAAGTCAAAACTCTCATTTCTGCTTAATATTGTATAATTTATTATTTTGCTTTCCTTTCTGATTAATTTGGAAACCTCCCTTAGCAGAGATGAAGTGATAGGAGGATGTAGTTTTATAGGCTCCGCATATAATCCCACTGCTTTGGCCACCCAGACCCTTGAAGTATGCTCTGAAGCTTGCACACGTAAACCCAGCCCCATAAATCTCATTCTGCCTACCAGCACACACGTTCCAACATCCCCAGTTCATCCAAACACACACTTTTTATTTCCTCTTACACTTCTCTTTTTTTTTTTTCCTTCACTAGTGGCATTGTAAATGTTTAAGCAGGTGAACGTTGTAGAGCTAAGAGAAATTTAAACGTGCCATGTATTTGCTAAGCAAAAATACCATGGCAAGACACCGAGACACCTTTAAAAGGGTCTGCCTCTCTCTTTCTCTCTCTCTTTCTTACTCAAAATACAGCTTTTACAAATATGACATCTTAAAATTAAAATGTTTGTTCTGAAAGTAATAGCCAGGATCATAGAATATTTATGTGATCATTAATATTTGAATTTTGAATAATGCATACTTATATATTTCCACAAAAGAATGCACCGCGTGTTTTATACCAAAGTCACAGTATTTCCCCCGTAACGAGTACAGAGGCGGCTTTATTTGCAGCACGCACTTGCAGGTATGTAATATCAGATTACTCCGTTAATTCTCTTTGTTTCCTGGAAGCATCTATGTCAGGCTTTTCCACTTTGCATACAGAGGAGGTCCATATTCATAGCAGCCTGCTTTAACTGCAGGGAAGCTCCTTGCGCTTCACTGCTAATTTGGTTGTGGCTCCTCTTGTAATTCACTCCTTCCCATTTGTAATCAACAGTATCAGCGTCTTACCAAGAGTTTTGTGTCCACGGAAGCCAAGCCCCATCCCACACCGCACCAGTGAGGGTACAGCCCGGTGCGAGGACACGCATCCAGCAGCACTCCCCTGTGCTGCCACTCACCGTCACTCCTCGGGATGCTGATGAATGTGCTGGCAGACAAAGGCTAATTGGCAGACTGCGCAGAGTCGGGATTTGATGACACAGGAGAAATAATGGGAGACAGAGCTGGTAACAAAGAAAGTTGAGAGGGGAATGATAACAGGGCTGGAGGCAGCGTTTCAGGCACAGAGAGCACGCAGCCTGACGTACAGCAGGAGGGATGTGGAGAACCCGAGGGATGCACAAAAGCAGAGATGGGGCTGGGGAGCTCAGGCTGCACTGGCCACTGGTAAGGGAGGCAGGAACGTCTCGGGTAGGAAGAAGTTTGGGATGGCACTATCACAGCCACACTCGGCTTCACCGAATGTTTGCTGAAGGTTCAGGAACCTTCTAAGCAAATGTGAACCCACCTCCATCGGAGTCTGGACTCGGTATGTATTTTGTATTTCAAATATGGGCTCAGTGCACAGCAATTTCATCTGAGTTCCACCTGGAGCTTTGGGTGTGGACGTGGTCATCACGAGTGCAAACATTCTTTAAAATATTTTGCTGGGCATTCACTGGCGAGCACAATCACAGCACGTGATTTATGGCCACCAAAGTGGTCCTGGTGTTTGTAAGGCTACTCGTAAATGGGCGGTTCTGAGTGCATGGACATGGAGTGAATTTGGACACGGTGCAGATTTTACCACACTCGAGCTGTTCCCGTAAGTCTCTGTACTTGCAGGAAGCTGACTGGGTCCTCCAGCAGACCTGTACAGCTTCAAACCCACAGAAGGGATTTTACGTGGAAACCACCTGAGAAGGATGATGCAAAGTAAAACAAATCCACTAACTTGTCCACAGACAGTTCTTCTTTAATTGCGACTGATTGGTAAAGGATTTCCTATACTTAACTCTGTAATTAAAAGAAGATTGACAACCTCTCCTGCGCTCTTCCACTGGAACTCCTGCACATATCTCCAAAGCTGAATTTGGAGCCCAAGAAAACACCTTTGAAACCCGGGCTAACACAAACCACCTCTCAGCCACCATCCTCAGTAAAACAGCACCAGGGGAGGATATGGGGTCCCCTTACCTGTGTAAGCGCTTCACAGCAGAAACATGGGGAGGGCTCACATGCTCAGCCAACTAACGGACGCCACCCACTGCAGAGGAATGTGGGCATGCACATCACCTAGCTTGCAGCTGGAATCTTTTGCCTGGGTTTTTAAAGGGAGCCAGAGCACTCAGCATCTTCTTCCTGAGCATAGTCCTATTAAGCCAAACAGACTGTGGGCAGGCAAAGCATCCACACTGAGCTGCCATCAGGGATTTAAACATCTCCCTGATTTAAACGGTTGTAAATAACTGCAGGTGAAATATGCACCCATAATTATTGTTTTCCTCACAAAATTGTTGGCATTTCATCCTTTCCTTTCTCTTTTTTTCATTATAGAGCACAAACATGAAATATATACCATCACCTCTGCACTGTGCACAGAGACACGTCACACTTAAAGCCTCCAAAGAAGCATTGGGCCTGAGCAAATGACACAGCATGACCCGGGGCAGGTACATGCACAAAGCAAGAGCGACTTTGGAAAATCATCTTCCTGGCTATACCTGTGTCCATTTTCTCCTGTACATGAATATGTGCCATTCCCCAAATACCACCATCCGGTATTGCTGAGCACGTATCAAAATGGATGGGTGTTTCGGGAGGATTTTTAAAGCCATTCCTCTCCTAAATCACCCAGTGTGAGTCCGTGGGAGTTAGCCTCCAAGAATCAGACCTTAGCATCAGGCTGTAGGCTAGGTATTTTCCTTGGTAACTTGCTCCAGAGGTAGCTGAACATCCCTCTCCGATCAACATCACAAACATAATCCCTGCATTTCCTTTTGTTTTCCCAGTGTCCATCATTTTGGGGGTTTTTGTTCAAAAAGGTGAGTTTATGACTGTGCTGAGATAACAAGGAAGCTGGGTCTTTTCCCTCCTCTCTTGCCATGCGAATCGGCTTTCCAGAAATTCACTGTAGTAATCACAACGTGCTGCTGCAAAGGATTGCTTGATAAAACCTTCTGAGATTTCAGCCTACCTTGTCCCTTTGTTTCATGACTAGGAGGAGTATAATGAATGCAGAATCTCGGTGAATAGCACTCAGCAGGGCCCACTTTTTCCTCATGACTCCTGTGATTATAATAATTTGATTTTATAGGTGTCTATCCTCAGACCCCAGCCAGGGAGCAATCTTTACTGAGTCATGAACTTTCACATCATTAAATCCCTCTACATTTGTTTTAAACGTATCAAAAGTGTCAAATAACTTTAGATCTACTAAATTTTATTTGCACTGAGTAAGGCACAGTCTGGCCACCTGGGAACAGGAGCGGAAGCGCTCCCTCAGCATCAGGAAGGTGGTTGGGTGTGATTCCACCCACTGCGGCCCTGCGCCCGCCTGGGCCAGGACACATGTTTACAAGGACGGGAACCTGAGTAATTTCCTACCAGTCTGAAGGGAATATTAAACTCTTCTGTCAGTTGGATGTGTATTATTTATGTTCCTTTTTTTATTGTTGTTGTTGTGTTGTTGATTTCAAAAAATATTTCTTTGTTGGTTCAACGCTGACTCCCGATAGAAAGTGATGAAATGCCCAATATGTTAAAAAACCTTATCACTAAATCAGAAGCGGAACTATAAATTTTGGCTTTTGAAACTGAACTGACTGTTGAGGATCATTTTGCTCCTGAAATATTACAGCAGTGATCAATTTGCTGTAAAATTAAGCAGTTTAGCTCTGCAATCTATAGATGGAAAACATGTTGTTCTTGAGCAAAGTTTATGCCCTGCCCAAGGGATAAATTAAATTTTATGGGTGAGACATGTATTATTATATGCTTATCTGTTTAACATATCATTCTTCTCCACATCAGTATTATAAATATTTTTAATCATACATTTGATCTCTTGTGCATATAGCGATATGGTAATTCCCCCTGCCCCCCTCAGAAAATACGACCAAACGCAGTTAATTCATCACAGAACAGGGGAGAATATTCTCATCTTCCTAAGAAATATACTGGCGATTGAAGCAGAGGCGCTTAAAATTGGGGCTACTTTGCAGTCACTTGGTGGAATAAAATTTTCCTGAAGGAAGGGGTGGAGCCATGCTACACATTTTTATTGCAGATGTTATTGTTGAATATTTATACTCCGAGTCTCTAATCAAAACTGGGGGCTGCGGTCAGAGAGGAGTCAGTTTTAAAAGTTAGGGAAAAGGGTCAAATATTTTCATTTCATAGACTTGTTGCTGGCTTTTCACTTCCCCCAGTTTTCTTTGAATTGTGTAAACCAGACTCAACACTCCCAAGCTGCCCATCACCCCGGCTTCCCGACACTGGGTAACTGCTCTTAGTAGTTTCAAAAGAAATGGATCTTCTGAAGGAAGGAGCAACAAGCTGTGAGACCTCTGCCTTCTGTACAGGAGGGACAGCGTGGGGCAGCCCCTCCAGGTGCTTGTGGGAAGAGCAGACCCCGGAGTCCTGATGCAGCAGCAGATGAAATCATCTGTTCACCATTTACAGTACATGACACTACAGTGCTCAGATCAGAAGACAGTGAACTTCACGTGCCCATGTTCACTATCAGCCACACCATAAGTATTGTACAAATGGCACTGCTGTGCAAGCAAAGGGGACATGGGGGTGCACAGGGACACTCACTTGTCGCCGGTGTCTTCTCTTTCTTTTTCTTTCCTTCTGTTAAAGCAGATTAAGGGGGACAGACTCAAACTCTCAGTTAGGAGGTGATTCTGTGAATTCCTCTGGCCACTTTGAACAGGAAAAGCAAACAGCAGAGACATCTTCATTTGGGTATTTGCTCCCCAGCCGCCTTCAGCATCTGTCACCTCCACTTGATGCTGCTTGTTGTGAATGCTCCGTGTCATGCTATGGTCTCTGTGAAATCTCTCCCCATATGCAATTTTGTCTTGAGATAGATGCAAATTCTACTACTTTCATTTGGAACTGTGCGGCTTACTGCTCCACTCAGCTTTGAAAATCTAAAGCGTGGGTCCCTGTAACGTATCTTCATGGTTGACAGCCCTTTTCTGCTCTCACCACCCACTTGCTTCCTCTCAGTCACACAGATCATCAGGCTTCTAGTTTTTGGTGACATGGGTATCACTGACAGATTATTTCTAGTCATCTTAATCTGCATCTCGTTCCTTCCTTTTTATTTACTGTAGCATATGCCCCCATTATTTTTTTCTCACCGACATAAATACTTTAAATAGGCACATTTCAACCCGTATTTTAGGCTTATAGAATATGTTTTCATGTGAATAACCTTTCCCCATTTAAGTTTAAGGTGAATATCCTAATGACAAAGAGGAAGAAAATAAAATAAAAGCCCCTTTCCTCTCCACCATAGAGGAAGCACTGGATGACAGGATGATGCACCGCACGGCAGAGTCTCACCTTGCCAGGAAGACGTACATGGTAGAAGCAAGTGGCCTTCCTCACCAGGGTGCTGCGAGGATTAATCAGTGAGTGTTTTATAGCCCTTGGAAGCTGTAAGAGCTGTAACAGCTATGGAATTGCTAAATATTGTTATTGGCTTATTATATCCTTGTGCTTTCCATTCAAAGGCGAGCTGTTTGGAGGAGACAGTGCAGATGTGCCACTCATTATCCACGTTCTCCATCACAGCGAGGAAGTTCTGCCGATGTGCATACATTCAGGTCAGGAGCACGCTGCCAACAAGGGGCTGCTGCAGGCCCGTCAGTGGGCTGTCTGCTCAGGCCTGATAGTAAACTATTCCTACAAAAGCCCCTTCTAAAACACTGCTCTCTGGGGCTGGCACTGGCTGTATGATCCATGTTTGCACAGCGCAGTGAGATCTTGAACCGTGACTCAAGTCCTAGATGTAATAAAGTAAACACTGAGAAATTCTGCCTAATCTTTGTGCGGGATGTAGTGCTGATATGGAATTATGCTACAAGAACTGAATTGTAACCAATTTAGGAGCAATTTTTACCTGCACACTAAGGGAAAGTCATCATACAGATGGATTTTAAGGCTCTGCTGTACAAACACCATGATAATGCATAAATGGGAACCACTGGGAAACGAGCACCCCGAAAAACAGCGCTCTCTAGAACACTCCAGATCTGCCACTCTGTTGGCAAATGCCTGGCATAAATAGAAGTGAATAGCATACTTCAAAGATGATGATATACATCTATTTTGAGTGTCAAAGATCTAGAGAAGAGGACGCTGAAAGGTTCAAAAGGCATTTGAGGAGCAGAGGATGGGCTGGTACGGTGCTCTGGCATGGAAGGCAGCTCTCCAACTGGTCTGTGAGAGGCATCTCTTTTTGGAAGACAATTATGGACCAAGTAAGATGAACATATATATGTATATGAAGATTGTTTTAAAGAGGTGATTTCCCTAAAATACCTTTACCCTGAGCAAATATGAAAATGTTGAATCTCTGATTAGTAATTTTGTACTGTTAAAGAGAATTACACTGATTAAACATGCCAGATCTACTCAGATCAGTTAAACGCCTGTTGACACAACTCAGGTTCTGGTCTGCAGGTGGAAGGACAGTGTGAGCCATCCTAAATGAGACGAAAGCTGAGAAATCTGCACCCAGTAAGCCCCAGACATACAAGATAATGTGAGGTGGGGTTTATGCCATACCTTACAAACTGTTTTGGGTGGGAAGGGCCCTCAAAGCCCCCAGTGCACCCCTGCCATGGGCAGGGACACCCCCCACTAGCCCAGGGTGCCCAAAGCCCCTGGCCTTGAACCCTGCCAGGGATCCAGGGGCAGCCCCAGCTTCTCCAGGCACCCTGTGCCAGAGCCACACATAACTACTACACAGCACGTGTGCCACTTCTCATCTGTAAAAGCCATCCTACGTGAACTACTCAGTCTTCGGATTCCTGAGGTACCCACGTTATGTACCGTGGGCAAGCATAACTTATTGTAGCAGGATGTTTGTTAACACAGACTCCAGTTCCATGTCTTGAATTCAACGACAATTTGCCACTATCTTCACAGAAAACTGGGACAAGCCTCCAGGTGGGACAGCAAAATATGTTCATACTCTTCCTTGTCTCCTGGAGAAGAACAAGACAAAGGAGGTGGTTCCAGGACTCAAATATCTCACACAACTCAACTACACTTGATTATTATTTGCTTCTCACAACCTGAAAAGAAACCTACTACCAGATTTGTCTGTCTCAACCCTGCTGAAGCTGAATACTTTCATACATATGTATGGATAGCTTAAGTTTTTATGAGCATAATTTGGGCTTTTCAAAATAGTGACACAATAACAAAGCAAAATTGAGACATGCATGTAATTTGAATACTGATTTGGTTTTATCTCTTCCTGGTGCTGGCATTTTTGATGCTGCTCTTTTCCATTCCATCTTCTCTCTGGTCTTTATTTCCCAATGAATGGAATTAGCTGTTGGGTGCATTCCTGCTTCTACCCACCAAATGTGAAACCTGAGGAAATACGTAACTACAACCTCCTGAGGAGTTGTGGGCAGTTACTCATTTGCTGCTACCTTTGAGTTTTCTACTGACTACTTAGAGATGTGTTCCTGATCCTCTTGCCAAACAGGAAAATAAGCACTACCAGATGGCTATTGCCGTCTTCTGTGGCATCTGTAGCACCACACGTCCTGGTTTTCATTTGCAGCGACGCAGCGTTTCAAGGAGGTTATTGCAGAGGATGCCTTCTGCTTCCGTTTCAGGTCAAAAAAATGGAATAAAAGTTTCTTCATAACTGTATTCCCAACCTGCAGGTACTTCCATGCATTTGGACTTCTATCATGTGAGCAGAGATTTGCTCACTTCTTTACAGTTAGGCAGATGTGCAGACCAAATGCAGGACTACATGTGTGTACTGTTTACTGGGCTCCTTATCACCTGAAGAATCGTTATGTCACGGAAGACAGACTTAAAATGCCTCATCTACAAATGGAAATGAACATCTAAGACCATTCCAAAAGCTGTTTAACACTTGGCCTCCGTCTTGCGGCAGAAGAGTTAAACTCAGCACTAAGTTCATTTTCACTTGGGATCAGTTTTTCAAGCTGTACATGAAAGCAGGCTGAGGTACATTCTAATGTAACTGGAACCCCAGCATTTTACAATGTAAAGTGGGTGATGCAAGAAGGATATCAGAGTTCATAAACAAGGATTTTAAAACAAATTTAATATTGGAGTTTTTACACTCCCAAATCACTGCCAGAGCATATATATGTTGAGACCTATAAGTGTATCTTAAACTAATCTATTTTCCTTTCACATGGCTGCCAAGATCTCCATTAGGAGGCCTGTGCTTCCTTCCATCATTAAAGAATCCCTCTAACACCTGTAGCCAGGCAGGGTGAAGAGTCGCTTCACCCCCAAAACAAGCAGTGCCGCCATTCCAGGGAGGAGACACATGAAATCATGGCTACACCTTTGCAGTCTGCTGGCAACACGGGATGCACCAAGCCTCTTGCTAGGTGTGATCTTCCGAGTCTCTTCTACACACCTATAAGGGGAGCAGTCTGTGACACAAAACTCAGGCAGCGGGAAAAGTAGGTGCCCAGAAATGCTGCACCTGAACACCGAGTGCCACAAGGCCTATTTCATGTTCCCGGGTCTCAGGAAGGAGATGTTGGTATCACACCAAAACATGAGCCAATCTCAGCTGAACTGGAGCAGCTGCCTTGAACAACCACTTGCTGTTTCCCATGAAGGTTCACAGAAAGGAGAGAGGAGTGTTGCATTCGCTGGGGATCTGGGAGGCTGGTGGCCACTTCTCTTTTCCACAGGTGCTTCCCCTTCTGCGCTTCACTTCCCTGTCAGTAACAGGAAGACACATTATTTCCTGGTGCTCTGATAACCATCAACAAACAGTTGGGCACACGAGTGATGGCCAAATGCTCAGTCACCACCACCGAAGGGAGCGACACGCAACCATTGCAGAGTAATAAAAATGGCATCTGCAGGAGCTTTGCTTGAACCCATCCGGAGTGCCACGGGTCCTGCTGTAAAAGCATGGGCAATATTTTATCACTGAAAGTACCTTCTAAAAATCTAATAACCAGGGATGAAATGGGACCTGCACAACTGCCAAGGCCAGGAGAGTTCACAAACGTTTTCAGGCAAAAAGCGATCTCACTCCTCATTTCAAGAGGGAAGTGCAAACAATCCATGCTAGGTGTTTTAAACTGTGTAAGCAATGTCTAACACTCGGAGGCATGGCTGATAAACACTGACTCTGGCTAAAACTGAAGAAAAATTTTAGCATGAAGGTTTTTCACAAGTATTTCAGGTGTTCTCAAATTTCATGTGGAAAATTCCCTGCAATTAATGTATCTTAATCTAGAGAGGGTGTCCTGCCACCTCTGCGACAAGAAGTTGCACAGCCTTCTGTGATGCTCAGTCTGGAAAAATAACCAAAAAAAAAGAAAGAAAACATTTTTTTTTACAATTTTCAAAAATTCCTTGGGTGCACTTTAACCTCAGAGTGGTATTATCTAGCTGTCCTTAGAAATAACTCCAACTGACACGTGAATTGGATAGCTCTGTGCCCAATTGAGTACGTACAACGCTAAGTGTGCGAGTGTGCAATTTGTAAAGACACGGGGGTATTCAAAGGGCTGTATTTGCAGATCGGAAGGGTTTTTAAAAACCTGAATTCCTAATACTCATGTGTCAAAGAGACTGAAAACCACCGTGGTTAAAGAGAACGATAATAAACTGCTTGAGACTCGACCTTAACTACAATGACGGGGGAAAATCAGTGCTAATCTTGCTACTCAAGCCTTAATCAATTTTATATTTTGCTTAGCTTTTCCTTTTTCAGCATATCTATAATTTTATATAAAAGATAGACATGGTTTTACATTTATTATCTGTATATATGCTCACCCCAAATTGCTAATTCATCCTTAATTTTTTTTTTTTTTTGGTTAAAGTTACACACTTAATGTTATTTTAACATAGGGCTTTTTGTAATGTAATGATATTTAATTTGCATTAGCACAAGTGACATACAATAGATCATGCTATTATCATGATTGATATCAGATGAACTGGCATAAATTCAACGTTATAAATTGAGCTATAAATGAAACTATTATTTTACAGGAATTACTGTAGTAGAAAGGCTAAGGACCCTCAAGTCAACCTTAGTCAAACCCACTCTTCAGAGTTTTATATTTTATGCCTGCAATAAATGCTTTTGTGAAAGCCCATAACCTGCAAAAAAAAAAGTCATTGGAAGTCTATTAATTATAATAATACTATCCAAAAAGCAGCGAGGGCTTATTTTTGTGACATCACTCTTTGATTTCTTACTGCCTTAAATTATCCCTTTGTTGGCTGGGTGAGGGTAACAGTCATACTTTTGTCATTAAATATAAGGAGTTTTAAAGCTTGATCCACCTTAGCTCTAATTGATATTGCTTTCATTTGGCAGATAGTGACCTGATTTATAATTTAAATATGCATCATTATATGCACCTCTTCTGTATAATGAAAAAGCGAAGTTACTCTCATCTCTTCCCGCAATGTTAACATCAAGGAAAAGTATCTTTCTTTTTTCCCTTTTATACTCAGAGCCTAATTGAAAACTGTTCATTGAATTTCAACATGAGAGAAAAGTCCTTTTATCTCTCAATTTGTCCATTAGCTATTATAATTGAAGTATCTGCTACACAGCTGAATTGATATTGTTCTTGTTTAAATTCTGGATTTCTCTAAATCTTCTATGAGGCATCAACTAAAAAAATGCGGGTTAGGAGACATTAGCTAACAATATTGCCTAAATGGGACATTAGGCTCACTCTCCACATGTGTAAAGCTACAGAAAGTAGGAAGTCATCTAATTTTACTGGAGAACGTGTTGCATAATAATCTTAACAGCATGACCATAAGGTTTGCTAATTGCCACATCTGTTTAACAGCTGTCAGATGTTTGCCATATGCTGCCATCAATATTACAACGGAGTACATTACAGGGAGTTTTATTGTGTTCGACTGTTATTTATTTGCCACAGACATTACTGCAGCCAGTGACGTCTATTTATGCTAGATCACTAATTATATTTTAAAAGCTGCATGCAAAACCCAGGTTTTTCAGCTTCCTTAGGTCTCATTTTTGATGATGTAACTAATAACTTTTCCCCTAACAGATCTCTGAACTGATTTAGAGATTTCTCTCTCTTCTTATGGTAAATAATTCTTCTGCAAAATAACTTATTTATGCTGTTTTTGAAGGATGTTTCTAAACCCAAGTTATGTTTTAATGGTGATGTTTGCAAGAACTCAAAAATCAACTTCTTTCTCCAAGAACTCGTTTCATCCCCTGGTTTCTTCCAGCAGGACACAGGTCAGGGATGGCAGACCATGCAGGTTTACAGCTCAGAAGGGTGGGTACCCGAACTCTGGTCCCAAACCTGCCTCTGACTCACTCTGTGACCTTGATTCAGTCAATGACCGTAATTGGGATTTGCTGGCCGGTGCGCTACATACTGGCGGTGCCACTGCGACACCAGGACTCCTTCCATACACGTCTGGAAAAAGTAGGGAGAAACCCTTCCTGGGGAGGGGGAGGCCCTGGCACAGGGTGCCCAGAGAAACTGGGGCTGCCCCGGGATCCCTGGCAGGGCTCAAAGTCAGGTTGGATGGGGCTTGGGGCACCCTGGGCTGGGGGGATGTCCCTGGGGAGCACTGGGGGGGCTTTGGGGGCCCTGCCCACCCATGCAAATCTGGGACTGCTATCATTCCTTGATACAGCACTATGACCATTAAAGTGTATAAATATGGCTGATCTTTGCTGGTCTTTTACACGTTCTTTCAAGGGGGGTTTAAATCACTCCTTTCCACCGGCCAGGCCCTGCTTGCTTGTTAACTGTAGCTACGATGGCAGTGAAACAGGGAGCAGAGATTGACAAAGTGCAGGCTAGGCAAAATATGCATGATGTGATTTAATACGAGTTGATAGGTGTCACTGATCTCTATTATAAATAGACTGTGTGAATTCCATATGATGTATTATTTATCTGTTGTAGATGCCTTTTTGTTTCATTAATAAACCTGGAAATCAGACATATACATTTCCGATGATGAGGTTTTGGCAATACAAGGCATTGTGGCATTTGTCTGCAATTGCTCAATTATTTTGATGATTTCCTTCTTCTTCCTACATAAATGATTAATGATCGAGATGTTTGTTCAAGATTCTTCTGATTTTAGCTCATTTGTCCGGCTGAATTCTTTTTTTCTTCTCTAACAAGAGAAGATTACTGCAGTGTAGGGACTTCCACTCTGACCTGAATTCCAGCTCCTCCGAGACGCTGCACCGGCGCACACAACATAGCTCCTCTGACTTGGGTTTGTGTTCAGCCATGAGAGCTGGAAACTTGCAAATCTCACACTGAGGGTGCATTTTCCATTTAAATCTGCCTGAAAGCAGAAACTCTGCCGCTGTCATTCTACCGATGGTTAAAAATGTTTCCCTGGTATTTCTGTGCTTGAGGAAGTTAAGGAAATATGTATTTAGAGAGGAAAGGAGTTGAAGTTTCTGAGTGTCTGATGAGAACAGTAATCAGCAGCTACCACCTCCCATTTACTCGTTCTGAAGATGCTCAAGCAAAGATATCCTTGAAGACATTAAAAAGCAAAGAGTTTAAGGCAAGAGGCAAAGCTGGGGGTTGTTCCAGGGACCCTATCATCAAGCCTTGAGTCCGCTGAGATGGTTGAGGATGATGGAGGTCACTGGAGGAGGACAACAGGGCTGCGAGTTCAGATAACATGTGCCTGGAGGGAAGGAGGTGCTCGACACCCGTGAGGTGTAACTGCCTTACGTGAACACCACTGTCAGTAATCTAAAATTTGTCTGCCTTCTGCATTTGATCTCCTTATTTTCTTCTCATATGCCTTCTTAATGCTGTTCGTAGCCATTTCAATTACGTGATTTCCTTATCTGTATACCAGTGAGAATACTGTACAAGGCTTTATAAACAGCTCCCAAGTTTATCTGCCTGTCATTTGGTTTTCATTATACGAGATAACAATCTTTCTCATATCTTATAAGAAGATATAATGTGATTGTTTCTAAGTGGGGACAGGAAAAACAGGCTAGTCTGCACCATCCTTAGCCCCGTAGCAGTTGTACCGTTAGTGTCAGCACAATCTCCAACGTTTCTCCATGCTGTGGTCCAGGAAGAATTATCTCTCTAGCTTTTTGTGTTTGCTGCTATCTGTTCCGTTTCTCCATTTTAGAAACGGTGAGTTTCTTATCTGGAGCGTGGTTATGTGGCCACAGATTTGCCTAGATTCACTCTGATCATTCCCAACTGTTTTGCGGGGCTCAGGCACCAAAGGGAAGGATGAGAGGCAATTGTCAACAGTTCGCTGTATTAAATATGGATAGATATTATTCATGTAATTTGACAGTTCTTGACTTTCAGCTGTATAATGACAGTGAAACGGCAGGAATTTCAGCAGCCGAACTTCTGTCTTACTTCAAGATAAGCTTATCAACTGTAGCCTGAATCCATTCAACTCATAAGCAGATCAAAACTCATGTCATGCTGAACTGCTGTGCTGATTCTTGCTTCCTCCTATTGCTCTACGTGTCCATATGGTCTTTATTGTTTGCCATCTTACAGTTGTTTTGCAGACAGACTGTATCCTGTAGTTGTTCAGCACCTACAGTGAGGCCATGAATCCCACTTGCCACCACCAAATGCTCACATGCCCCAACTAACATGCACTCAGAGGTGATGCTCAGCCCATGTATGTTCTCCCTGCATCCATTATGCACTTGATCTATAAAAAGCAGCTGCTCTGTTTGGCTTCCCATTTAACATGAACACCAGCCCTGAGGTTTATCCTGTGCTACTCATCCCAGAGATCCAGCGGGATATCTGAACAACCCGCAGGACTCACGGACAGTGTTCGAGTGGTCCCCCCACGGGAGCACAGCCAGGCAGCTGCGGACCGAGCTGTGTCCGTAGGCCAAGGACTGATCAAGTGCCTGTGGAGTTTCTGTGCTCCCCAACGTGCCTTCCAGGTGACAGTGCCACTTCCAAACCAGTGGGGTTTCAGGGCAGGGACAGACCAGTGAGTTCAGGGAACTTTGGGCAGTTGAATGTTCAATTTTAAAACAAAACAAAACAGAATTGTGGAAGTAAATGGGAAATATCTCTCTGGTCGTCTTCATCCTCTTCTCTGCCAGGCCACTGGATGTTGGTCCCACAGGGGCTGTGAACTCCTCCGGGCCGGGCCTGCCTTGCTGTTCCTGCTGTGCAATGCCGAGTGTAAGGACGCACAGACATGAACATCAACTGCAGCCCCAGGCTGGTGTCCAACCTCCTGCCTGACTTGTCCTCTCGCTCCCCCTCCAGTCAGCTAATCTGAGAACTAAAGGAAGCCAGTCCTGCAAAATTCCCCAGAATCTTTTCAAATAATTGATGTTTATTAAATCTTTGTTGCTATGTCACTGAAGGTGAACTTCACACGAAGCTGCTTCATCCCATAAATCCCAGGCTCTCCCTGAAATGTCTGAGTTTGTAGAGAATCTGCTGGGTGGGCAGGCATGAGCCCTAGGGATGGGTGTAATCCCAAGGGATGGGAATGATCCCAAGGAACAGGCATTCTCTCCTTCCCCAGCAGCTGAAACAGGGGTCTCACAACCCTGGGATGGGCCCTAACCTCCCTGAGGACCCCTTATTCGGTAATTACTGCAGGCATCATAAACTGGTGTGGCTGATAGTCCTTGCCCTATAAACCTGGGCTGCAGGTGTGAGGGTGGAAGAGGGGTGTCCTCTAGGGCAGGTGGGTGAGCGAGCAGGAATCCTAAGTCCCTGCAGAGCTGGCTGGGGGCTCCCCCTTCTCTCCCAAAATCAGCCAAGTGCACAGAGGGGATCTACACAAGTGTGTTACCTGAGAAAGAGCAGGGAATGATGGCAAGGACCTGGAAGTTGCAATATTGTCAGGGGGCAGCTGGATGGAAAAGAGGATGTCTGCCTGCAGCCCTGCTCCTGCTGGTGGGGTGGCAGGGTCCCCCCTGCCTCAGTTTCCCCTCATGTGCAAAATGCAGGTAAACATATTCACCCCCAAGGGGGAGGGTTGGGGGGCGGAACTGTTCATTAGTAATGATAGATATGTTATTTTAAACTGAAAACCTGCTAACCCTGGTGTGCGACATGTTTGCATTCCTTTGGTTGTTTTTCAGAGCGAGCATCCCCAGGAACATCCTCCCGAGGTGCATCTCACTTCCAGAACTTTGAGACAACCCCAGGGAGCAGCAGCTGTGTCACCCGCGTATCACAACATGCACGGACCGACCAGGCAAGGGGCACGAGGGGCCCCTGGAATTTAAACTCGTTTGGATGTTATACTTAACGCTGAGCCAGAGCTTGGGCAGCATCGGAGCTGCCAGAGCTGGGCTACTGAAAATGGGACTTCACGCTAATGAGCCCAAAATAAAATAAGACGGGAAAGGAGGTTTCAAAGTAAGGCTGGAGCCTGTCAGCCCTTCTTACCGAGAGCAAAGCCTCCAACTCCGGCCGAACAGCTCCCTCTCCCGGCGCTGCCCGCGGGAACGCTGCGCGGGGCGCGGCCGCTCGGGAGCGGGGCTGCCCGAGGGACGGGGGAGACGAGCGGGGGGGCTGCAGGTAAAGCTCCGTATCCCGTTTTCCAGGAACACAGAGAAAGTATGAGTCTCCTTTTATTTTTAGGTATGTTTAACATTTAACTGGGGGGGAAGTAGTCAATTTCCTTCAGCAGCCGGTCCTGGCGGTGAAAGGATGCGAGAGGTTTTCATCACAGCTTCGTGTTTCTGCGAGAACTTTTGGGTGGTTCACTCAGCAGTGCTGGGATAATGATTTCTAAATCCTGTAGATTCTTCCTTTTTGTCTATTTCTGAACTTATAAAAAGATTTTTTCCTTTCCCTACATACTTTAAAACATAATTTTTGGAGCTACACTTTATTCCATAGCTCTTTGAGCAAATACATTTTATGTATTTGATATTCTGCCTTCCTCAGGAAGATGCTCTTGTGTTTCAGACTCTTGCCTGAATATTTTAAATTCTTAACTCCGGGTTTCCAATGCAAATGTAAAATCTGCTCTCAACAACTACACTGCCATGCTCGTTGAAACTCATGGAGCCTGATAATGGATGAATGTGCTACAGGACTCCTGGAAAGCAAAAACACATATGACTGTGGGGAATATTACCATGACAAAGATTTAATTGTAAAATTAAAATGAGTAGCAGCTGAAGTTCAGATAGTATTTCCCTAGCTGTGATATTCTTGCAAGTAGATACTATGCTAAAGGAAATTTTACCCTTTTCATGATCTTTTCAGTGCCTGAAAAAGTAAAGTACCAACATCTTGTGACATGAACACAAAGCTCAAGCCTTCTTTCAGAAGGATTATTATATTTTTATTACTTTTTTGTGCAGTAGATGGTACGGAGCTCAAGAATAGTGGCATTAAGCTGTGGTGCAGCACCAAAATACTTACTCTTGTTATTACTATTTTACAATTTGATTGACCAAGCTAAATACCTTGATAATTAGAGATGGGTAGACAGAATTTTCTAGTCAGAATCACCTCCGATGCTTTGCAGACCAGCAGTGTGGTTGTACAGTTCAAGCACTGAGCTCTTTGCATACTATTTCTGACAGAGAAGATGCGGAGCCACGCTGCTTGTGTCGTGGCTGGCTAATTAAAAAGTGTCTCGTATACTTTGTTTATCAACCTAGTGACACTGGATGTAATCCACAATAGCCTAAAAAGAAACTCTGCACTTGCTCGCTTGAGTAATTCCACTAAACCCGGAGTAGGACTTTTCTTGTAAGATAAACTCGCAGTCGTCAAGAGCTGCATCTCCAGTGCCCAGGACTCAGCTTTTAACAAACTGTGTGTAACTGCATAGTGAAAAGGAATTTTGACCATCATCAGCTAATCTGATGGAAGAAATCCTTGAATTTAAGAGCTGGAGAGGTCTGATCTCTAAAGTCGTCCTTGCTGCCACCCAACAAAAACACTCCTCTCGGCACAAGCGGAGGACACGTGGGTGGCTTGTGGCAAGCGGATCGGCATTGCTTGTTCTGACCTCCTGCAGTCTCTTCCGTGCTTCCTGAGAGGTGCTATGATTTGTAGAGAGAAACTGAAGGGAGCAGCTGGGTTTTGGTAAGCTTTGGAGTGTACGAATTAATAAATTCTGGTTGTCCTGGCTCACGGGAATTCCATTCTGTCTGAATTTCAGTTTTGTTTTCTACTTTCCCTCCCCGGCAGAGTTGAACGAGGGAATAGCATCACTCAATGGCTCGTTAGTTTGATGAAGTGGCATAAGTGACTATAGCTACACTGGGTACTTCTAGCTCAGAAGCATTTATAGGTCTCCAGGGAATTCTGAAAAACACCAGAAAGTCTTTAGGTACTGAATCACAGGCAAGTATTTTGAATCTTTAATTTTTTTTATATATTCTTTTCTATGAGGATGTCAGAACTAAAATATGGAATATGCTTTTCCCACTTGGTTTCTATTACTTGTAAAGCATTCAAAAGCTTCTAGAATAAAATTACCTCTATGCCCTGCCAGGGAGCAGGCAAAACTCCAGCATGTATCAGGGGAGCCCCTCCACTGGTGTTGCTTTCCGGTTTTAACCCAAATATAATAATAAAAATGACTAAACATTAGACTGGAGCTGTGCAGCCTTAGATCCAGCATTTATTTGTTATCACGTTTGTCCCAGTGGAGTTTTACCACACTCTTATATTTAGGCAAAATGTGCTGAAACATATTCTACAAATTAACGAGTTTACTTTCAGGTGTGATGTACTTATCCTCATTGTGATGGAGGTTTGCTTTGGAAGTTCCTTCAGAGTACAACAACATCCCACTTGCGTTTAGGAAAACAGAATGAAACACGTGCAAAGATAAGAGGTACTGGAAGAGAGCGAAGGGAATTGTAGAGAACAGACCAACAACCAGCAAGAAAAAGGTGATGAAGTTCAAACCCTCAGAATTTTGGACAAGTTACGGCATGCTCTGATTCAGCAAAGATCTGAAGCCCACACAACTCTCAGCGACAAAAGGGACAGAAAATGTTTTCTTAAGGCTCATCAGCGCCTGATCTGGAGACAGCACCTTCACACCCAAAGCCTGCAGCAGTGAAAGCTGCCTGCACACCCAGCTGTGCCATCGGGTACGTGTGTGCCCGCAGGACAGAGCTTGGGTGCAATCACAGCCATCCCATGGAGAGCTCAGGTATGTGTGCATTCACAGGACAGAGCTCAGGTACATACACACCCATCCCATGGAGAGCTCAGGTACGCGTGTGCCTGTGGGACAGAGAGCTCAGGTACACGCACACCCATCCCATGGAGAGCTCAGGTACACATGCGCCCATAGGACTGAGAGCTCAGGTACACATGCACCCATGGGACAGAGCTCAGGTACATGCACAACCATCCCATGGAGAGCTCCGGTACGTGTGCACCCACGGGACGGGTCACTCACTCTCACGCACCTCCGTGCCCTTACCCAGGACACGGTAACCTAGCCCAGTGACTGTGCCAAGGGAGGCTGCCAGGCATGGAGTAAAGGATGAGCTGTGCTGGGAAGCCACCACAGATCATCAGTGACTCCCTGAAACCTGAATTCCACCTTGAAACACCACAGCTAAGTTTTCTCATCAGAACTCCGTATTTTCTGCCGTGTGAAAGACGGCGAGGTGGTCGCGTGGTTAACCCCATAAAAGCCTTAGGAATTTCCCCTGTGTGGATTTAGGTTTGCTTTCTGGCAGTGAATAATTAGACATGGCAACATACAAATCCGTTTCTATTTTGTTACAGTATTCATTTGAGGCTTAATCACAATTGTCAATGTGCTATTTCAGTGAATAATATTTTCACATCGAGTTATTTTACAGTTCATATGGCAGTAAGAAATATCTTAAGGTACTAACTGATTACTTAGACTTTATTTATTGCAGAGGAAGGCAATGACATTGAAAATATTGTATAAATAGCAAATACATTAAACAGCAAAATAAATCCCTACCTTGCATTATGAATTGAAATGACATTATTTTAAAACATTTGAAAAACATCATCATAATTATATGTTATCAACACAGAGACAGATTACCTATTATTTTAACATAATTAATTTGAGCTCAGTGCATTTATGTTGCTGTGTGTGTCATTATCCATCAATATAATTACAAAATGCTAAAAATTGGGGTTTGAATCTTCAAGTTACTTTAATTGGCTGGGGTTTTTTTCTAAATCGACTGCTCATTTGTCTCCATCGTCAACGTCTTGCATTTTTAATTACAACTTTTTGGTTTCTTTTTTCTGTCTGTCTCCTAGACCATGTTCCAACCTCACATGTGACGTCTTCGTACCAGGTCCTTCAAGAGAGACAAGCTTTCCCTCTTTGGTGACCGCAAACTTGTAGCCAAGTTTATATTCTTTCCTTGCGATATTGTTGGGGCTTTTTCCCATCTCATTGGTGTGTTTTGTTCATTTATACATTTATACTTCTAGTTTCTATCTTCTTTTTTCCTCTTTTCAACCTCTCCTACTCCACCTATTGTGACAGGCAAACGAAACAACACATGGTGTGGTATTTTAACGGGCTTGTCTCTGTGTCAGGGTTTGTTCTCCTGTCTGGCTCATTGGTTCAATAGGTTTGGGTAGTTTGTTTTCCCTGCAGCTTGCAAGGTAGGGCATGTTGCCTCTGTGTGAGCTCGGATGATGGGAGGAAGGAGAGCAGTGGGAGCTCTGCGCAAAGGTAAAAGCCTACCCATTTCTTGTCGTACATAGATGCCTGTCTCCAGGAAAGCACTGAGGCCACAGCTGTCCAATACAGTGCCTGGGAATGCCTGTCTCTGAGGCTTTGATGAGGCCTGACTTTTTATGCCTCTGTCTGTTTTCCTCCTTTCTCTCTCCTGATTGACATTTGTCTTTTCTGGGCCTTGTCTGCCCGCGCTGCACTTGTAGGGAGCCTGAAGCGCTGCAGTGTTTTCATTTCACTCAGGTTAAGGGTGATGGAGATTACACATGCATACTGATTTATGCCTTAAAGGCTGGAAATAGTGTCAAGTGTGATCTCAGCAGAGCTCTGCTCGATGACTCAAGTGCTCGGCATGGTGTTATACTTTCAGACATCAATCCTCATCCAGAAAAATGAAAACTCTCTGTCCAGAGCATCGTTCAATAAAGTCTTGATCTCTAAGTATCATTAGTTATTAAGAAGATAATAATGATGTTGTCAATGTTCATGCCAAAGGCAGAATGGAGCCTTTATTGGGCTAAGTCCTGTTGGAACACAAAGCAGCGAGCATTGCCAGTTCAAATTGTTTCAGATCTAAGCATGTGCCTGGTGACCGGTATCTCTGCAAGACCCAGTACATGCATCCACCTGGGAACCTTTCACAGTGAAGGTCTTATGCAAAGAGGAAACATACCTGCAAGCCCGGCACTTCTAAAGCCAGGCCCTTACAGCAGTTTCTATTTGGCAGTGCATTACGTTCTCAACAACAGCAGCTATCCGGCCTCCCAACGAGGCCTCTTTTCAATGTTCCAAACTCTGCCCTACATTGAAGTCCACTTTTTTCTTCCTTTTCTAACACGTACGTAAAACAAAACAAAACCCAGAGAGTGACTGGATAGTTATATTCCCTTAAGGTGAGAAAGGCCAAAGACTTGAACCCCAGGCATCTGTACTGCAAGCCACTGGTGGTGCTGGTGCCCCTCTCTCTTGGGCTTTAACCATCAATACTGCCTGGACATGAAAAACTCTTCCCAGCACAAACGTTATCAACAAACACAACACCTAGTCTTCTCTAATCCAGACAACCAGGCTTCTTTTCTAATGAAACGGCATTAAACCAAGGGATAGAGGGATTAAAATAAGTTATACTCCGAAGTACACCTGTGACTGCAGCTCTAACTGGTGGACAGACAGGCAGACACTCTGTCAGCTTTGGAAATGAGTCAGAGTCTTCTGGAAAAACAGCAAAATGAGTTAAAAGTCAGTTTTCAGTCCCACAGCTCTATCAATACCATGGAAAACCAGATTTGTGTTGATTACTCTAAGATTTAATTTCTTTTTTGTATAATCCCCGAACAGCCTCATCACCACTAAACGTATCCTGATTTCTGTGCTGTGCTTTATAGGTAGCGCTATGTACCCATGCTAACATAAGCCCATCAGTATTTCCAGGATCAATGTAAATTCCTTGATTTTTACTATTTTGGAGGAGCCAGGGGATTCTGAATAAATTTTTGGACTCCTAGTAATGCTCCACTCCTACAAATTGTGTGGAGTTTATTTGGTTTCCTTCTTCATTAGTATTTTAACGTGTTTATTGGATTTTTAATCTAAAATTGGATTAAATACGCCTGAGGTCTTGTTCTGAGATAAATTTGACCCCTGCAGAGTGCTATCCAACACAGTTAGCAGGTTTGAGAGGCTGGAACTAGGATTATCACCTTTTGTGTCTTATCTTGGCCCCCAACAATCCTGTGCCTGTGCTATATTGTTTTGGCGAAATGGGTCAAGGGAAATGCCAATCAGACAACACTTTCCCAGGATGATAAAACTTCAGCTGTAATATGAATGAGCATCTGAAATTCGGGGTGTGTTCAGTGCATGCATGAATTGTTCTGCACTCATCAAATACCCAGTTGTATCCCCACAGCTGTAAAACCATTCAGCAACAGGATCAAACCATTCAGCAACAGGATGACATTCGCAAGGAGAAAGCAGAACTAATAATGTGGTTTCCTATTCGTGCCCATCCACATTCTAAGACCTCCAGCTGCCCAGCAGAGTCCGTTTTCCTGCCCCGGCAGCCACACTACCCATGGCACCACGTACTTGTCTTCCTCCCCAGAGCCAGGCACTCTCCAAAGCACCGAAGCTTCGGTGCCTAACACAGGTCCGGAGGCAGCAGAAGCCTGAACTGGATGCGATGTGCGAGTAGATGGCATGTGCCCATGGGAGACTCCAGATGCCAAGCTCCGAGTCCTTACAGACCGCATGCACAGCTGCTTCTGCCTTACCGCTTGGTGAAATTCAGGTAGCAAAAGGCACCCACCCCAAGGAAAGGCCACCTGACTTCCACACTTCCATCCCCTGCTCTGTGACAGATAATCCCATGGGCCTTTCATCAACAGCTGCATTTTTAATACAGGGCAAAGCAACGTGACTTTCAGCAAGCTGCCACTCGGAATCGACAGGGCCAGCTCACGGCAGCAAAGCACTGAACACACAGGGGACAGAACATGTTACCCCCCTTAAAACGGGGATGTTTTACAGGAAAGCACTTTCTATCCCCCAACGTGTGAGGAACACTGCCTGTAATGCACACTGAGCTCTGCCTCCAGACACCTGCTCAAGCAGCAGAGAGGATTTGCCCTAACTCCAGTGGCATCAGGTCCTTATTTGGCACTGGAAACTCAATGGTTTGTACGATTTGGGGCAAGCACTGAGGGACGGCGGAGGCCGGCCAGACAGGCAGTAGGACTTGCAGAGGAGGATTGGCAGGAGCTGGACTGTCAGTGGTTTCCCAACAGCTTTATCCGTGCGGTTCTCGGCACCGACACCAGCTTCATCCGTGCAACCAGTGCTGTTCTCAGCACCGGCAGCTACCGTGCTTCCGCACGAAGGAACCCGACCCGCACGGCCCAAACTTCGGGCTAGTCTTGGCTGCCGGCACCCCCCCGAGATTAACCCCACCGCCATCCCCAGCCCACACCGGGCAGCACTGCGCGGCATGGTACAGCTCCGGCCGTGGGTGAGGCCCCCGCGGGAGGCCAGTCCCAGGGCCGGGCAGAGCCGCCACCCGCTCCACGGCGGCGGCCGCTCACCCCAACAGCTTTAGCAGCACCGGTCCGGCTCTGCCTGCCCGGGAGGCTGGCAGCAGCGAGCGGCAGGCGCGGCCGGGCTGCAGCGAGGCGGGGGGCGGGAGCGCTCAGCGCGGCGAGGGGAGGTGAAGTGAGGGCGGCAGCCGCCGCCTCAGCGCCGCCACTGAGCATGCTCGGCTCCTCCACATCCGTCCCCGCTCGCCGGCCGGGAGGCGCGGGGGGAGGTTTCCCGCCGGCAATAAGCCCCTCGCGGGTGGCGGAGGTGGCGTGCGGGGCTCGCGGCCGCCATGAACCCCGGCGGCGGCGGGGGGGCGGCGCCGGCCTTCCCCGGCCCCGTGCAGTGTAAGTGCCGCCGCGCAGCAGCGGGGTATGCGCGCTCCGGGGCCCGCGCCGCAGAAGCCGAGTTGAGCCGGGGCGCGGGCAGGCCCCGAAACCTGAGTAGCGCAAGAGACGGGCGGGCGCGGAGCCCGGGAACCTGTTTGGGGTGGGGGTGGGGAAGCGGGGGGAACCCGGGAATCTGGGTGAGCGCCGGGGCCGCGGGGCGCGGGGAGTGTCGGGTCGGGGCGCCGTGGGGCTCGGGCGGGCTCTGCCGGGGAGAGGCCGCGGCCGCCGGGCGGGTGCCCTCCGCGGGACCCCGAGACCTTCGGGGAGGCGGCCGCGGGCGGCGCATTCCCCGGGCGGCAGCCCGCGGGTCCCGCAGCGCCCCGGCCCGCCCCCGCAGCCGTAGGCAGGGCCGGGCCGCCCCGGGCCCGGAGGGGCCGCCCAGCGGCGGGGCTGTGCAGGCGGCGGGATGGGTGCGTGCAGCGCTGGGCTGTTGCCGCCGCCTCAGGGCGGGCCCCTGCCCGTGCTCCTGTCTCCGCAGTTCCCGGCGGCACCACGGTGCTGGTGGAGCTCACCCCCGACATCCACATCTGCGGCATCTGCAAGCAGCAGTTCAACAACCTCGATGCCTTCGTTGGGCACAAGCAGAGCGGGTGCCAGCTCACCAGCGCGGCGGCCGGGGCCACCAGCACGGTCCAGTTTGTGTCGGAAGAAACGGTGCCGTCGACGCAGGCACAAACCACGGCCAGGACCATCGCCTCGGAGACCCAAACCATCACAGGTACCGTGGCGTCGCATGTCAGGAGCGTGACAGCAGGTGCTCAGTTCCTGCAAGGTGACAACGCTGCATACCCACCACTTGTGGGTCCCCGTCATGCTGAGCTAAACCAGCAGCCTTCATGCCAGCTGTCACCTACCTGCAGGCAAAGGAGTTAAGGAAAGGGGTGCGCTCCTGCCTTGGTTTTGGTACCACGGCGCTTCCCTAATGTGCTGGAGTCACTTAGGTCCAATGTGTTGTACAACCAGTTTGTGCACGCTAATTACAGCTGGCGATAAATAGGAAAAATAATCAAGTCGCTATGCATTTTCTCTTTTAAGAATGCAATCGACAAAAAACAGACGCAGAATTGGTGTCAGGCACCAATCCACTCCTTTTTATGTGAAAACGCTCCATTCCCTAACCTCGGTCCCACAACTAATTGGCAGGAAAAATATTACTCAAAATTTCTGCCTGTGCGAAGGCTCGAGAGATACTGATCCTGCCAGCGTTTAGGTAAAGCTAGAACCTTGTTCTGTGTGTGAAGGTTTGCCATTCTGTATAGAGTTTTGTATTTTATTTTGGTCTGGGACTTCACTGAAATCTGAATTGCTTTAGTTTGGATAGATTAGGGCAGAGAATCTGGAAGAGCAGTGAAGCAAACTGAACTCAGGGTCTGTTTCGAGGAATTTTTTTGTTATAACCCCTCAACTTGCTGCGGGTCTTGGATGAGGCATTTTTGTGCTTCATATTTACTCGTCTTTAAAGTGAGGGCAGTTATGTCCTTCTGTCCTTTTGGGGTGCAGTGCTGGTTAACTGAAGAGGTAGTTTCACCTGTTGTCCTTGTAACAGCTGAAAACAGGATAGTTGAAAGAGGCTGAACTTTTTTAACAGTTTGGATAAACAGATTGTTTACTTGATGTCTTTTTGATGGTGCTTGCCATATAAATAATGGGAGGTTTTTTTCTCCTTCTGTAGCACAGGCAGGTTTGGCAAACAAACATTCCTGTGTCAATGTAAGACCTGGACAGGCATCAGGAGAAACTGAGCTGAAGAAGCAGACCAGTGCAGTCAGGTGGGGTTTGAAGGGAGACCAGTGGCCCTGTGTAGGGTTGTGCTGCATTCCGCTTGGATCAGCTGGTCTTGGCAGACTTCTCACCGATGGCAGGATAGCAAGGGAGAGAAAAGCCTTTTTCCTTTCCCCTGTGTGAATAGGGATGCAGGAACAGGAGTACTGCTGGAGAAGTAGTTGATGAAATGGGAAAATAATTTGACTTTTCTGATTGGAGAAGTTACTGTTCTCAACTGGAGCTCTCTTATGTGTTTAGTTTCAGCACCAGAGTTTGTTTTTGAGCATGGCTATCAAACATACCTGCCCAGTGAGAGCAGCGAGCCTCCGACTGCTGCTATCGTCGCTACACCTCCAAAAGCACGTTCAAGAAAATCCAATTCCTCCCTCACACAGAAGAAACTCAACTGCTGCTATCCAGGTAAGACATGAACTGTACCCCTTCTTTTTAAAATTGATAGGTTTCGCATGGTGATACGCACAGTAATGATGTCAGTCTTAAGCAGTTAAGAGATGCAGGACCTGGAGGGGAACCTATTTCCTAAGGGTGTGATGCACTGCTACTGATCCCAGCAGTAGTTTTGCCGTTGTCTCGTTAAATTCTTGCCAACTGCTGTTGTTGTACATGAGAAATACTGTAGGTGCCTTTTATGTTACATGTCCTGTCTCTGGGCAGTTGGCATTTTGATAAGGATGGATTGAACCCAAGCATTTGGAGACCTTAACAAGTAAAAGCCAAGCAACATGCAGAAAGCATGTGCAGAGACAGCTGAGTGAATGAGCAGTCATGTTAATGGTGGCAGAAGTTACAGACCCTGTTCACAGGCTTGCCTTCATTTGAAAGGCATGTTTCAGATGCTCAGCACTTGTTTCTGTGCTCTAGAACTGTAGCACTCTCCACTTGGCCAGAAGTCCTGAATGGTGAGCTGTTACCCAGGTTACCAGCTGCACTAATTTGAAGTCATACATGGAATTAATTAATTAATTCCCCCAGCATCCCCTGTGTGCTGTGAAGAGCAGCTCAGATCCTAGACACAGAGCCCAGAGAACTTGTTTTAAAGCTTACAGAAAATGGTGCTGCAGAGGGAGAATTGCCTCCTGGGGGGAAGCGTTAGACAGCTACAGTTCATACGTAAGGCGGTCGCTATTTTTAAGTAGATGTGAGTTAATAAGATGGGAAACCAGTTTTCTGGTAATACTGAATTTTAAATAAAATGTTCTTGAAAAGAAATACAATGCCCAGAATATAGTACTGCATTTTTATTATTTTGTTAGATTTTTCTTGAGTTTAATGATCTGAATCTTACCGTTTTCAGGTTGCCAGTTCAAGACTTCCTATGGTATGAAGGATATGGAACGTCATCTACGGACACACACAGGTTTATATAGTTGCTGTATTATTTTTGATTAGTTTCCCATACAAAATAATATATCTGTAGATAAATTGGATAGAACATACATGTATATCTGGACACATTACTGCTGTAGTTCTCTGTGCCTGGGGAATTTCCCTTTTTGGGTAAGCAGTGTCCCACTGTGGGTTACTCACAGCTATGAAACATGAACACTGTACGTTGATTTAAGGCCCAGTTACATTTCTGAGGTTCAGGCCACGTGTTTGTCAGCGTGCAGTGTGGTGGTGCATAAACCTAGTTCATTCTTGAAATGGTGATTCCAGTATTTCACATCCCTTCCCCCTGAACCACAATTTCAGATCTGTAAAGGGAGAAAGTTCCAAAGGATCTTCTGCAGTTGCTGTACTTGTGCGTGCAGCCTTCTGGAGCATACAGGATGCTGATGGGATGGCTGATGACATCCAGCTTTTGACAGCTAGTCCCACATCTGTTATGTGTGCAGCGGGTTGTTTTTTTAACTACAATAGCATCCTCACAGTGCAGAAGTTCTTGGGCTTTGATGCTCTTCTGTTTGTTTCAGGAGACAAGCCCCATAAATGTGAAGTTTGTAGCAAATGTTTCAGTCGTAAGGATAAGCTGAAGATGCATATGCGTTCTCACACTGGGGTGAAGCCGTACAAGTGTAAACACTGCGACTATGCAGCTGCTGACAGCAGCAGCCTCCACAAGCACCAGCGCATTCACACTGACGAGCGCCCTTTCAAGTGCCAGATCTGCCCTTACGCAAGCCGCAACTCCAGCCAGCTGACTGTGCATCTCAGGTCCCACACGGGTAAGTTCGTACTGAAATTCAGACCTGTAAAGGTTTGAAGGTTACTGGGAAGATTTTAAAAGGTATACGGGTGTCCAGAAGCCAGAAAGGGCCCATTTGAATTCTCAGAGGCTCCTAGGCATCCAGCTTCTCTGAATTTCTGGGGTGTGGAATCCAGTAAGGCAGTGCAGCCCTACTAAAAATACCTGGAAGCAATCGGGAGACAAATCTGCCTCCTGGTAGATTTTCCTCTAAATTGATTTTGAAACTGCCTATGAGATGTTCTTCAGCCAGTAGAACAGACGGATCCGATTGATTGATTGATTGATTCAGAGCATGTAGGATCCTATTTGTGTCTCTCAAATCTGGTCCACTATATTAGAAACGCTGAAATGGCTTTATAATTACAGTAGTCATATCAGTGCAAACCTCAGCTGCTTAAGTTCTTTTTTCTTCCATCAGTAAATTAGCAACAAATTAGCAATTTAAGTTACATCTTTTTGTGACCTTTCTTTGTTACACTTTCCATGAGCAGACTGACGGGCATTAACAGTGTTGCATGAGCAGACAGAACTATATTCTACCCATACGATTCTGGTTTATGGATAGAAAGCTTTAGCTTCCAGGGTTACAAACGTTTTATTGTTTTGTATGTGTGTTATTTGCCTGAGTTTCATTTTAATCAGATTTCTGTAGATTGTTCTAGAAGAGATTTGCTGTAAAAATGCTGCTGTACAGCTGCCTTTCTACAGTTGTCTTTGTATGTTGTGTTTCACCTGAACCAGGGTACTGGATTAGTTTCTGTGTTGTCTTTTATACATTTGATTAGTTCTGTGGATTTTAGCTGCAAGGTGGCCATGGTTCAGTGATCACTAGATTAGCTTCAAACCTACCCTGCATCTGACTCTGGATTCGAGTACTAAACAACATTAGCTCAGATGTGTGCAGGATGGGATTTATTGTGAGTAGATAAAGGAAATAAATCCCTTGTGCACTGTGAAGAAGGGGAGGGTTAAACCAATCTGTCTCTGGCAGAAAAGAATCTTTTATACTTCACAAATCTGCTGTGATGGAACAGGCAAGACTGTCAGGCAAGTTGTTTTACAAGTTTCCTTCTTTCTGTGGCTATAAAAGAATATGTGATGGTCCATCAAAATCCTAGGGGTGGTTATGAGAGGTTACCTGTCAGTGAACACACAAGGCAGGGAGCGTGGTACTTGTGCATTACATGCTTGGGCGGGTGCACTCTGAATTTGGCTGCAGGAGAACCGAAGATCATGGCACACTTGTATTTCCAGTAGAGTTAGATTTTTTTGGTGGCATTAAGTATTGCAATACTTGGGAAGGGAGTTTAGGCCTCCTTTCTTTTTTTTTTTGGCAGATCAGCCTCTTGTATCTTAATCAATTGAATTATGGAAATATTCAAGTCTTTAGTTTTGTTGTCTCCTATTTCTCCAAAACAAATCCACTTCTTCTAAAAGGACTTAAAGGACAACGAAAGTAGGTTTGAGAATTTTGAAAGCATTCATTTCGTCCTTGTTAGGTTACAGAGCTGTTACTCTTCCCCTAAAGTTGGCTGCATGAGCAAGGCTGGTACATAGAATATACTGCTTACAGGAATTAAATTAGTCATCCTCTAGAAGGTAAGTGTAAGCCACATTGCTCAGTGAGGTCATCTACATAGCGTTGCTTGTCAGACTAGTCATCTAAAGATCAGTTTCCTGTTAATTTGAGTAAAACTACTCTTGCAATTAAGAATTCCAGGATCAGACGCTCTTTTTAAAGCTATATTCTGTCAGTGGTAATTATGTATGGACAGAAATGGTCAAAACATGTGCGTAACAGACCATGCTGTAAATAAACAGAACCAACATACTTTGCTATGTTCAGTAAAATTACTAATTCTTCATATTTTGTGCTACCTTGTATGTGAAAATTGAGTCATTGAAATACATACTGTGCCTTCATCAGCAAAGGAGATAAAAATTCAGTAGCTGAGTGTGCAACTGAGACTGGAAAATAAACTAGATGAGGAAACAGTGCATCTTCATTAATAAAATCTGTTTAATATAGATAATACACCATGTATCTCAATTATTAAACAGATACATGGATTAGCACAGAAGGTCCCAACTTGATTTGAAAAATATGCAGCTAGAACTATGGCACATGTAGCTGGATAAGCAAATTATGCAAAATTATACAGCTATTGTGAATTCTATAAAATATTAACTTATAAAATAAATCAGCCATTTGCAGTTTGATTATTAAAGAAGATAAATGCTTGCTGAACAAGGTATGCTCTGTTTTTTCCTTCTCCCACCAACCTAATAACACAATTCTTCCAGTTTTTGAAAATAATACTCACCTGAAGTCTTCCCGGCTCAGATAGTTTAGAGAACTGCATGTTCAGCTTAAAGGGAAAAGTGAACAATTACTTAGTTGGGTTGGTAGGTTTGCTTTGGAATTTTTTGAACGGTTTCAGAACAAACACCCTGGAATTGGTTGTGGACTCAACAGAGCTACAGCCTGATCTGGTCATACGTGTTGTCACACAAGCCTGCAGATAAAGGAAAGGCAGAGTCATGGTTTAAATCCAGGCGATTCAGATGGTTTGTCGTGTAGGTAGCCTGACATAGGTAGGCTTACAGAGATCCTGCCGATGAGTGTGTGTGTTTCTCGTACTTTATCAGTTAGGAATTTGACCTAACTTTCACCTGCCGTGGTCCGGTTTCTGGATCACCATTACCATCACAAAAAAAGCAAAAAAAAAAAAAAAAAACCCAGCACTTTGGGCTATTTTTTGTACCTGTCTGCATGAACACAAACTGATTCTGTGTGAGTACAAACTGATACTAGATTCTCTTGAAGTGGTTGTGGAGTCTCCTCTGGAGATATTCAAGGCCCATCTGGACACCTACCTGTGCGGTATGTCCTAGGGACCCTGCTTTGGCAGGGGGGTTGGACCTGATGAGCTCTGGAGGTCCCTTCCCACTCCTACAGTTCTGTGATTCTGTGATCTGTATTAGGTATGATACATGGTGCAGATCTCTCTTCATTTCTTGCTGTAATGCCAGAACAACAAAAGCTGAACATCACATTTCCTAGAGTCGCATGCGTGTTCCACTGATCCTCACAGGCTCTTGTCTTCCCCAGCTGTGTTTGTGTAGCCATGATCCACTTTGTGCCCTGTAACTGCAGTTCTGTGTTGTGGCGCAGGGCCCTGAAGCTGACCTGGGCACAGACTTGTGTCCCTGTGCATCCTGTCCCTGGACGTGCCAGCAGCAGTATTTGTGCCACACCACGGGAACCAGGCCAAAAGAAGTAGTAGTTCTTTCTTGACAGCTAATCCAACTCACCACATCAACAAAGGTCTGGGAAGGAAGGTGAGAGGCATGTCGCTGAGCAGTAGAGATGGTGCCTGCTCGGGCATCTATTCCTGCAACAGCCTGCCAGTTACCCAGGCTTGGAGTTAAGCTGTGAGCCTCCCTGGGAATCTCGTAGTGTAAACCCCATGCAGGACGTGGGTATGTTCTTTCCTTAGACTTCAAAAACACAGCAGTTGTTAAAGTTATGGTTTTATTCATTTTAAACACTAGTTGAGATCTACTGTTGCTGGAGAGGGATGAATGAGAAGCTGCAGTCGCTGCTGTGGAGCACGCTGAACAGCTTTGGGCACAGTGTGAACTGAGAACAGGAGATGTAAGGTGCAGACATGAAAAAGCAGCAGGTGGAGGCAGGCCCACTGGCGGGTAGTTTGCACACAGGTCAGGCTGGGTGATAAATGTTGTGCTGTTAAACTCTCTGCATCTGGAAAGCCTGCTGGGAGTTTCCAGGTATTTAGGTCGACTGTACACAATTCATTATAGCATTGGTTTCTCTGGTGGATGTTGGTGTCTCGTCTGTACTGTGAACCATGTTTTCTGTTGGCAGGAGATGCTCCTTTCCAATGTCAGCTGTGTCCTGCTAAATTTAAAATCAACTCGGACTTGAAGAGGCACATGCATGTGCATTCTGGTGAGAAACCCTACAAGTGTGAGTTCTGTGAGGTCCGGTGCGCCATGAAAGGAAACCTGAAATCCCACATTCGGATCAAGCACAGCATGGAAAACACTCTGAAGTGCCCAGAGTGTGAATTTCAGTGTGGAAACAAAACCAGCCTTCGGCACCACATCCGAACTCATCAGCCCGAACAGCCAGTGAAGTGCTCAGAGTGCAACTACTCCTGCTCCAACAAGGCAGCTCTGAAAGTGCACGAGAGAATTCACTGCAAAGATCGTCCTTTCAAGTGTGAATTCTGCAGCTTTGATACCAAGCAGCGGAGCAACCTGACAACTCATGTGAGGAAAGCTCACAGTGACAAAGTCAAGACCAAGAAGCAAGTGGTGGAGAAGAAGGAAGGAGATAGGCCAAAGCAAGGTGGCTCCAGGCAAGTTGCCAAGCTGGATGCCAAGAAGGCTTTTAAGTGTGACCTGTGTGACGCTTCCTTTGTGCGAGAAGATTCTCTGAGAAGCCATAAGAAGCAGCACAGTATGTATAATGGATCTAAAAACAACGAACTGGCTGTGCTACAGCTCCAGATGGATCCCAGCCGGCAGACCAGTGCCCCCATTACCGTGAGTCACCTCCAGGTCCCGCTGCAGGCTGCTCAGGTGTCCCCATACAATGAGGGAAGGGTGAAGATCATCGTGGGTCACCAGGTCCCTCAGGCTAACAGTATCGTTCAGGCTGCATCAGTGAATGTCGTGCCTCCTGCCTTAGTCGGCCAGAATCAGGAAGACCTCTCGGCCAACAGCCGCCTGCAGCTGCTGGGTCAGGTCAGTCTGTTGGCACCACCTCCAGCACCCGTATCTCAGAGCGAAGCGGGGCCTGTGGCACAGCCGGCGGTGCTGCTCACGACCCATGACCAAAGCGACGGGAGCACTTTGCATCAGACACTGATTCCAGCTGCTCCCGTCAGCGCTCACGAGGCTTCAGCAAACCAGGCTTTCATCACCAGCTCGGGAATAAGCTGCTCTGACTTAGAAGGCCTCAATGCTTTGATACAGGAAGGAGCAACAGAAGTGACTGTGGTAAGCGATGGAGGTCAGAGTATAACAGTGTCCACTTCAGCTCCCCCTCCTCCCATCTTTTCTTCATCCTCACACACAGAGGCCCCAAAGCAGACCTATTCCATCATCCAGAGCGGAGCCCACACAGCTCTGCTGTGTCCAGCAGACTCCATACCGGATTAGTCCAAACCTTCGATCCTGAAGGCAGTGCTGAGTTCAGCAGAAACACATAGGACCTATGTAGTGCAGGATCTATCCTACAAAGCCACATACCTTCCACTTACACCCTGTACTTGTCTGTATGTGGAACCATACACCTTGTATGTGAAAAGAGGGGGGGGGGGTGTAGTCACGTGCTCCCTGTAAAATCTGATCACGGAAGCAACTGCTGGCAGTTGCACCAAGCAGTAAGCTTCCCAGAGGGAGTCTTGTGTTGTGCTGGCTAAAATACAACAGCCTCACTTTGCAATTAATTCCCTTGGCAGCAGACTCCTCCTTCCTCATGCACACAGGGAGGTAACGGTCCAGTCACTCTGCGGGATGTTTGTAAGTGAACTGAGCTGCGTGCTTCATGTGCATTAACTGCACCGGGCTGATTGTCCATGGGTGAGAAATGTCTGCTACTGCATCTAATCAGGCCCTAGTAAAGCAGTGGGGGGCTGTTCCTTAATACCTGTAGAAGCTGTGAGCACCTGGCACTTACTCTGGAAGTGCTTACACAGACCAGGTGGTCTTTTTTAGGAAAAAAAGGAATTTTGTCTGTCCGTCAGTAGCGATTAACGTTGTTAGCAAGATCCCTGTTGCAGATTATGTGCATCATGGAGTGATCTCTGTCAGAGGCACCTGTGTCTTTCAGAGCAAAACAACTGCAAATACATTTTTTACAAACACTAACATTTTGGTTTCATTCTGACACTGCCTGTTTGTGGTCACGTGGGTGGTGAAAGTGCGTTACCCTTTGGCTCTGTGCAAGGAGAAGGGAAAGGTTGAGTTTGTGGCGTTTAGGAAGATAGTGGCTTCTAACTGAAGGTCTGAAATACTAGCGTAAATCCAGAGTGGGTCATAGTGAAGTGGTAATTTACCATTGTATGATGCCTGTTTCTGTAATAAACAAATGCTGGGCTGTATTTTGAACTGCACAGTGTGACAGCCCTGTGTCTTGAGCATTCCTGTGGCCATAGTGAGTATCTTCAGTACCAAACTCTCAGCTTGGGAAAGCAGACAGCTCTGGAGGTGCCTGGATCTGCAAAAATCAGAGATCATTTCCCAAAGAGGCAGCATCCCAAGGACAATTGTTAACGTGCATGAAGCCTAAAAGAGACTGCTACCAAAACCAGCTCCGAGATTCCCTCTTGGGGAGTCACAGTCGAGTTAAATTTCACAGTGCTTGCTAGTGGGAGGCATTGAATGATGCTTTGTGTGTTAGAAAAAAAGCTCGGGAAACTTTGAGTTTATATATCAGGGTCACTTTCTGAACAGGCCTTGTGTTGGAAGTGTTTAGCTTGTACAGCTTTTATTTTGTGTACCTGGGGTGCTTCCTTCACCTTCCCTCTGTGTGGTACGTACTCTGTGTGCAGTGTAAGGCGTCCTGTGATGCGAAGACAGGTAGGAAATGCAATCACCTCTGACATGTACAGTTGTACAGGTTGTTCTTGAAAATGTGACCTTTGGTTTTTGTTGAAATAAGGGTGGTTTAAGCTCCAATGCTCCAGTATTGCTGTCTTCATTAAGAGAAACAGTACTGTTGAAGATCTGTATCTCTTCTACCCTCCCCTTTCTTAATTCTAAGTTAATGTTCTTTTAAAACAACCCTCCCAAATAATCTTGGTTTGAAATTCTCAGGTTTGATTTGAGCTGTCCGAGACTGTGCCTGGCACTTGTGGATACTGGGAAAGACCACACTGCAGTTAGGGAGCAACTTCATAACTGCTGAAGTAAAAAGGCATTAGTCAAGACTGTTTCCTCGCCCCATGCTGCATTGAAATGGGAAGCAAAAGTTCTAAGTTCACTGACAGTTTTATTTCAGGGTATATTGATACTTACACTCCACATTTTCTGGTGATAGAGATTTATTACCTGCTAATTGTCCCTTCCCTACAGATGGGTGATGTAAGGAGCTCACAAGACCCTGGTCCAAGTCTCAGAGCACATCTATTTTTATATAAATTAGAGGTTTCTCAGGAAGTTTTTACTATGTTAGGTCAGAACAGAGGTTGAGAACAATGAATTAAAAGCCTAAGGACTTTGAATTTTAATGCTGGCTTTGCAGTCTCTTGGCTCTCCTGTCGTGTGTCATTGTGCCTGTGGCACAGACCTGATCACTACTATACTTCAACTGTGGTGAGTGAAACTACTAGTAAAGCACTTGGAAGATCAACAGCATCACAGGTAAGCGCTTGATCTTATTCCATGTGGTCCCTGGTACCCATGTTGTAAAGGATTGCTGGGGGTCAGGCACTGTTGCCGTTGAATTAAAGCACGTGGTGTAGTAGTGATTCTTCGCTATTAACCCATCCCCAGCTGTGTGTATGTATGCACAGGATCATTACCATCGGGCTGCACACAGTGTTTCTACACTCCAGGCCAGTGGTTCCCATGAACACCAAGGAGACGGGGCCTGACATCGCTCGCAGGACACGCATGTCTCTCACCCCACTCGCGGTGGCTCTGGAGCAGGGGCAGCACCAGCCTTGCCACGGCACAGAGTGCAGGTGCAACAGGGCTGAGCTCCGTCTGGTGCCAAGGGGCTGCGGAGCTGACACAGGCAGATGGGGAAGGTGTGGTGCACTGTGGATCCCCTTGGCCTGGGGAGGGAGGGAGGGAGGGGTGCTCCTTCAGGGCATGGCAGGGGGGTGGTTTGCTCAGTGAAGCATATGGTAAAGTAAAACCAAGATCAAACCTGAGATGGAGCAGGTGGGAGATCCCTTCCCATTCCTTTTCTAGCAAGCGTGATAGTGAGCAGCACAGATGATGGCAAATTCCTCCTCAGATGCTCTCAGCTTCCAAAACCCCTGCGAGGCCTTTGACTGGAGGGTCTACTCTATTGGTGCTCTGGGTTTTAGTACTGGTTATTACATACTTTCCCCTTACTGTGAGACAAAATGGAAATCGATCTGGCCTCACGGATCTGGCTGTGCCCCTGTATCACCCCCCAGGCCCTCCTGCCTGCTGGCCCTACGAAGCCTGCTGCTCTCGAGGACGGTCCCGTTTTAATTTCTAGGAGCTTGGTGAGTACAAACTGTCCCAGCAGAGGAGCCTGTGGGTCCGACCTTACCAGGCACCCAGCTGGACTCCAACCCCCTGGGCGGTGGGACAGGAGCTGGTGATATGAGCTGCTGGGGGTTCCCGGGATCGGGGAGGGCTCGGCATTGCGGGGGTGGGGGAGGCGAGCTGCCGACGGACAAGTTTTGGGGTGCAGGAGCTCGTACCCAGCCTGGAACCTTTACCGGGCTCGGCAGCCAGCCGGTAACGTTACCGTCTCCCCGGCGTAAGGGAGCTCGGCGCAGCCTGAAGTGCTTCGTGTCATCTGTAGGTGGTGCCCGAAGCCGGGAAACGGGCGGGTCAGACCCCCCTACACACACACACAGACAAACCCCCCCAGCCCCGGCGTCCTCTGAAACGGAGCTCTGCTCCCGACGCACCTTTCAAAACCCGCAACAGAAAGCTTGGCTCGAAAAAGCTGAATTTCATTTAAAATTAAAAGCAACAATAATAATTACACACACACACAAGTTTTTTGCAGCTGAGACCCCTGGGAGCGGGCTTGTGCCCGACCACGCTCTCACTGTCTCCGTTACACCTGTCAGTTTTTACTCCCTGTTAATTAATTTTAATCTGTATGTAGCATGCAGCCACAGTCTTGTAGTAGGCTACAAGGAGGATACTCAGTGAGGGGCTTTGGCGAAGCCAGTGGTTTGAGCTGCAACTTGTCTGTGTTTGCACTTGGCCCACAGACCTGTGCTGGGGATGCACCACCGTGCCTGGGGATCTCACATACAACCTGTGTCACACTCAGCCTTACACAGCTCTGTTACCTGCTGCATGAGAGCGCCCATCTGCCTGCCAAAATGGGAAACCAGTGGGTTTGTAAAGAGTAACCCTCACTCGTTTGTAGAGAGTAACCTTAGCTGGGTGCTGCACATGCCCCGAGAGCGACAGGAAGGATATGCGCCGGGGTGAATGAGGAGGCAAAGCTTGGGGCTGCCGTTCAGCACGGCTGGCTGATGGTGTGATGCTGCAGTGACCAAGCTAGAGATGTCTTTCCTCTACCCTAAGGGGAGAAATCCTTGATAACTGAGGCTAATGGGGGGATTTAAATATTTTTTCTTCTTTCCCCCAATATTTTGTCTTTATTTCTGCATAGGACAGTAATGGTCTGTTTTGGAGCTGGCAGAAGCAGATTGTTTTAATCTCTAATACTTGTTTAATACATTCTTCATGTTATCAGCAGAACCATCCCTTGGGAGAGCATGGTAATTCATAACAAGTGTCTCTTGTAGAGCTCGCTGGTTTTCAAGCACATGGTAAATACATCACATGCCTTCCTAGAGTGCTGCACGGCCTCGGAGCTCTGCAGCAGGTTGTCTCTTTCCAGGAGAAAGGCTCTGGCTGGATTATGTTCCTGCCTGGGGATGGCCAAGCCTGTGAGGGAAGCAGCGAGCCTGCAGCGTGCCTGGGACAGAGAGAGCAAACCTGGGACCGCTGCTGCAGAGCACTTCCCACCTCTGCTCATGGCTACAGCCGGGTGATGTTCACACAGAACCATCCCCAAGGAAAGTGTAAAACTAACCTCTCCACCATTAGCTTCCCTCAACGCCTCCATCGCAGGATTCACTTTCTGCAGACTCATGATTTTTTAGAGTTAAGCAGAGCAAAACCACCAGTGGATTGCGAAGCAAGCAGCGGTGAGTAGCCTGTGCGCATCCCAAACCCCCCTCTCCTGGGTCCTGCCCAACCATCTTTGATTTGGTTGCTGTTACTCCTTGACACTGCTATTTAAACCCAGACCCAAGTTCCGCACAAGCAGAGGCTTATCCTCAGCAAGACCTACTGGAATGTGCTCCTGTGGGGTAGAAACCTGCCACAGGAAAAAAATCCAAAGTCCAGACAAATTCATCTCCAGGACCTTTAATTGTGCTTTGGGGTGAGCTCCTGCCCCGCGGCCCCAGAAAGATGCACAGTGGGGTGCTAGCAGGGACCCCCAGCACTCTGCACTAAGCTTGCCATCCATCAGCATCCCTGGCATCTCTTATGCAGCTTCAATAAACACCTTCCCTGTCATACACATCAATGTGGCAGATTCCTGCTCAAAGCCTGGGTTGGCTTGTCCGGTGCCCAGGGATGGATGTGGTCATTGGACGTGTGGCTGCGCCCCAAATGCTCCCAGGTGAGGGAACGGGAACAAGTCCTCGCGTGAGATGAGACACTAGCGCAGCAAAGCTTGGCCCAGGGCTGGCTCCTCTGGGATCTGGGGAAAACCAAATTTCTATTGAATGCACATGGGGTTTGCAATTAAAAAATTACAGTCAGAATATTTCCCAATCATTTTGGCAGAGCTGTTTATTGCGTTATGATCTGACTGCACTGGAAAGTACCTTCTGTTGTGGGGCTTCAAACTGTTCTTTAAAAATGTTAGAGTAGTGCCAGGATGGCTTTCTCCAGATCACAAACAACTGGGGAAAGGCTTCCTTTTTATTGATACGTTTATTTTATTTTACATTTCCGCATCTCCCTTTATTTATTTGCCTTTACAGTCAAAATGCACCCAGCCGACCTTTCTGCAGCGTGATGCTCTGGTGTCTGTAAAAATATTTGCTGTGCCCTTAGTGGACAGGCTTCAATCCTATAATTTCAGGAATATTGACTGAATACTCTAATGGCCTTTTACATCTCTGGTTGGAAAATCTTTAGCCTTGTTATTTAAATTTTAAGAAGAGAAACCAATATTGTGAAGAGAAACTGATGTCTCCTGTCACTTACCCCATGAGCTTTCTGAAGGTGATAAAGGTTTCTATAGTGACCTGAGGAAACGATGGCTCAGGTATCACTGTGAATTAAAAGCCTGTCACAGGAAAAGCTTGTTTCTCTCTCTCTCTTTGGTATCCAGTTCTGCCTCTGTCTTTATTCCAGTCGCTAGACCTGGAGAAGGACTCATAAAGCATCCAGTGTTTGGTTACACGCTGTCTGTCATCTTCTAGAGACTTCACAATGTCGCAGGGAAGGAAAAAGAGTCCGCAGCAAAGTAAAGCTGGGGGTGTCACTGCTGCATGTTTGGGGCCCGCTGCTGCAACCCCACCAAACCCCATGGTATCAGGCAGTTTATTCCATGAGCTTCGGGAGCTGTGTCCGTCTCTGAGAAATGGAATTGGGTCATTTGACAAACTCAGTGTTGGTAGGGGGCTGCGGGGCTGCTCCTAGTCCCTCACTTCCAACCTCAGATAGAGTCACTTGTGAAGTCTGAAAGTGAAAACCACCTTGGTTAGTGACTGGTGGGTGACTCCAGGTGAGGGCTGATTAAATCGGGGAGGTAATGACTGGGGGACCCATATGGGTCTGGGGGGTGGTGGGTAAGTTGGTTTGGTCTGGTTTTGTATTTTACAGGTAGGTGCATTTGTGCCTTGTGCTCCTGCATGAAACAGCATTAACACCTTGAACCTCTCCATTTATCAAACCTGGTGTGAGAGACACAACAAAGCTTGAGAGATCTCCAACGTTTGCAGCTGGATTCCCATGGGCATGGCTCAAAGGAAGGAGAGCTGCTAGCACCTTCAGGCTTCCATATATGCAGCGCTTGGAATTAGAGGCTGGCCCTGCATGGCAGGCATGGGCTGTGTATCCTGGTGGGTCTGAAGCGTATCCCAGTTGTCCAGAGCTGCCCAGACAACTTCTCATCGTTTTCTGACTGAGCGGAGCTCTCGGGACAGGGCAGCCCTGGGCGAGCTGAGGCAGAGCAGGGCCAGGGACATGGGTCAGCTGTGTTGCCCATGGGACCCCAGCCCCAAGTCACTGCCCCACTTTGCCTGGCTTCTCTCTGCACCTTCACATGGTGATCTCAGAAAGAAGCCAGCTGCCCACCACCTTCCCTTGGCTCGGAACATGCCCTCATGCTGCTGGCTCATGCCCGTTGCACACCGTAGGTACTTACTATGTCAGTGATAAGTATTTCCCCTGGAGTAGTGCTGCCTAGTGCCCAGCTGAGGGAGGCGGCTGCCCCTCAGAAGTACATTGTGAGGATGAGAATAACTCAGATACCTCAGCGATGAGCAAGATGCAAATGCCCAGATAGGTGCTGGAGATAGTCACATCTCAGGATGGCCTAGAGGAAGTTTGGAAAGAACAGACATGCATAAAGCTAAACTGCATAATGCAGAGCAGCCATAAGTAATAGAATAAAGTTCTTTGTGCAACATGCCTTTTTATTTACACACAGAATGGAGCTGCTGCTGTTTTTCTAGCACTCTCTAAGACACCATGTTCAAGTTGTAAACCAAAGAGGTGATAGAAACATACCTCGGGTTCAAATCTTTTACAAGACTGATGTAACGCTGTATTATCCTGCTTTTCCTCAGCTCCAGATGGAGTGGAGCAGATCATTCCCTTTCTGTAAATACATGCAGTGGCTGGGGGGCTGTAAAACACTTGCCAGTCCTTGCCTCCTAGTCCCTCCTAAGCAGTTCAGAACTTATCACATGAATCAGTTTGCCCAAACATTAAATTTTGCTTCTGCTGTACAATCACGTAGCTGGGCCATCGATAGAACTTTAATTGGGTGGTCGGGATTTTTTTTTTTCTTTAAAAAAAAAAAAAGCCTGCCAGCAAAATTGCTTTTTGGTGATGACTCCGCTGGAGAAGTGCTCTGCAGGGGCCCATTCCCAATTGATTATCTTTCACAGCTAATAGCTTCAAAGGCTATTTGGTGGACAGTCCAGTTTTACATTTAAATGTAAATCCTGATAGCCCTGACAGACTGATGATCAGAAAAAAGGGAGGTAAAACCAGTCAAGTAAATGTACAGCTGGTATAACTTTCACCGGCCTCCCCAGGGCCAATTGTGGTAAAATTAAAATGGTTACGGACTGACAGTGCTCTGGAGAGTGAAGGTGAGTGAAAACTTTCCTCAAAAGATCCAACTCTAATAGCTGCTAAATAGCATCATCCTTACTGCTGGGTTCAGTGTCAGGCTCCCGCTTGTGCTTCATCTGGATCCAGGAGCAGAGGTCAAAGCGTGGAAGGCACTGGGGCAAAGCCAGGCTTTGTGTGAAGCTGCAGCAGAGAAGTGCTCTGGAAAACCAAGTTCATGTTTGTGACTGAAACCTGGTCGCAGGCTGGGTGCTGCTGATGGGAGAAGATGTGTTGGCTGGGCATTGATTTCCTGGGATGTGGGAGAGACGCCCGGACCTTCAGGACACGGGAGCTGCCCTGGCCCTGCGCCTCTGCTCGGCCAGGGGAAAGTGGGGACAGACCTCGCAAGGGTCAACCAAGCAGCAGGAGGATAAAGGTAGTGGAGATGGCAGAGCCCTGGTCCCCTGCCATCCATCAGCACACCCACCAGGAACACCAGGAGAGGCTCTTCACAGCAAATACAATGTTGCCCAGAAGTTTCTTACTTCGTTAGCATCTTGGTGAACTTCCAGCATGCTCCAGGACTCCACACGTAGCAATGTGGCGCAGGGGGCTGAGCTGTTTGAGTGACCACCAGAACTGCTCGCAGGGTTAGAGGTGCAGCTGCTCCCCAGGCCCCCCCAGCCAGCCTTGCCATCTGCTCCCCACGCTGGCATGAAGCACTCTGCACCGTGGTCAGCCAGCAGTACTACCTCTCTGTCGTGGTTTTGCCCCGGCCGAGGGCCACACCCCACACAGTCGCTTGTACTTTTAAAAGGAAGGGGGAGGGAAAGTTGGGGGAGGGGAAAAAGGGAAGGAAGAAGGAGGAAAAGAAACCACAACCTATAAACCAGAACCACGCAGGTTGGGATAAGGATAGTTTACTAAACAATAACAGAAAACTAGATATAACAATAACAGAAGTTTAAAGTACAAAATAGATGAAACTGGTGATACACAATGCAGTTTCTCACCAAACCACAGAACCCAGGCCGCACAGCTTAGAGCCGTCCCCGAACCCGGAAACTGCCCGTCCTGGTGTTGTCTCCTCCTCTTCCCCCCAGTCCCCCTTTATACTGAGCATGACGTAACTGGCATGGAATATTCTCTTTGGCCAGTTCGGGTCACCTGTCCTGGCTACGTCCCCTCCTTTCTCACTAGTAAGGAAGTATGCAGAGCTGAGAAAGGTCCTTGATTGCCCGGCAACAACTAGAAACATCAGGGTGCTATCAGCACTGTTCTCATCCTAACACCCAAACATGGCATTCCATCCACTGCTAAAAATAATTAACTCCATCATAGCTGAAACCAGGACATTATCCACCCCTTATTCCATACCATTTACGTCATGACCAGATCCAACAATTTTCTTTAGGTACAATCAGTTTCGTGTTTCACATACCCATATATGTATGTACACATGTATGCACACATACGTGCATACAGATCTTATTCCCTCAGTCTGTGAATCATCCCTCTGAAGTTGTTGAGTTCATTTAGTCCATGATTTTCAGGCTCCATTTGTCGTAACAGTTTCTCAGGATAATTGTATGTTCCATTGGCTCGTTGCATGCTGCATCTCAGGCTCTTGACTGATACACCTGGCATGGTCCATGCTCATAGTCTGTGGGTCAGAGTTTATTTTCTAAGGGAGGAAAAAAAGTTCTTAAGAGGCCAGGCTTCGGTTCCATCATCATGGCACTCATTCTTCATTAACTTGTATGACTCCGGCTATAATGCTATGGTACAACATACAGCAATCATAACAATAATGAATATACAATAATGGGTTATTTGGCAATTATTATAATTTCTACTCTATTAATTATATTGGCTATCATAACAATAATGAATATACAATAATGGGTTATTTGGCAATTATTATAATTTCTACTCTATCAGTTATATTGGCTATTCTCACCCAAAATCAAATCCCCTTGAGGTACACATCGAACTTCTCCATCCCTCTGCATTACCCACCAAGTACAGCCAGGTCCTTGAGCGAAAACAATTCCAGACATGGGTTTACCTTTGCCTGAAGCAGGGATGACCCAAACTCTCTTTCCCAATACACTCTTCATATGCACTACTGGGACTCCGTCTCCCTCTACAGTACGTGGAAATTTTGCCTGGGCAGGGCCAGCCCGATTGGTAGATCCCCTAGTGTTAACTAACCATGTGGCTTTGGCCAAATGTGTATCCCAATGCTTGAATGTCCCACCACACATTGCTTTCAGTGTAGTTTTTAAAAGTCCATTATATCGTTCAATTTTCCCAGAGGCCGGTGCATGATAAGGAATGTGGTACACCCACTCAATGCCATGCTCTTTGGCCCAGGTGTCTATAAGAGTGTTTCGGAAATGAGTCCCATTGTCTGATTCGATTCTTTCTGGAGTACCATGTCGCCAGAGGACTTGCCTTTCAAGGCCCAGAATTGTATTTCGAGCAGTGGCATGGGGTACGGGATATGTTTCTAGCCAGCCGGTAGTTGCCTCCACCATTGTAAGCACATAACGTTTGCCATGGCGGGTTTGTGGGAGGGTGATGTAATCAATCTGCCAAGCCTCCCCATATTTATATTTCATCCACCGTCCTCCATACCAAAGGGGCTTTAACCGCTTAGCTTGCTTGATTGCAGCACATGTCTCACATTCGTGGACAACTTGTGCGATGGCGTCCATGGTCAGGTCCACCCCTCGATCCCGAGCCCATCTATATGTTGCATCTCTCCCTTGATGACCCGAGGTATCATGAGCCCATCGAGCTAGGAATAATTCACCCTTATGTTGCCAGTCTAGATCTACCTGAGCCACTTTAATCCTAGCAGCCTTATCTACCTGATGGTTGTTTTCATGTTCCTCCATGGCCCGACTCTTAGGTACATGGGCGTCGACATGACGTACCTTTACAACAAGTTTCTCTAACCGAGCAGAGATATCTTGCCATAAGTCATCAGCCCATATAGGTTTGCCTCTACGCTGCCAGTTGTTCTTTTTCCACTGCTGCAACCACCCCCACAGGGCATTCGCCACCATCCATGAATCAGTATAAAGGTAGAGCCTTGGCCACTTTTCTCTCTCAGCAATGTCCAGGGCTAACTGGATGGCCTTCACCTCAGCGAACTGGCTTGATTCACCTTTTCCTTCAGTGGCTTCTGCTACTCTTCTTATAGGGCTCCATACAGCAGCTTTCCATCTCCGATGCTTACCCACAATGCGACAAGACCCATCAGTAAACAGGGCATATCGCTTCTCATTCTCTGGCAGTTCGTTGTAGGGTGGGGCTTCTTCAGCGCGTGTTACCTCCTCATCCTCTGGTGACATCCCAAAATCTTTGCCTTCTGGCCAGTCTGTGATCACCTCCACGATTCCTGGGCGATTGGGGTTTCCTATTCGAGCCCGCTGTGTAATTAGTGCAACCCACTTGCTCCACGTAGCATCAGTGGCATGGTGTGTAGAAGGAACCTTCCCTTTGAACATCCAGCCCAGCACCGGCAGTCGGGGTGCCAGGAGGAGCTGGGCTTCAGTTCCAATCACTTCTGAGGCGGCTCGAACCCCTTCATAGGCGGCCAGTATTTCCTTTTCTGTTGGAGTATAATTGGCCTCAGATCCTTTGTAGGCCCGACTCCAAAACCCCAACGGTCGACCTCGAGTCTCCCCTTGTGCTTTCTGCCAGAGACTCCAGGTCGGGCCGTTCTCCCCAGCTGCAGTGTAGAGCACATTTTTAATATCTGTCCCTGTCCGGACAGGCCCAAGGGCCACTGCATGGACTATCTCGCGTTTGATCTGCTCAAAGGCTTGCTGTTGCTCAGGGCCCCATTGGAAATCATTCTTCTTTCGAGTTACATGGTAGAGTGGGCTCACAATGAGACTGTAGTTTGGGACATGCAGTCGCCAAAAACCTATAACACCTAAGAAAGCTTGTGTTTCCTTTTTGTTGCTTGGTGGAGACATAGCTGCTATTTTATTAATAATGTCCATTGGGATCTGACGACGCCCATCCTGCCATTTTATTCCTAAAAACTGGATTTCTCGCGTAGGCCCCTTGACTTTACTTCGTTTTATAGCAAAACCGGCTTCTAAAAGGATTTTAATTACCCTGTTTCCTTTTTCAAAAACTTCCTCTGCTGTGTTGCCCCATACAATGATGTCATCAATATACTGCAGGTGCTCTGGTGCATCACCCTTTTCCAGTGTATTCTGGATTAGTCCATGGCAGATGGTGGGGCTATGTTTCCACCCCTGGGGCAGACGATTCCACGTGTATTGGATGCCTCTCCAGGTGAAAGCAAACTGTGGCCTGCACTCTGGCGCCAGTGGGATCGAGAAGAAAGCATTCGCAATGTCGATTGTGGCGTACCACTTGGCTGCCTTCGATTCCAATTCATACTGGAGCTCTAACATGTCTGGCACAGCAGCACTCATACCTGGAGTGACTTCATTTAGGCCACGATAATCTACTGTCAGTCTCCACTCTCCATTGGACTTCCTCACTGGCCATATGGGACTATTAAAGGGTGAGTGGGTTCGGCTGATCACTCCCTGATTCTCCAGTTGACGAATCAACTTATGGATGGGAATCAGGGAATCTCGGTTAGTACGGTATTGTCGTCTGTGCACCGTCGTCGTAGCAACTGGCACTTGCTGTTCTTCAACCTTCAACAACCCCACAACAGCAGAGTCCTCCGAGAGTCCAGGCAAGGCACACAGTTGTTCAATTCCTTCTGTTTCCAAAGCAGCTATTCCAAAAGCCCATCGGTACCCTTTTGGGTCTTTAAAATACCCTCTACGTAGATAATCTATACCTAAAATGCACGAAGCTTCTGGACCAGTCACAATGGGGTGTTTTTCCCAGTCCTTCCCAGTTAGGCTCACCTCAGCCTCTAGCACAGTTAGTTGTTGGGATCCCCCTGTCACTCCAGAAATACAAACGGGTTCTACCCCTTCATGATTCGATGGCATTAGAGTACACTGGGCACCAGTATCCACCAGAGCTTTGTACTCTTGTGGATCTGACGTGCCAGGCCATCGAATCCACACAGTCCAATAAACCCGATTATCCCTCTCCTCCACCTGGCTGGAGGCAGGGCCCCTCTATTGCTGCTGATCATATTTGTTTTCCACTGGTTGCATAAAGGACTTAGAGGTCCCTTCAAGAGGATCAGACACATCAGACATATAGGTAGGCCTTCCAGTTGGTCTAGGGAACTGCCCAGTAGAAACTGGTGCAGCCTTCTTCCTGGCAGAATCTCGTTGTGCGAATGTTTTACCCCGCAGCTCATTTACTCGTGCTCGAAGGGCTGAGGTGGGCTGCATATCCCATTCCCTCATGTCCTCTCCATGATCAAGCAGGTAAAACCACAATGTACGTCGTGGTGTGTATTCTCCCTCTTGGAACGATGGACGCTTTCTCCCAGTAGCTGCAACATTGCTCCATACGGGTTGGGAGTTGGACACATTGTTGTCAAGTCGTTGAACCAGTTTTTCTACTGCTGCAATGACGGAGAGGGAAACACTGTCTTGGTATTTCCTGAGTCGGCAGGCCACCTCATTTACGGTTGGTGGATCCATATCAGTCCAGTCAATTACTGCCAGTGAATTGGTGTACCCTGCTGGTGCACTTCGTACAACCTTACGCCACATAGCTGGAGTGCATAGGACTTCATCGGGATCAGTGGGAAGCCGTGAATTGTCCAGATCATAATAAATTATCTCCCGTACAGCTAATTCTCTCAGGTGCTGGATAGCTGTCTCTATGCTGTTACCCTTGGGTGTCTGACATGTAATATATTCCTTTATGGGATATCTTTCCTGCACACTTGACAGTAGTCGCCTCCAGAGGCTGAGGACTTCCGGCCTCCTCCCAATTGCTTTGTCAATTCCTCCTTCTCTAGCTAGGGATCCCAACTGCTTGGCCTCTCTGCCTTCTAACTCCAAACTATTGGCCCCGTGATCCCAACATCGGAGCAACCAAGTGATAATGTGCTCACTTGGGTGGCGGGTGAAATCTTTTCGAACCTCACGCAGCTCACTCAAAGTCAGGGATCGGGTAACAATCTCTGGTTCTGCCTCCTCCTGATATCCTCGAGATGGCCCTGGTTGATCATCATCATCATCCGTCACTGTGCGAACTGATTTCTTTGTGCATTTCCTCTTTTGTACGGGAGCAACAGACACTGGTGTGGGTTGGTTTTTCTGATCATCTGCACTGTCTGCTGTAGAGATTACAGTAGCTGCAGTGTCAGCCCCAGTGGTTGCAGCAGCTATAGTATCTGCCAGTCTGTTTCCTTTCCCTTCTCCCTGACAGTGCTGACAGTGCTGACAATGCTGCCTGCTATCAAGCAGTGTTTGATAAATAGTGGCCAGAGCCCAGCACAGTGCAGTAAGGTGTCCATCTCTGGGAAACCTACAGCAATTTTTCTTTAGGTATGCAGTCACTTGATCGGGGTCTTGTAGCTGTTCAGGAGTGAAGTTCCAAACCATCGGGCGTGAGAAAGTACCTAGGTACTTGCCCATACTTTGCCACATGCCCTGCCACTCGTGATTATTCTGTCTCGGAGAAAGCTCTTCAGTGGTATTCATAAACCTATGCTTGATATATAACAAAAACTGAACCATCTGCCCCAAACCTACCAATAGCAAAATGCTAGTTTGAATATCCCAGAGATATTGAAGGTTTTCAAAAATTGTCATAAGAGCTGTTGTATTTAGCCCAAAGGAAAAGAAAGCAGTGCTGTTATTAACCCCTCCCTGTCCAAAGAATGGACAGGACAGCAAAACCTCATACAAGTACCAGATTAAGCTCATGGTCATCGATATTATTGTATCATAGACCGATATCATAAAATACACTATAATGAAGTATGGGAACAAATATGGGAGCCGCAGACCTGAGAGAGTAAAGAATCCTGCCAGGATTGTATACAGCATGCGATGGTTTTGATACCACAGCCTTGTGAATAAATACCACAGCATCGTGACCAGAGATTGCTTAAACAACAGTGCTTATCTTAATTGCGATAGTTAGGGTCAGATCTACCGTTATCCCAACCGTTCGTGCCCCACGTTGGGCGCCAAAATGACTGTCGTGGTTTTGCCCCGGCCGAGGGCCACACCCCACACAGTCGCTTGTACTTTTAAAAGGAAGGGGGAGGGAAAGTTGGGGGAGGGGAAAAAGGGAAGGAAGAAGGAGGAAAAGAAACCACAACCTATAAACCAGAACCACGCAGGTTGGGATAAGGATAGTTTACTAAACAATAACAGAAAACTAGATATAACAATAACAGAAGTTTAAAGTACAAAATAGATGAAACTGGTGATACACAATGCAGTTTCTCACCAAACCACAGAACCCAGGCCGCACAGCTTAGAGCCGTCCCCGAACCCGGAAACTGCCCGTCCTGGTGTTGTCTCCTCCTCTTCCCCCCAGTCCCCCTTTATACTGAGCATGACGTAACTGGCATGGAATATTCTCTTTGGCCAGTTCGGGTCACCTGTCCTGGCTACGTCCCCTCCTTTCTCACTAGTAAGGAAGTATGCAGAGCTGAGAAAGGTCCTTGATTGCCCGGCAACAACTAGAAACATCAGGGTGCTATCAGCACTGTTCTCATCCTAACACCCAAACATGGCATTCCATCCACTGCTAAAAATAATTAACTCCATCATAGCTGAAACCAGGACACTCTCCATCTCCTGTTCAAATGCGTTGCAGAGGAGCTGCTCTCTGGAGCTGTGAACTCAGACCAAGCCCTGACCACGCTCAGCGACAACATGAGTGCTGCTGGTCCACATGCAATTCTTCCACAGCCTAGGGGAGAAAAGGTGGGCAAGGACTTCCCCATCTCCAAAAACATCTCAGCAACCAGGAGTAGGTGCCTTTTTCTCATTTTTCATCCTTGCTGCCATGGAAACTGAGTCCCTTGTTTTTGCCTTATTTCTCCTGTGTGGTCCTCAAGTGTACATCCCCTCGGGAATACCAGTCTGGCCACTACCTTCCAGGCTTTCAAAGGAAGGAAAAATGAGGGACAAAAAGGGAAGTGCTCAGCATAAAAGCTGTTGAGAAACAGGAGACTAAGGAAGGAGCCTCTGTCTGTCTTGAAGGAAAATAGGAAGGCAAAGAATTAGGGATACTTGGTGGTGAGTAGTGAAGGTGTTTATCCTGAGCAAGGGCTGCCACAAGGCACCAGGATGCTCGCAGAACCTCCCCTTGCCCTCCTCCTGCTGTTTCATACCTGTTTCTGAAACCATCTATGTAAGGTCTGTGGTCAGGAGATAGTTCGGGCTGCTGCAGCCACAGTAATGCCCGGTGCCGCTCGCCACGTGTAGCAGTGAAGCCGACAGCCTGGCAGGCCCCAAACCTTCCCGGCATGTCCAGCATTATCATGGAGCTGGGGAGCTGTGCTCGGCACCTGCAGGAAGAAGAGAGCAGTGCCAGTGGCTCTGGGCATCCACCTGAAGGCAAAGCAGCCTGTGGGACGGTGATGGGGGCAGACCCTGCACCTCTCACCTAACGGCATGTCCTTCATGGGAGGAGAATGCTGCTGTTTAAATTCCACTCAGGTGGCATGATATTTCTGTGGAGTGAAGGTCATCTAAGCCCTAAGCCTATCTTTGTTGTTCTTCCTTCTTTTCTTTTTTTCTTTTTAAATTCTCCATCCCTCCCCACCCTAACTCCCTTGGGAATGCTGACTGGCACCTTGACTGTAGAACAATGGCATCAAACCTGGGGAAGAGCCCATCTGCCTTTTATCTGTCCTTCAGTGCTGCAGCACAGGGCCATGACTTAATCACGATGCTCTCAGTGCTATGGTGTTCTTCCAGTATAAAATTAAGAGAAGCCCATGAAGTGTGTTTAAGGAGAAGGGGTATGTCCCACACCCCTGTCCCCTGCTCCAGTCACTCCCCATCCCTTCCTTCCCAAGAGCCAGCCACCCCTGAGACCTTGCCTACCCAATATAGCATTGACAAAGCCCAAATGGAAGGGGCTCCTGCCATGCTGAGGTGTACTGAGCCTGACCCCCCAGCCCCAGGGCTGTACCTGGTGCCACAGGAGCCTGGCCCCAGTGTTGCATGGGATGCTTGGCACAGGGCCGGTGTGGTTTTCTGAGGGAACCCCCCCCCATCCCCGTGTGGAGGCAGAAGGCGGGAAGCCAGCTGCCTCCCTGCAGAGTTATACCCGCTAGTACCCAGCAGTTGCAGCAGTGTATTTAAATTTGAATTAATCCTCTTTTCCCCCCCATGTAGGTAAGTCTTAAATAACAAATCCAGCTCTCACTGCGGTCTGTGTGCAAAGGGTCCATGTGCAGAAATAGAGAGCTCTGTCTGCAGTGATCTCTGACTCAATTATCCATGTAGGCCCTGAACTTCCCAGGAATCTTTGCATTGATTTGGCCAGGCTTTGGGGTAGAGCCTTGGTTAAAGCATGCTTGGTCTATGAGGTGCAGGAACTAGCAATAATACAAAAGAAGCCACAAAAAGAAGCTTGCTTTACTCCTTCTTTCACCTTTCTGACGGGCCAGTTTCCTGCTCTGGGGTAAGTTTTCAAATCCCTTTCGCAACCCTGGACACAAGCATGCATAATGGAGGTTTGCATGTGCAAATGCCTGTTTCTTGCCTGCAATGCACATTCCTCCCTGCATGCATCCAGCGTTTGCATCTGCTAAATAGAAATACTTTGTGTTTGAGGAAAGCTAGACCCCCACACGCAACTCTTCTGTCTACTGATAACTAACAGCAAGTGTTAAAACCCAAATGACAGACAGACTCACCACAAAGGCATTATTAATTCATCTAGAAAATCAAGTTCATCCAAAGGTTCATTCCTGGTTCTAAAGTTGTTAATCTCTTTAAACCACAAAGATGATCAATATCTAGTTCAGCTTGAGACACAGACCCTGCACTATAAACTTGTGAATATTCCCCTTTTTATTGTGAATATTCCCTTTTTCATTCTGTGTTATTACAAAACACTTTCTTGGGAGGGGGCTTCCCTAAAACTTATTCCTCCTTCCTGATAAATTTAAAGGTGCTCTGCTTAAATATCACATATAAGTTTCTGCACTCACACTGGGTAAAGTCTGGGTGTTGGCTCATTTTGTGTGTCCCCTGTGCTGCTCCTTGGAGCTGGCTGGTCCGGAGGAAGGAGATACTGCTGCAGTAATCACAGCAGCTCAGCAGTCAGGGGCTGGGGCGCATGGCTGATGTGTTATGCCGTCAATACCAAACTGATTTCCAAGATAAATACAAGCCCGAGGCGTTACAAAGCACAAATTATAGCCAACTCTCTGCGTATGTGATCATCCTGTAGCCATACTACAGCTTTGCCTTGCCTTTATTGCCAGGCTGGTGGTGTGTTTATTGTGGGGTTTGGAAAGAAAAGCAGATTAAGAAGACAGCGTGGAGTTATCAGCACAGTTCTTCAGCTCCTAATTGACCAACGAGTTGCTCAGTTGATATTGAAGGAGTCTGAGAAATGTTGAAGCATGAACAGTTTCTCAGAAAAGCGAATAATTTGGGTTACAGTTACAGAAAGAGAAGGTGAGGCCCCTCGGTGACCACATCAGCTCCTATGTACAAACAGCTGATAATCTTATCAATGCAAAATTGCCTCCGTGCTGCATTTAAAAGCAAGCTGCCTTTATGCCAGCTTCCACTCCATTGAAATCTGCTATAAATACCTACTTTATAACACCGACCCAATATATAAATTGCTTAGTTCAAAAGAAAAGCTTTTTTGGAGGAAAGGGGGGGACAACGGAGTAAACGCAGTGTGTTGTAAAAGCTAAGTGGTTTTATTGGCACTTTAAAATACCCTTTTATGCTGAACTCTATCAGCTCTGATTGTATATAACAACAGTAGTTATGTATTAAAATGTGTGTCAATAGTTCTGCTAACACCGTGATGTGTCATTTGTGTGCCAGAGGTCCCCATGGGCTCAGCTTCAAAATCCAGCCATGGCTTGAAGGGATCCCACGTGGGGCTGTGCTGGTTGTTCTGTAAATTGGTACAAGCGACCGTCTCAGTTGTTTAAACACAAAACTTCATCCAGGAACAGCAAAAGAGTGAAGGCAGCCTGCACATGCACACCTCTGTGGGGTCCGGGGGCGATGCCCATGGGGAGGCCTAGGCACCAGCCGGCCTGGTGCAGGCAGGGGGTTCTCCTGGGCGTTCCTCAATCAAGTGCTGGATAAAACCTCCCCTAAAGTTTAAGGAAGAAGTTGACTCTCTTTCACGTAGGAAGCTTGATGCTCTCCTGTGCCCGGTGATTTGGGGCCTACCTCGTAGCTGTGCGGCCAGATGCCAGTGATGGCAGAGCCTGGGAACTCTGCTGAGGAGCAGCAATACAGCAAATCTCTTCTGCATCCACTGAGCTACCCGCCAGTTCTGTCAGTAGCCTTAAGATGTCACTACCTGACTTGGCCTGGGTGTTTTCTGCTGGTTTGCAGTGGAGCTGGAGCAGCGGAAACAGGCTGTTATTTTTAACACATCTCCCCCCTCCTACAGTGAGTGACAGACAAGGCGCTGATGTCAATTGGCTAGTGTTACAGGCATTAATTAAGTCAACTAAAAGTCCTTTTAGTTTCCATTTCCTTCTGCAGGGACAGCTAACCTACATAAGTGGGAAGGGAAGAAGAGAAGGAAACGGTGGAGTGGCCACGTCTTGCTGCGCTGGGGAGTGAAGTCATCACATGGTGCTGGGGCGAGGGCCCGCCTGAACACGTGCATTATCATTGGGGTCATGTCAAGCATCTCCGGGGTTGTCACTCCTCTTTCTTCACCCCCCTCCCCCTTCTTTTTTTTAAGGTTTCACCACCCCACCACCTCCACATGCCTCGCACAGAGTTGATGAGGCCGCCTCTGTGGTGTCCGCCGCCCCTTTGCTTGTGTCAGGCTCTGCTTGCTCTCTCCCCTCCACAACTGATCCAAGTCCTGGTTGTGATACATTTCTTTTGGCAACAGGCTGTGATGATGGTCTTTAATGTCTGTACTGAGCTATTCACACTGAATGCCCGTGGATGGATGCAATTGCAGCCCAGTAGAAAACACCTTTGGAGGAGGGCTATAGATTATACCTACTCCAGAGTGGGTCCTTGCAGCTCCTGGTGCTGCGGGATGCTGCAGGGAGGTGTCTGGGTGCATCACATGAAGTTTCAGTTTCCATTTCAGTGGGGTAGAACTGCCCAGAGCTGCTGAGGTGTGATAACCTGTGCCAGCCCTTGGGTGACCGATTCCTGAGCTCTCGGCTTGTTTCAGATCTTGCTGGTGCCATCCTGAACTTTGCCAAAGTAAGAGACAAAGGATGCCTTCCACCCATCTTCAAATTAGATCAGGAGCATCCATCAAACTGACATCCCTACAGCTGGGATTGGTGCCAGAATTGTCTTCTCTGTGAAGCAAGTGTTTGGGCACTGGAAAGACAGGAGAAGGACGGGGAAATTCTGCTCAAGTGTATCAAGACCTGCTGCACATCCCCTGAGCATCTGGAAATATAAAGGCAGAACTGAGAAGGCTACTCTGCCTTTCAGCTCCTTTGTCCATAGATACAGTTGTTAAATAGCTCTTGTACTTCTATAAAACCAGTCGTTATGCTTTTATTAATGTTTTGCCAGATGCTGCAGGTCAAGCTGCCTTTGTACTGCCATACCACTCCCTGTCCAGCCAGGATAGCATAGAATGAGCAGCTCCGTACCTGTATCTTACTCCTATCACTAAAATATATGTATGACTTCCCAAGATTAAAGCATAATTTTCTGAAGTGCAAATCTGTTGGTTTGGGGTTGGTTTTTTTTCTATTCCACAGCTGCTCCTTCTTCTCTCATCGAAACACCACCCTTACACCCCTTTGGGTAATTCCACAGATGATTAATTAACTGGCATCTGGTCTGCATGTTGCTTCCTTACCAGTAGAATTATTTTAATGATTATAGGAGTCAACTAGTGGCTTTTGCAGGAGACATCTGTTATTCCTGTGCAGGCTATTCCCAGCAGCAAGCAAACAGGACAACCACTGTCACACGCTGGCAGCTGAGGTGACCAAAGTCATACATCACCAAAGCCATCATCCTACAGCTCAAGTTTTGTCTTCTTTCGCTTGGTGAGGAGTCACAGTGCTCTTATCTTGGCACAGCCTTGACAGGGCGGGAAAGGTTAGAGGGACTGGGAGGCAGAAATCCTTCCTGGGGAGGGGGGAGCCCTGGCACAGGGTGCCCAGAGAAGCTGGGGCTGCCCCAGGATCCCTGGCAGGGCTCAAGGCCAGGTTGGATGGGGCTTGGGGCACCTTGGGCTGGGGGGATGTCCCAGCCCATGGTAGCATGGCACTGGGGGCCTCTGAGGTCCCTTTGACTCAAACCAGTCTGGGACACTGGGATTCTATAGGTTCCTCAGAGTTATCTTCAGTGGGGAAGAGAAAAATTATGGCCAAGGGGATTTGGACAACTCTTTAATAAGGCTTGTTTATAGAGAGAATTGCTTTTGTGCTGTGGAGTAAAACTTTAAAGGACTAGTGTTAAATGTTTAGATCTTCAGCAAAACAAGGTGTTCCCATCTTACAAGCTTTACTGCTTAATAAAGAGTAATGAATGGTGAAGCCCAGGTGATGTGTGGAAGCCCCGTAAGAGGGGGCAGGCCAGCCCTGCCTCGTAGGGGAGGTCTCTGATTCAAGGTTTACCACTCTGCCATGCTGTCGTGAACCTCTGTGTGACCCCAAGTAAGTTACTCCCATCTCACTGTTCTTCCATTTCCTCTCTCTGTAAAATGATATTAATAGCACTTCAGCTGCAGAGCAGGTTTGTTGTATGAGGCTTAATGAATGTTTGTGTCTCTCTCTGATTGAGCTTCTTCTTGCTGGAGGCAAGAAATTTCAAGCAGGTTGATTAAATATAAAGGGTCTCTAACACTGAGGCTATTATTAAAAGCCAAATGAATAATTTCTCAGGGAATTTTTAATTTTACATCCATCACAATTGTCTGTCACACAGCAGCTTTTGTTCTGTTATTTAGTGGCTTCAGTTTGGTTTCCTGTAGCTGGGCTTTTGGCACAGCCAAACACCTGATTTGTTGATCAGGGCTGGAACTTTTCTGCTGGAGAAGCAGCTCACATTCCCAGCTTTCCCAGCCCTCATTCCCACCTGCAAGTATCTCTGAAGCTGACTGGTGAATTCCCAGGCATTACAAGTATTAATCGTGCCAGGTTTTATCTGGAATTGCTGTTTTCTTTCCCCACCTCTCGCTGTCATGTACGTTGTTCAGAGAGCTTCTGCCACCAAGAGCCTTCGGGTCCTGCTGAAAGAGAATTATCAGGCAATAAGTAAAGTTAAGAGTAGTTTTATCTCCAGGAGATTAAATAGTGTGAGGCTCACAGAGAAATATGAATCAGGCATAGTGTGAATTATTCCAATGTACACCAGTCTCGGAGTGGTTTCCAACTCCAGGTGAGCAGGGGCTCCAAGAACGAGGGTCACACACCACAGCAATGGTGTATGGCCACATCACCTTTCTCTGCTCAACCCAGCAGTGACTCCAAAAGGAGTTGTGTCCCTGTAAGGGCACGTGCATCCCCAGAGAGGCTGAAAGGGGCTGACCACCCAGCTCTGACGCTGCTGCTGGAAACTGCCACCGAATCACACTTTATGCCTTTATACCACTTCACTGTACCTCCAGAAACCAAACTTGGCTTCATCATGGCAATGACAGCGTGTCTACAGTATCCTGGCTGGATTTGTGTTGTGAAAGAAGGCAGCTGTGAACACTCCCAAAACTTCCAGACAAGCTCCATGAAGCCAAGCGTTCAGGGCACGAGGGGAATCGCTTCCCTTTGGCTATGAGGGGAAACAACCCGAGGCACCCAGTGTGTGCACAGGGGCTGCTTTCGCGGGTGCACCGAGTGCTCTTCCCTGGGACTGGGTAGCAGCAGACCCGAGCAGGTTTCTGTGGGGTAGCCTTAGAGCCAGCTCTCCTTGGCTGCTCTCTGGGCAAATGCGGAGCAATGCTTGAGCACACAGAGGGGGTTGAACATCTCTGCACTTGGTGGTTACAAAGTGGAACATCTGTGCTTGACTGAGGAGCTGTCTCAAGCAGTTGTATGAGCTGACACTGGCAGTTATATGCACATCATCTATTTTCTGTGGATGGAAGGCTTGGCAAGGACCTGGGAGGGCACCAAGGAGTGTTATGGAGCTCTGCTGTGGGTCAGGGATTGCCACTGCTGGGGCCAGAGACAAAAGATGCCCAGTTTTAAGTGTTAGCCCCAAAGAGAAGCCACAGTGGTGTCTCCATTATTATACAAACAGGGCTTAAAGTCCTTTCTTCCTGATCTGTTAAAAACAATTGTGCTGGTTAATAAAGTTCAGGGAAGAGTTTTGTTTTTCTCCAAAAATGGAGTGGATGGAGCCTCTTCAGAAAACTCCACGATGGAATTTTGCTAATTCCTGCAACTTACAGCTAAGAAAACTAATTCACAGTTCCCACGTTGCAGCCACAATGGCCAACTTTATCCCACTGGCAGAAGAAGAAAAGCCCAGGGCAGTGCATAAAGGGAGACTTTTGCTGCAGGAGCAACAGCTTCAAGATACAATACACACGTGGCCAGCAAATCTTCCTTTTCTTCCCCACTCGACTTTGATTCAGTGACCTGACATTTGCTCCTAAACCTAATCTGCTTCTGCTCATGATATCAACTCAACTCCAGAATAAATAGATCGGTGTCAGGATTCAGTATGATGACATGGGAGCAGTGCTTAACGTGGTGGGATTTATAGGTGGTCACGGGAGGCAGAGCTGCAACAGGCCAGTGAGGACTGGGCTGGGAATGGGCTGGGAACACCTGGACCATGAGGCACAAATGCACCCAGGGTAATATAAGGAAGAGCACTTTGATCCAAGGGCTGGATCCCTCTGCTCTGGAACCAGGCTGGGAGAGCTGGGCTGGCTCAGCCTGGAGAAGACAAGGCTGCTTCTGGGGAGAGCTCCGAGGCCTTTTCTGAACACCAGGAAAGCTGGAGAGGGGCTGGTGCCATGGGCAGGGAGGATTAGGCCAAGGGGAACGGCCTTCAGCTGCAGGAGGGTGATGGAGAGGGCAGGCAGAAATCCTTCCTGGGGAGGGGGGAGGCCCTGGCACAGGGTGCCCAGAGAAGCTGGAGCTGCCCTGGGATCCCTGGCAGGGCTCAATGCCGGGTTGGATGGGGCTTGGGGCACCCTGGGTTGGGTAGGAGGGTGTCCCTGCCCTTGGCAGGGGGGTCCTGCCCACCCACATCTGCCTGGGATGCTGTGAATCTAACACGAGTCTTTTGGCAAAGCAGCTTCTCATCACACTGTTCAGTGTCAGCTTAATCCTCCTGGTGTTTGAGAGGCACTCCTTCATAAAATCCTCCTCTGGTTATTCCTACCCTGCTCGTGTTGAAGTCACCACGACATCAGCATGAAATCCTCCAACAGAAATCAGAGCTTTCATGGAGATTTGTCTGTGAACGAATAATAACCACAAGCATTTCTGAAACCTGCTCAGAATGTTGTGCTACCTTTGGGATGTGTTAAAAAACCAAACAGGCTTCACCTGCTACTCAGTAGTCCCAAAATAAATTGGGAGAGCTCCCCGGTAACCTGTTCAGAGCTTGTGCTTCTTTACCTCTGTTACGTCTTGGCACACTCAGGCAATAAAACCAATAATCTATCCATGTAAAAATGTGTCTGATAAACTACAAACCCCACAGGCTGCTCCCCCTCCCTGTTACAGGGAATAGCACATACATGGGTGTACACAAGCAGAGGCTACGGTGAAAATCAGATTTACGATCTTCTTTCACAAAGAATCATGTTGTTTCAGGCTGGCTACAGAGTTGTCAGAGGCATTAAAACCAGAAATCCCCTTTTACCAGCCTTAGCCTTTAATTTTTCTATGGCGGGAAGAATGGCTGTGCCATTGGAATAACAGCCGCAAGGGCTGTCCGGAGGGAAATGGCACATCTATGTAGACACTTTAATAAGAATTTTTACTCCAAGTTTATTAAAGACACTTTTGAAGGCTTAGGAAAAATATTCCACATCATTGAAAGTTTTCGTTATTACCAGTTTATTTACTTATGCATTTCAGCTGCTGCCCTCTCTAAGCATCCCATTCCCAATCCCCTTTCTTCCGTCAGAGGAAGCAATCAGAAAAAGCTGTCATTGCCCCTCAAGGTTTCTCACTGGCTAATTGGCGTTTTTGGCTCTTTATCCTGATGATTAAAAGAACAGCTGAGTGGAAGTCAGGATGCATTTACAGGGCCGACACACCCAGCCCTGCTCTGATTAATTTAGCAAATGAAGCTCCTGTAAACTCCCATAACTTTTTGCCTATACAAGGGCTATATAGTTTCCAAGCCAGCCTGGTGTGAGCTACCCTGTCGATAATGAAATCAGGGCAACAAAAGCTTTTAAACAGCTCTTTGAAAAGTGTTTTCATGTGAAGTAGCACTTTGTGCAGGGCCGGTGGATGGTGTGTGATGCCAGGGCCCTTTTCTAGCAGCCGCCTTTATTTTAGTGTATGAGGAAACCAACTGTCCCTGTTTGCGCCCTTCAATCAAGGTAAGCGTGTTTGCCTAAAGTATTACTGCAGCTCGGCTTGCAGGCACCCCAGGATTGCCTGCTCCCCCCCGCTCCCGCCTGTCCTGTATATCGGCTGCTCGGTGGGGTTGCCCCTGCTGAAACTGAGGGGAGAATCTTTAACAGAATCCGAGAAACTTGCCTAATTTATGCGGCTATCTATTCCCCTCCCATTGACTCCCCACGACACACGGTGACACGGTTACACACACACACACCCCCCATCCTGTGAAACCTGGAGTTCCAAGCGCGGGGCTGCGTTTTGTGCCGGGGGCGGGGTGATGATGGTCGCGTGGCTCCCGGGCACCTCGGGGAGCATTAGCCGCACGGCGATACCACCCCCCACACCCCGAGTTTCGGAGGCACGGCACTCCCGAGCTGCTTGCGAAGCCCTGAGCGACCCCCGGGTTTTGTACAGACGGGCGGGCACCGGCTGGGCGCGGGGAGGGGAGAGGGGAGGGGGCTGGGGACGCGCTCCTCACATCAAAACTCTCCTGGAGGGATCAGCCATTGATGATTTAAATCTTCGCTACTTTATCTCTTTGTTTGCTGCTCGGAATGCTATTGATACCTCCTTTGTCTTTGTAATTGTTTTAATTAGCCACCCAGCATGGGCCCCTGGCCGTGCTTGTGATGGGGCATTATGGGCAGCGCAGCGGGACTTGAGCCCGTTACCGTGAAAGACAGCGCCGCAAGTCGCGGTTCTTCTATTTGTGTCACTACCCTCCACCCCCCCTTTGTGAGTGCGCGGTACCGCTGGGGAGAAGGGGGATACCCCAATACCGTCCCGGGGGTCAGCACCCCAGCGCGGTCACAGCCGCATCCCCGCGCATCCTTCCCGGAGCCGGGCGAAGGATGAGATAGGGCCGTATTGATGAGTCCTCTCATGCATCGCGTCTTCGGCAATTAAACCGGTATTTATGCCGGTTACTGTACTCGCCGCTCGGCAAATTTCTCCGTAATTGTAATTTTTTTGGCTCCGCGGCGTTATTTGTTCTTGCTGACCGCATCCTCCTTTTGTAAGTGGAAATCTGGTTGCTCAATTATGATGCAGATCTGCAACTCATTAGCAGTAAGCTTTGGTACTGTTGCCGTCTGAAGACAAATCTGTCATTCAACTTGCGGGAACTTTCGGCAGTGGGTATGCTGGGGGGAGGGGAGCAACCTCCAAAAGTTTGTTTTTAGAGATAAACAATTCACAACGTCAAAACCTCAAATCCTTTCATAGCGTAGTGTGGGTTTTCATTAAAAAAAATTAAATGCTTGGGATAGAGGAATGTGAATAGAGGGAGAGGTCCTTCATGAAAGCACGAGTTTCCTTTGAATTTGGTTTGTTCAAATTAGCCTAAGGTCAGTCCCTGCCAATTATTGCCCCACTTCAGCTGTTCTCTGGACATTAATAAAAGCATCTGCTTTATTAACTAGGAATCCAGTTTTGCGTTCTCAAAGCAAGGAGCTTGGGTTTTCCCCTGCCGTGTTGGACTGCTGCCTCGTTAGCCTATTCATATTTTTTTTCTTTTTTTTTTTTCTTTTTTTTTTTTTTGCCTTCTTGAGATACACCTACAAGGAAGCGTTGCCCTGTGGCTTGACAGACTGCACTGAAACCATTCTTTGCCTTGACAGAGGTGAATGTAAACCGAACCACCCAGGAGTTTCTGTGTGGCATTAACCTAAAGGCTTATTGCCAGCATGGCCGACTCTTGAACCTTTTCCCATCCCTCAGCCAAGAGGAAAAGGTGTGCAGGGGTGAGGCTTGTTCCTTGACAGGGTATCAGTCATGGCTGTTGGGAAGAGAAGCTGAAACCCAACCTGTGGTGTTCGCTTCAGAGTTGGGATGTGGAACAGGCTGCCCATGGAGGGAGTTGAGTCACCATCCCTGGATGTGTTTAGGGGTAGATGAGGTACTTGGAGATACGGTTTAGCATAGGACAGGAACGGTTGGACTTGATGTTCTTAAAGGTCTCTTCCACCCTTGTGATTCGGTGAGACTGGGGGATGAGGTGAGGGGCTGCGGTTCTGTGTGGTGGTGCTGGGTGATGCTGGCAAGCTCACCATTGCTGTATGGGGAACCAAAATCCTAAAATCACAGGTATCACCCCAGCACGGGGGTAGCTGCTCGGGAAGTGTGCCTGCTCCTCCCAGGTGTGCAGCTCAGCACCTGGTGTGCTAGAAAAATCACTTAGTTGGGAGGATGAGAAATCCTTGGTGCCATTAGAATGGGGAGAGAAGGGTCTTTATTAGGACAAACAGACGAATGATTCTGTGGGTGGGGGAAGGAAGCAGTGACGCACTCATCTTCAAGAGTCTAAAATGCAGTAAAATTAACACTCTCTGCATCACAGCCCTTGCTAAGTGCCTAAGCTGATGCAAGTGCTTAGGAACCCTTTACAGAAAGATAACTAACCTTATTCTGTCTGTTTAAGTCTTTTTGTTTCTCCTCTACCTGAGAGTTATGTTTGTTTGGAGTGCTCGGGCTGAATCGCTGTGGTGTAGTTACATGTGGAATTCTTGTATTTTAATCAGAAATAATTAGGCAAAATGTTCTGAACGTCTATCTCTGCTGTGAAATCATGGACTTGTGAGCTTTTTTTGTTGTATTTCTGAAGTCTCTGTTCTGATTACTTTGAATTTGGATGTGCGTTTCCTTTCCAGCAGCAGTGGTGGCACTGCTGATTAGGTAATTAGGTTTTGATTTACTTATTTCGATATGTATTCACAGAAAATGCTGGTACAAAGTAAAGGTTCAGTCTGGTGCTTGTTGTACCTCAAATACTGTGCTTACACCCTTTTTTTTTTCTTTTTTTCATAAACCTGACTGATTGTAAAATACATCCTACAAGTTATGGGATACCGTGGATGCCACTGGCCATGGGCAGCGTGAGCTCAGTGAAGTGACAAGTGAAGAGCCAGATCACTGCTGTGAGTCCTTTGGACTCCAAGTTATTTATCCAGAACCCACTGAAGCAAGTGGTGCCTCTTTCACCGACCCCACTGATGGGTGCCGAGGGGCTCAGGGCAGCCCAGCCTGCTCATGGACACTGACATGACAGCTTCATCAGGTCCTGCCTCCCTTCTTTCCATCACCCATTTCCATCTTTCTATCTCACTTATGGAAAGAGACAGAATCCCTCCAGTTTAACAGAATTTTGTCCTGTAATGAAGAGATTAATATGCTCTCTCATTATGATGGAGCCGTCGGTCTGGAGTGGATATTGTTTTCAGATCAACAAACCTTGTTCACTGGTTATTTACTAGATGATGAAGGCTCCTCATGAGGAGAGCTTCTCATGTCCCTCAATCTGACTCACGGTTTGTAAATAATAGCTGTGTTTACAAACCAACCATGAGCAAAGCTCTCCTGGGTTGAGGCAATGTCTAAGCAGAGGCAGTTTAATTAGTTCTGACTCAATATTTGGTAGGCAACAAAGGCCCATCCCAGTGCCAGCAGAAACTGGTGGCTGTCTTTAAGGGGTGCTGGGTTAGCTATCCCATTTGACCACTTTGGACAAGGAATTTTATTTTTATGTTGTAAAACTTGTTTGGGAAAGCTTTAGAAGTTTTCTGTAAGCTCCAGGCATCGGCACACAGTAATGTAGCCTGAATCACGTCGGCCTCTCCCCTCTCCAGGCACACTCAGGCTCTGTTGAGTTTAAAATGAAAAGTACTATTTTCTGCATTGTGGATTGATGATCTCGCTGATGAAGGCTGTTGGAAAATATGTTTACTCTTAAATCCCCAGTTTCATACTGGTTAATGTTCAGGCCTGTTATTAATGACCCTGCTGCACAGGCTGGGGGTGAGGAGATGCTCTTCATGGGGAGCCGCTCTCAGGGGCGGGCACCTCTTGAAGACTACATCCCACCTCAGAGACACCAACAGTTTCAGCCCATCCTGACACAGATGCTGTGGTGGGGAAGGGATTTCTTGTGCCTTGAGTGGCGGTGGTGGGGGTCGTGGTAAAGAACCTGGGGAGAACGGACTCATTTCTGCAATGGGGGGAATAGTTGACATAGCTAAAACTATTCATTTCTTACCCAAGAATTCCTGTAGTAACGTGTTTATCCAAAGGTGGCTTGAGAGTAAACAACTAATTGTAAAGGTGGAGTGATTATTTTCTGGTTTTCATTTTGAGCTAGATGGCGAAATGTTTACATCTCGTGTAGATATGACCAATGCAGAGACCAAACAAGAAAAAAATCCTTTACTGGGTCAACAGGTTACTTAGAAATGTGTGGAAAGGTTAATCCCAAAGCTTCTGTCCTCCTTAAGTGACCATTGTTATTTATGTATTCATAACCCTGGAAAAATCATAAAGACCTTTCCCCCCACGCCAGGAAGTTATACTCGTGCGTTTACCTGTTACAAATGACTAACTAAAGTAATCTGCAATTTTTATGACCTCTCACTGCACTTTCAAATGAGTTTGGGTTTTTTATTCCTTCGTGAGGGCTTGGCGAGGCATTACTTTCTGCTCAGGTGTAACTGAAATCCCAGGTCATCCACCCAAGAATGTTGTTGCCTGTGAGATATTAATTGCTTCTCAAACCTTAGAACTAGCCCGACTTCCACAGGTTAATGGAGCAGATAGATTTAGGACATGTTCCTAAGCACACAGGTTATCCTCCCTTCCAGAAATACAACACTCTCTGGAGATGGGTCATTCATTTTTATTGTTTAAAATGTAATGAAGCGTGGTGTTCATAATCTGCTGGCTGGGAACATCTTACTGGCCACCACATACTCTGCTTTTATGGATGTCAGCACATCCATCTCTGTCCTTGTTCTCAGGAAACCAGCCACAGGTTTTCATTGGCACACCTGGTTACCCTTGGAGGGCAAAGCTGGTGAGACCTGCTGGGATGCTGGTGCCCGCGGCCCCTCCAGTGTGAGGTGGCTTGCTGAAGCTGGGCTGATGTGAGGAGCAAGGAAAGGTGCAATGAGAGAACGTGGCACCTCATTGGCCCAGCTTGGCAGGCTGTGAGCACTGAGGGGTGTGTGCTTTGTGTGTGAGCCAAGTCCTCCTACATCAATGCTCCCCAAGCTGCCTTGCAGCAGCCTCACACTGAACGGTAGCATGCTCTGGGTTATGTTATGCTTGGTTGACACAAGCCTGCTTTTCTGTGGTGTAAAATACACTCAGCTGAAACATGGAGTGAAATGTTAGTTTCTTTAAATATCAGTAGGCCAGGACCCTTGAACTCGGTGCCAGACAATGCTCTTGAGCAGCAACAACAAATTCCTCATGTGAACATCATTATCCACTCCTAATTTTCAGAAGTTATCTAAATTCTATCTATCATAAACCCTTGGCAAAACATCTGCTAAGTTTTGATAAATATTCGATGAGCCCCAGGATTTACTAGGAAGATTCATGGGAGTCCCCTTGTCCCTCCCACACACGCTGTGGGCTCTGGAATTCTGAAAATATTTGCACAGGTTGTGTGTGAGCCGGGCGTGTGGACACGTGGCTGCCCACGGCACGGGTAACCTCCCGCTTCTCTGCTTTGTCTTCCCATGAACAGAGGCAGGAGTTTGGCTGGCCAGGTTCTCCAGCCCTCTAGGTACTGACAGTCTGACCGAGGAGGTCTAGATCTGGTTTGTGTCAGCTAAGAACCACCTCTCTGCACCCCAGTTAAGGTTTTGACTAATAAATACAGCCAGGGTTCTGTGCTAAAGAGCAGAGATGCTTCCCCAGCTTTCTGGTGTGTGTCAGTGAAGGCAGCTATTTCAGTAGGGGAAATAATGACGTAAAAATGTCATGATAGAAATGCTGTTACAACAGGCTCCATTAGAAACAATGACAGAAGATACTTTCAGAGTGATAAAGAAAGCAAAAGAGAACTTTAATCTCTGTTCAGGAGGGATCTATGCAAGAACGAAGTGTCAGATGCTGTCCAGGGAACCAGCCAATCTGTGTGTGCAGGCAGGTGCCATCCTTTTTGCTCATTTAAAGGTGAAGGCACAAATAAATGCTGCCCTCAAATCTGTTGGTGATTTTTCTTTTTCACTTTTTTTTTTTTCCTTGGGTGCTATTTGCAACCTTAAAACATAAAGTTTCGATCTTGTGGGATTCTGCCCAGCTTTCCCGACTGCGAAGTCGCTGTGCTCCGGGCTGCTTTGCACTAGTATCAGGTTCAAACTGTCTTGAGATAGCGGCAAGAGGTTTTCCTGTATTCTCAGTAAACCTCAGGCAGAGTCGTACTTTGTAAATTTATTTTTTAAACTTTTCCTTTTTTTTTTTCTTTATTTTCTTTATGTTTCTGAACTCTGAGTGTATTCACCTTTTCCACTCAGAACTAGGAGGCTCCTGTTTCTCTCCCCCAGATTCTCAATAGGGGTCTCGTGGATCTCAGCAGTTGCTAGACACGTTGATCAAACGTGTGCACACTGCCTGCCCCTTCAGTGATAAACTGTATTGGCTGGGCACTGCCACCTCTAGGGTTAAATTCTGTAGCAGTTTATTGTGCTTCTGTCAAGCATCTTAAAAGGCTCAGGATCCCTTCAGGACTCCATCTCTGTTGTAATAAATATAGCATTCAAGGAAACTCCCCAGGATCTGGGATTAGCACTGCAATTTCAACATAGATCTACCAGAAGAGCCTCTAGACTTTTCGCTGGGGTGCATCTCCCTCCCAATATCCCCCCAGACAAGGACACTGCCTGTGGGATGATCTCAGCTGCCAGATCATCATAGAGAGGGGTGGTGAATTGTGTGATGTTCCTCAGGGTGTCCTGCTGCTGCTGAAGGCACCAGAAACTTCACATTATGGACTCTGGAGGGGAATTCCACACTGCAGAATACAAAGGGCTCAAATTTATATCTTCAGCAGTGAGTGATATTGAGGATGAAATAATTTCAATACTTAGGACAAATAGTAAGTGGGAGGTCAGCAGATAAAGAGATTAGGAGCACCCAGAAGGTCAGCACATCTTACTGCAGAGCCAGGAAGAAGGCAGATGAAAGCGATAGGCACGCCACAGCGTGAGATGTCCACTGGCCTCTGATACCGTGGATGCTGCCTCCACACAACCCGTGGGGCTGGGAAAGGGCCCTCTGCATCACAAGGGGGGAACAGAATTTCTTCACTACTGCATTTGGATTAATTGAATCCTGCGTGAGGCCTTATCAGGAAGACCTGTCAGCAAAGAATTCCAATAATCCAATCAGGGGGTCACGAGTGCAAGAATGAGTATCTACAAATCGGATTGAGAGCGCCAAACCTGAAGCCAAGCAATATTCCAGAGATGACAGGACAGATGATTTCGCCACATTGCTGATGTAATTAATGGAGATTGATAAATTCATCTCAGCACCCATGTTTCGATTGTTGTGCTGGAAAGATGATCAGCTAAAATCCTGATTAAAAAGGCAACAGGACAAAGCAAGAAATGTAAATCAGGTGATAACAGGAGTTAAACAACCCCGTCTGTCATGTTAGAGTCTGTGCAATATTACAAATATCAAGTGTTTTGAAGCAGGTGTCCGCTGCAAACCACCACAAAGCACAGAGCAGTTGGTAACTGAGCAAAGGGCGAGTTAGAGGCTGTTTAAAAAAAAAAACCCTGTGGTCATAGGACCGGTTGTGTCAGTCACCTAAAATCAGCTAGTCTGCAGCACAGGTACTCAGGAATATCATCTGTGTCAAACTGCTCCTGGGAAGAAATATTTCACATGGGTGACTCAAACCACACTGGCTTCTTGTAGTGTTTCACATCATATTTATCAGAGAAGTCTCCTAACTTGTGCTCTTTTATATAGAAACAAAGCTGCCTGTAACTGAGCACAGCCCAGCAAGTCCCCCTTTCACCCTGGTTGTACCCATCAATTGATGTCCATTTTGGGTTGCTTCCTTGTAGGAAAGGACAGTTTCAAGAAGAGAAACTCAGTGTGTGCTCAGGGCTGGCTCTTAACTAGTGAAAGCATTGCAGGTCTGAGTCTGATTTGAATGCATCTCTTGGCCTGCCTGAAAGGTGGTATCCAGCCAGGATAGACCTGGGGACTTCAGATTCCAAAGAGTCTGAGTTCTCCCACCCAGGGCAGCTTCAGGCCTGTGAATTAGTAATGTGATATAAAATGCCATGCTGTGTGCTATCAATAGGTCTTCCCCCACTCCTGTGGAAGAATTACAATGTACTTTGATTTTCCGAGCAGAGATGCAGGGACAATATATCTACATTATCTGTCTGTTCTTTGTTTTATTTCTGTTCTGGTGCTACAGGATAGTAAAATCTGTACGTGCCAATAAACAAAACAAATGGAAGATGAGAACAAGTGACACGCTGAGTTCAACTTGCCTTACGCAGGAATGACTGAGAGTAACTTTGTGATTTAACCCAGTGTGACTGAGAGTTGATTTGGTCTATTGCTGACCACATAAAGGTTTCCCTGATCCAAGAGGTGCCTCTGTATTGTAAAACCTTGTATTTCTAACCTTTAACATCTTACCAAGAGTACTGTCCGTTGCTTTCACATCATTATCTGAGTTTAAATACCTCTCATCTGAGCTTGTTCTTCCTTAATCTTTAAACCTTGCTTAGTGCTACCTTCCTACTTAATCATTCTCCTGCTTTGCAAAGCACTTGGGGATCATTCCGATGATAAATTTCAGCTTCATCAGCTACTGACCCACATATGCTCCTCAGCCAGTCTGCAACGGCTTGTCCCGATAGGTCCCAGGGTAATGTTATAATTAAAGAGCAGCTGCTGGCATATATAGGCTCCATGGACTCGCTCATCAAAGGGCAACTGATGCCCCACATTAACTGAATGATCTCTCAGGGGTTTCTGTGATAGAAACCAACTTTCCTCAGGAAAAATTACAGCAGGTCTGCCTTGCCCTAGTCGGGTGCTGCACTTGTCCTGATGATTGGGTCCATAACCCTGGGTACAGTGACTGAGGTCTCCGCAGCACACTGGGACCTCTGTCCATCTTTCTAGGGTTCCCCATGAGTATCAGAGATGCTTCAGCACGTCACGCAATAACGTTGTGTGGTTAGTTGCACTTATTTACCCATCTGATGATTAAAGATAAATGGCAGTCAAATTTAAAATGTCCTTTTATCCGTCAACAAAATTGGATAAAAGAAAATAATCTTGTGTTTGGTGTATGATTAACCTGTGGAATTTACTGCAGTAGGATATTACTGAAGCAAATAGTTTAGTAGGATTTAGGGATTAGACACATGAATAAGAGGAGCGTTTGCTAGTTACCTTCTCTAGATTTAAGAAAGGTAGGTTCTTCCCGATGCAATTCAATATGTCAGGTCAGCAAGCGATCGCTAGTGTAAGGATGGGCAATGTCTCCCCCAGCACACAGCTTCCAGAGGCTCTCCAAGAAAAGGTTCTTCCATCCTGGGAAAGGGTGAGGTACCAGCGTGTGCAGCAGTTGGGGCAAAACACTGTACTGAGCACATAGCTGCTCTCTTCTTGAGGGGTTATTCCATCCCTGCGGGTCAGGTCAGGACTGTTTCACACCCTCAGCATTCAGGTGTTTTGCCCTCACACCTTTTTTATTCCTTTCTTAGTCTCAGAAAGCCTGGCAGCATGGCCAATGCCTTTCCCCCACCATCACTGCAGCTAATGGACAAGCCTATTTATTACAAAGTCTGTTAAAGGGTAGTTAACAAGCCTGGATTTCTATTTAACTGTCTCTCCATAACCTGCTTGAGAGCAGATCTGCACTCTAACCATAATCACCCCTTAATGCTGCTTATTCATTTCTTTAGGGGCAGTCTAAGCACAGCAGGCCAGAACCTCTGAGGATGCAGTGCCATGCCCCACAGCCAGTATCCACCAAAATCAATGGGGCTTTTCTTGACTTACATCCCCCCAGAACCTCCACGTACAATAAATGCCAGCCAGGTGGTAGGAGTTAGATGTATATTCAGAAGCCAGATAAACTGGTGTGCTTGTGTGACACGCAGACATTTCGGGGTCATCAGTATGTACAGAAATCAGAGTCCCTTTAAAGGAAAACTTAACGACTAATCCGACTTATTAAACCTGATTTATGTTTGTTAAAAAACAGTCAGGTGACAACTAACCGATGCATATCTGTGTTTGCTTTGGTGTAATCCTGCATTTTTGTTTTGCAGTCGTAGATACAACGTTTCACTGTTTTGAGGTCAGAGTCTAATTTCGGGTGTCACAAGAAAGGCAGCGGGCAAAGCAGCGCTGCGGCTTTGTGGGCATGCAAAGAGAAAAAAAACCCCAGGTATTTTGCAATGCTGAGCTCCTCCCCAGTCCCTGTAGCTATGAACTGCCCCCTCTACCTTAAAAACAACAAAATACCTTTAAATGAAGAAGTTGCAAAGCGCTTTTCAAACTGCCAGGCCAGCCAGCTGAGTTTGTGATGAGTTCCAATAGTCCTTTTAATTTTTTTCCTCTTATTTATTTATTTTTCCCCCTTACTGAGGTTGGTCTTCAGGAAGCAACACGATGTTTTTGCTCTGAGTGAAAGGAACATGCATCCCATGTTCTGGGGCTGCAGTGGCATAACTGGAAGCTGGGTTAAGCTGAAATAGGTGGATTTCTACTCAGGAGCATTAGTGTTGGATGTTTTAAGTACATCATCTTGGCAGACTCATTTCTCTGCCTCTTTTCACTCCCTCAGGGACGAAAGAACCAACCAGAACTTTTGGCACAATTATTTTCATGTGTTCAGCCACGCAGCCTTGTCGCTCAAGACATGGCTACTGTACTATGACTTATTGTAATGCTGTGCCATGAAACACCTCGTAAAAATAACGTTATTTCCTCTGCTTTCTTCTGAGCCTTATCAAGAAAATTGCTTTCGGGCTGCTTAAATCCTGTTACATTTTCTCACAAGCTCTTACAAATAAAACCAGTGCAGTTAACTAGGCTGATAGGAACAAACTGGAAAAACAAGGGAGATGTTTAATTGCTTTGTCATTTAGCAAAAGTTGGAAGAAGTTTAAAAAAAAAAAAAGATAATTGGATGTTTTATAATTTGTGACCATTTAAAAGAATAAATGACCTGAATCAAAGGTCAAAGCCTTTGTGCTTTCTGCAGTAGAGAGGTTTTTGTTTTGTTTTCCCCCAGATCTTTTTATACTGGAAAGAAAAAAAAAATAAGAAAAAAAAAATAAAGCAGCCTAAATAGAAACCTTCCTGGTGCGTATTCCCGCATGAGGTGATTCCTAAAGGACCTCTACAGCTTCTGATTTAAACGCCTTTTTCCCTAAAGCTTGCAAATATCAACAACATTCCTGCACACTGTAATCAAATACTTTCCCAAAAAGCCATGGAATGTGCCATAATTTGTCAAAGATCCTCACTGACAAGTTTTTAGTAAAGTCCACTACAGCAAACCCTCCTCGGCCCCCTTGACCCACGTAGCAAGGGACCTTTGACCCTATTTGGGCCTCTTTTATGAGCTTCTTTCACTCTGACCAGATGGCTAAACTATCAAAGGTTTTTATGAGTAAAAACTGCTTTTCAAACTCGCGAGTTGTATATTTCTCCCCATGTTAATGTGAACTATCAACCCAAAGGCTTTAAATTGAAAACACAAAAGGTGCTGCCCAGCTGCCGGCTCTGCAGCAGCACCTCGCATTGTGCTGGCTGGGTGGGGATGTTTGTAGAGTAAACAGCTGATGTCCAGATGAAGACAGTTTAAGGCCAAATAGTTTTAAAAAAAAGCCACCCATCAAAACCCTAATAAATTATTTTTTCCCCTGGATATTGTGTGAAGCCTCTGGCATGGCGTTTGCATATTCACCCCCAGCCCACCCTCTCTCTGCTGCACGGACACTGCTACCCGGAGTGGCAAATTAGGACTAATTAGACCAAATTGTGTCAGAAACAAAAATAGAGAGATTAGAGACTTCTCAATCAGTTTGAATTTCAATGCAAACATCTCTGAACACCTGGACCTCACTTTCTTAAAGCCAACTGAACTGTCCCGTCCCTTTGCTGTCCCTGCGCTCTCAGCGCTGCGGAGGATTTTTGATCTAAGAGGGTTTAGGGGATGCTTCTTGTTACTGTACAGTTCATCTATTGCACTTTTTTCCTCTTCTTTTTTTTTTTTTTTTTTTTCCCTGCAGGACAATTTGGTAGTTTGGGTTTCTTTATGTAGTACACTTCTGTATCAATCCCTTACATAAAGCTGTTGATACACTACACACGTTTGCTGCTCTTTTTAACAGATACTTAACAGTTTTCAAACCAAGATACTATAAATCACAGGGAGATTAATAAAGAAAAATCACGCCCTCGTGGGCTTTCCCAAGGGAGCCAGGGAATATAATCTGCTCTTCCTCTTTCTCACAGGTTTGCAGGAGCTGTTTTTAACCCCACGCATACTGGTGTGCCACTCTCGCTGTGCCGTATTTATTTCACTAACAGAAAGCCATATAGTGTCAAAGTTGTGGAGCCCCACATTTGGGAACGACTTTAATGTTCTTAATCAAAAGACTCTTGTGCAAGGTGTTTCTTTAATTCAGTTTGAAATGAGAGTCTTAATTGATTATGTATATCTCTAAGTCCAATACCTTTTCCTCTCACTTAAAATCACAGAAGAGTTTTGTTTGGAGGAAAACAATGGTGTCCAAGTAGGAGAAGAGATAAATATTGGGAAGAAGTCTGTTCTTCAGTGAAACCAGGGTGCCCACTAACACTGGGCTTGCAGATCATATGGTCACCTGAGATCACCCAGGCCAGTGTCTTCCTTCCAGGGTTGTTCAGACCTACTGTCCATACAGCTGTCAGTCATGCCGCCTCACACCACACATGAAGATAACACACAGAAAAATATATGTAAAAATAGATCAATTTTTCTCTTCCCTCAGAAAAAAAAAATTCATCTTAGCCTTACCTTCTGTCTAAAGCTTTTCACTTTCTCAGATTTCTTTACATGTGACTTGTTAATCCATCAGTCTTGTTTATCCAACCAGGTTTATTAATGACAAATGTTGCTGGCCTTGCTGAGTTATGACTGTAAACTGAAAGAATATGAGGGCCAAGGTGAAAAGGTGATTTCTTTATAACAGCTGTAATTTATCCTGGGCTTTGGCCAGGCCTTTGATTTTGGACTGGCCCTGGATATAGTATTCCTACTGATTGCATTAGAATAGCCCTCAGGGGTCATGCTGAATTCCAGGGCCCTGGAACCAGTTAGAAGAATGGAAGATGACCATATGTGCAGGGTTAGAGAATGATAATAAGGTGAAGCACAATACAAGCCCGGGTGTTGTGGAAATCCTCTGCTCTGCCTTCTGTATGCTGTCATTCATATAAGCGTTGCATAAGAAATGCATCCCAGCTTGGTCAGGAGGAGGAGAAAAGAAAGCAGGAAAAAAGAAATTAAGTCTCTTAGTCCTTGGGTTCATTAAATGTCTCCTGCAATGAGAGGGTTTGAGTGTATCGTGTTACTTCTGTTTGGATTTTGAAAGGACAGGAGAGGCCAGGGCCATCGAAGCAGCTTCAGCAATTGTTGTTTCCAAGTATCACTTCTTGCGCAAAAGCCATCTGGTCTCTGTCCCACAAAGATGGACGGGATGGAGACAGAGGGCCTCATCTCTGGCTCTCCCTTGGCTTAGCAGTCCTGAAGTCATGTCACGCAACAAGCCACGTCCCATTCTACTGCCAGCACTCATTTTGGAGACGGGGTCTCCATCCTTCCAGAGGTGATGCTCCCTGCCTGCCCAGCTATGTGCTCTGCAGTTGGAGCAGTCACCCATGTGTAGGAGACCTCTTGTCTCTTCCCTTCTCAGCCTGAGGGAACAGTGCATCTTAATCCAGAGTGAGTTTTTTGGTCTTTCCTCTTTAAACTGTTTTGCTTTTCATGGAATAATTAGAGTTTAAAATGGAGCTGTAAGGAGGAGAGCACAAGGATGCTATCGCTTCCCAGCCTGGGGGTTAGGGCACTGTCTTGGGAGAGGTAAATGAGCAGGGGGCTCTGCTCTGGCAAGCAAGTCTGTTACTTTTATGAAGCAGTCACAGGAAAATTACCACAGGAGCTTCCTTTTTCTTTTAATGTTCCCTTCAGAATCATAAAGCCCATGGGATGCAGGAAGTCTGGGCTCACCCGCCCTCACATCGGCCAGCTTGCAGCTCTGTAGGTGCAAACAGATGATTATTCTGCACCAACAGTTGCATGGTTGGGGGATACATGCTGCTACGGACAGGCTGTCGCAGGTGCAAGATTGCCTTTGAAAAGAGATCAATCCCGGCTCCTGAAGCAGTTTTATTAACTGTTGACAATTCCCATTATTTTCCAGTCGGGGCTGATTACACTGTCACTTTTGGCAAACGCCAAAATAGCTCGTGATCTCTCCTGACTTCAAAGGCTCTGGAGCAGGGCAGTACTGTACCCGAGTCCTACAAAATACATCTGGTATCTCTATCAGGGCAGCACCGTTAATTGTGGGATACAGGGCTGGCTGGCTGCACATAAAACTGTACGTGCGACTGCTAATCCTTCTACCTGCCAGCCTGTCACTAAGTGCTGAAACTGTGATTTGCAGCCAGACACGCTGCCCGTGACTCCGGTGACTGTTCTCACATGAGATCAGTACCGTAGCCGGGCTGTATTATGACACAACATGGCATTAGCTCTTCCTTGTGTGCACCTTTGGGCCTCTGCAATGTTTTATTGCTGTTATTGCATGCTCCATTATTCGTGGTCCAGATTTGACCCGATGTCAATGTGCACCTTCTCCTTGCGAGTTCCCGCCTTGCTCCCATCGCGTCTTCCTGGGGAGCAGCAGGGGATGTGCCTGACTCAATGGGGGTTGGACTCCCTTCTGACCCCTACGATTCTGTGACTAAGGCAGCGCATGCCTGTCCCCCTCGTGTGAGGAAGAACTGCTTCCTTACAAGAGGGGGAGGCTGGGGTTTTTGAGAAGTGGAAGGAGAGGGTGGACATTCATGCAGCACTAATTTAGGGTGGCATTTTAACATAAAAAGGTGTTCAGGCCTCTGGACAGTTCCTACAAGAAATGAAAAAGCAAGGTGCTGCCTGCATCCGTGATGCTGCTGCTGTTCAGGTCCTATGACAGGTAAATGACAAGATGGGAGTACGAGTGGGAGAGCTGTACTCCAAGGAGTATGTGATTGCATGCTCTATTTGCACAGGATGGCTCCCTCAGCTCCTGGCTAAACAACCACAGCATGCTGGCAGGGCGGCAAGCAGCTGGGAGGATACTTTGGGCCAGATGCTAGTGGGTCTGTGTTCTTCGTGGCCAATGTTTTGGGAAATAGAGCCTTAAATTCCTTCATGTGCACACAGCAAAGTTAACATTAAGGCATCAGTCTTCCCTTGCAGAAGTGCTGCAAGTCACTTCAGTTTTGTCATTAAGTTAGGAGGTTATGGGGTTTTGTCTCAAAAGTACAGTGTTAATTTCTAGTGAAGGATACCGGGGGAAACAATAACCTTTATTACACAGTCTTGCTTCTGTTCCCTCTTCTGTGTCATCACCTGTAGCACTGGTTGCCTAAAGGCAAAGGTTAATGTACCCCTGGGTGTGGGCACAGAATGGTCCTGCTAGAAATGCTGGGCAGAAAACACATACAGCTCGTCCACACCCATCAATATCTAAAGTCAGGTATCACTTTAAATAATGAGATTTTAAAAGTTACTCAATACAATTTTTAATTTTTTTTAATCCTTTTCGAGCCCTCTGATATCAATCAGAGTTTTTCTTCCCATCAAGCCTGTGTAAAAAAATATAAATTCTAATGCACCACTACGGTATGAACAAAAGTACCTGACCAAGGGCTGGCCAGAGCTGAGGATATCGGGACAAAGGGTGTTGACTGACAGACTCTTGCAGGTCTGGTTAGTGCAGTTCAAGAAGTTCCTGCCCGTCGCTCTTCTTCACTGACGTGGTTGGTGATAGCTGGATGAGAGGTGGGAGCAAACAAACAAGGGGGTAACTTCTGAAGCTGCTCCAGGTAAATCCGTTTATGGTGTCGGCCTGTATCCTGATGGGTGCTCAGTCTGTGGGGACTGCTTCCTGCCCTGCTCAGAGTTTGACGCTACCAGCTTCAACACCAACGTGAAAAAGAGTGAGGATAAAATTGCATTTCTCATCTGGGAGCCTTGGAGGGTGGGGCAGGGCACCGAAATGGATGAATTGAAACAAAGCCCTGCACAGGTAACTGCACCTCGGGCTGGTGCAACACAAAGCCGTGGCTTTATCTTCACATCCAACATGCCGCTGGCCTGGCTTTCCCAAAGCTGACCTTGTGTCAAGCATGAGGATCCAACCGACATTTTCTATTTCTGGGAATGATTTATAAAAAGTTTATAAAAAGTTCAGTTAAGAAAATCCTTGAAGTTCCCTTCTGTATTTTCATTGATTTCTTCAAGATTGAGTTACCTTTCCCATTTGTTAGAAGACATTCAGAGAAACGCGGGGCCCAGCGCGCTGGCACATGCTATGGCTGGATGGCTCTTGAGGGTTATGTTCCCCAAGCAGCCAGCTTGCCTCAGCACCATGGCACACCTCTCTGTAGCCAACAGAAGCTTTGGGCTTCTTAAAGGTACTTGAAAATTGGGTAGTGCAACACTGACAAGGTACATTCCCATCCTTGCACAAACCCTACGTGCACGTTTCATCTGCGTAAAGCTGTTTGTGCCGGAAGGTTCTCAGGCACAGACAGATCTCCTGGGCCGGGTCCTCTAGAGAGACGCTCGGCTCTCACCCGAGGCATACAGACTCCTGTAAGGAGTGGAGCTCTTGTGGCATTTGCAAGTGGTTGTAGCTGCACTTTTACCTTCTTGCGCAGTTGGGGTAACAATCACAGCCCCTCAAAGCCATACACAGAATGGCAGGTTGGGTTCTCTTCAGCTTTGTTTGTGTTTCATTTTTCCCTGGCCTGTTCTGAGCTAGAAATGCTCTCAGGATGCGTTAGGTTTGTATCAGACCTGTTCAGATCTTCCCTTCCTTTGGCATTCCAGTTCCCAGCTGAATCCGATAAGCAGATTGGTGGCTGCTATGTCAGCAAAGAGCAGCGACGTTGTACCTTAATATTTGTCATCGTTACCCAACACACCCCTGCAGAGCAGGCTGGGAGGAATGCAGGTTTTCATGCTTTATCAGCTGTAACTAAACATCTGGTTACAGGAAAAAAGTGAGTCACTCAAAGTTAATGAAGGCTATGATTTCATGTAATCCTTTTCAAGCAAAATAAATTCCACTGGAAGAATATAATAGATTAACCGTGGAACTGAATCAATTGAGGTTTTAACATCGCTGTTATTTACAACCCGTCCATTTTCCATTCTAAGCTCAAACTCTGTTTTGTCATTGCCAGCGGGGCTTTTGCAGTTCTTTTTGAACGTGCTCTGAAACGCCTTCATTTCGTAGTTTCCTAGAAACATAACCTCTATTCTAGCTGCGAGCTCAGACAAATACATTCAGTTTGTATTACTGAAACACTGATTTAACAAATGGTGAAAAAATATATCTGTTCTTTAACTTCAGGGATTGTGTGTAATCTTGGCATCGGGTCCACCTGCAATGGTGGAAGGACCTGGCTTTCTCTAGCCTTTCTCATCAGCAGATCATAAATGTTTTGCATGCAGTAGGAAGATCTTAGCAGTGCCCTTCCAGGATGAGGAAGGAAGTGTTAATTTCCCTTCCGCGGAGGGGAGGAACTGGGGCACACGCCGCAGGTGGTGTGCGGCTGCTGCCAGCGTGGGAAGGGCTCATGTGGGCTGGTGCTAGGCAGGAGGACATCATTCCTTAGAGAATGACATGCTGTCCCTGGGCAAAATGCCGTGCTGGTCCCTGGCAGGGTGCTCGGGCATCCCCACAGCCTGTTATCCCCCCTCCACGGTACCCTCACCTCATCAGCTTAACCTGACTTCCCACCAAAATGATGGGTAGGTGGTTGTACTCCCTGTGCCTCTCTATGTCCCTGTCTCCATCATCCTCCTCCCTGTTTATGTAGGCTTGTGTTGTCTTTGGTTTGTGGTGTTACAGCATCTTACAGTGCTGAAGGAGGGGATGAAAGGCAAAAGCCTTGAGTGACTATTGACCAAACCCATCCTGCACCTCCACCCTGTGGTTCCATTCCCGGTCCAGGAAGGTTTGAGAACAGGGAATACGTCCAATCATCTCTCCTTGCTGTTATTGAGTAGGAGATTGGTGTGAGATGGAGGCGGGTGATTGTGCAGAAGTGTGGTAGGGCATTGAGGAAAGAGCTCCCATGGTTGCCCAGACACTGCTGGGAAGTCAGGGGCACTGCAGCATCACACGGAGCCGTCAGTGGTAACAGTGATGCTGGGATAGTAAAGGCATCAGTACATGTGGGCACAGGAGGGGGGTATTTTGTGCTGGTGCTCTCTAAGGGATAGGTGGAAGTGGTGAAGGAGCAGAGGAGAGGACAGGCAGTCTGATGGCGCTGCCCCGGGCTGGGCAAAGCCAGGAAACCATCACAGAGCCAATCAACAGAACAGCAGCCTCTGGAATTGAGAAATGATGCACAAATGCTACAAAATAGCTAAATCATTTTCCCTGGCACACAGGAATTTTGAGAGCTATGGCAGGGGAAAAGGGCTTTAATGGAACCTCTGACTTTTACTCACTCTCAAATTGTGATTCACCTAAATGTAACTTAGACTATTAATTTCATTTTTTTTAAGCAATACTAAATAAACCCTCCTGGTTTTTCAGAATGGTGCTCTCTGCACCCCTGAGTCTGGGATTTAGCAGACTAATAGGATCAGTCATCCCCTACTTAAATACATCCTGGATAGCATTCACAGGAATGTCCTTGTTGGTGTCCAAAATGTGCTGTCACCTTCTTTCTAGCATCTCTGAGAATAAGTGAGAATCCTGGCGACTGCGGATGCTGCCAGGTGTCAGCAGGCCGTGTCTGTGGGAGCATCCCTCCTGCCACGTTGGCTGATGTCCCAGGAGGATCAGCTCTCCCTGACTTTTCCCCCCAACACCATCTAGGCTTGGGGTATAGCAATCTGCATTCAGTGCACCCAAACTCCTCCTGTCCACGGCTGGGGATGGCATGAGGTGTCAGCCCCGCGCTGTGCTGGTCCTTGTCACGAGTGGGGCTGTGCTGGCCCTGCTGCCACACTGCCACAACACTCATGTTGGCTTGGGCAAGGGATGGCGATGACCCCCTGGGTCACGAGATGGCATCAGGCAAAGCCTCCCTGGGCAGCAAAGCGTCAGCATCTGGCTTGAGAGAGAAAATGCTTCTTGACTCTCCACAAACTCATCTCTGCTTAAACACTGGGTATGATAAACCCCATTAGCATTGGGTACGTGGCCATCCTGCTCGACCCCTGGTACTGAGCTGAACCCTCCAAGCAGGGAAAGCCCTCTGGGCTCAGCTCTGTCCTGCTGCACTGTGATCTAAATAGTTCACTTTAATGAATCCGAGGACAGAACGAAGCTCTTGAGCACAAAGTTGAATTAATCATCTAGTGGGGGAAGTACAAACCCAAACAGGTTCAGGAACTTTCTGGAAGGAGAACATGAGCCACAGAAATAGAGATGCTCTAACAGCAGCCTTTTGCTGGATCGCATTTCACATCCTTCCCAGCACCCGTCTCCCCTGGGTAGCCAAGGTCTTCCACTTCTTTCACAGAGCTTCCACAACTTATCTATTTTTGTTTTTCCCAGCTGTTGTTGTAAAATCTGTTATCTTTAATGTATTACCCTGAAAAACAACACACCTTTGAGAAGGCCAGTGGACTGTGACATAATTAGATGCAAAATGCACATCTAAAAGCTGTTTACTTCCTGTAACACTAGGATAACTACTAATGAATCACCGACTCTGGGGATTCTCAGTTTGTAACTGGATACTCCACAAACTCCTTATCAGATCAACAATGATTTCTGTCAAAAAAGGGGGGAAAAAAGAAAAAAGTGGTGGGGGTGGACAGGTTTTTTTCCCCTGAAACCAGAGTTTAGCCTATATGCGCCAATTCTAAAGCATTTTTAGCATGTCAGGCAGAGTAGTCATGGTGAGTTTGAAGGGATAAGGGAAGATAAAGTGTATCAAAGCAGGATCTGACACTCGTGATGCTATGCAGACCTTTCTTTCTGAGAGCATCTCGCAGACTGGACTGACAGCAGGGATTAATCCATGCAATGGCAATAAACAATAGCTGAAGTGGGGTTGAGGCCTAACACCTGGATGTTATGTTACCATCAGTAAAGAAGCCTGTTTCATGCTGGGGATGAATATATATGGCTCTGACAGTGTTGCTTTCTCAGCCACAGGTAAGACTCCTCAGAGCTCTTTTGTGAAAGGACTTTTTTCCCCCTCCTTTTCTTTTTGCACATGAGAAAGCTGTGGCTGCCCCTCAAATGAAATGCTTTGGTGTGTTTTGCATATGACCCTTGGTGCCAGGTATGAGCAACGTAAATGATATCTTATGTTTAGCTATAGATGCACATTTATTCTTTTTTTTTTTTTTTAAATCAGTCCCACTACACTGGAGAAGATGAAGCTCTCCCTTGCTGGGCATTGACATCTCTGAGTTGTTATGGTGGTCCCAAGGGGTGTAGCAGAGTTCCTGGGCAGGACAGTAGAGATGGGATATTCTCTCATCATCCCAGCGGATGGGGGAGCTGTGGCCAGGAGGATCTCCCTGCCCTTAGCAGAACCAAGTTTGTCATATCCACTCAAGCGTGCCAGCACTGCAGAAGGAGGACGTAAGGAAACCTTCCCTCATCATCCTCTCTCCAGGATTACCCTTCTTGGAAATAAACCTTCCTGAAAACATGTGGAAAGAAGCTGGAAGGCCTTTGAAGGGACACAGAGAGGTTGAAACTGAACCATGTGCTGAGTGGTTCTTGGGAAGTCAGGGAGCAGCTAAACCTCGCCAGGGACATCACAGTGTGGGGCTTCTCTCTGGTTTTACCTCACTCTTGTGCATTATCTCTGACTCCTCGGGGTCAGCCCATGTAGGTCAGGGATTCGTTGACATAGATGTTCACCTCTCTTCTTTGCAAGGAAGAAAAAGAAAAAGAGGGGGGAGAAAAGAGAAAGTGGGCTGGACAGACTGACACAAGGCCCCAACAACTGTGTCTGGTGAGGGGATGTGAGAGCAGGCAGGAGGTGGCACAGAGGGAAGGAGAGGGACTTCAAGGGATGCTTTGGGCCTGTCTCATACAGGTGGCAGTTATCACACTGAACTGGAAGTAGTTCACCTTGGTCTTCCTGGTACAGACCTGGTCTTACCAGCCCGAGAGCAGAGAACTGGAGACGTGGTGCACAAAGAGCTCCAGCTCCTTCCCCTTCTGCCCTCAGCTTCAGAAGAAAGACTAATCAGACAGAAAACTTGCAGGCAGAAGCTTCTGTGGAGAAGCAGAAATGTCGTTGAAGGTTTCTCGATGAAACAGTGCCGTGTCTTGGATCCAGATCTGGGCCTGAACTGGGAAACCCCAAAATGCTCCCACTTTGAGTGCTTTGACTCAGATGAAGAGACATATCTGAAGGTGCTATAGGGTTTGAAATCTCAACGTGAGGCACAGAAACTGCCTTAAAAGGACTTGTTACGTCTAGTGTGTTTCCAGGCCAGCAGAGGGGAAGCTCATCTCCTACAATGTGCTTTATGAAGTTACTGAAGCTACTAATGGGCTCCAGTCCACATCCAGATGGTACCAAATTCTCGAATGTAGTGAGACTGATTTAAAAGAATTTCCCATGTAGTTCATTTCCTACTCTTGGCAATGAGCTGCTGCTATTCCTGGCCATGGAGGTGGCACTCGCTGCCTGGCTGGCCAGGTAGACCCAGGGCTAGAGTTCTTCCAGCTAGCTGGCTTCAGTGAAATTACTTGGAGAATTTAGTTATCCTAGCTGTGTACTAGGATATCCCCGAGAAAACAGAGAGAAATGCCATGTGCTTGCCAATTCGTGCTCTGCTGCAAACTTGTTCTTGCATTCGTGCACTTGGCTATGTGTATTGAAGGTCCAACTCCGAAGTCACTTGGCCAAGACCAAGAGAGATTTCTGCTTAGGAAAGCAAGGAATTAAATCCAGATTTCCCAAAGCCACGTGCTGACTCCATCCTGCCAGTCTGGACTCATCCACACCGCATATAAATCCACGTTTCACAAGGGACAGAGTCACTTTTGGCCATAGTTATCAAGAGGCACAAATGACTGTTCCACTTTCCGCATCTCACCTGGCCCTTTGTAACTCCCAGTCCCTCAGAAAACCAGCACGGGGAAACATCAGAAGTGATGTTTTGTGAGCCAGCTGCACTGCTGTGTCAGTGCCAGCAGAGACCTTCATTAAAATAAGTAGCTATGATAATTTTATTTTCTTCTGTTCCTTTCTCTGCCTAGACAGATGCTTAATGCAATGTTGTCTCCTTTCTCTGCTGGTTGGCTGGTTTATTTAGAGGTTTCAGAAGAGATTTCATATGCATTGAATGCTTGCAAGGGCCAAAGTCTGGGGTTGGTAACCAGTGAGGTATCTGGGACAGAGAAGTCAGCCTGTCTGGTTCAGCCCTGCTGCTGTGTGTTACTGGAAGCCTTGCTGCTAAACTCAGGCTTATGACCAGCCTGTTAATGTTTACAATGCGGCTCTTTTGGAATAGATGGGAAGGATTTGCAAAGTGAATGTGCCTATAAAATCTCTTATTTACATGCATCATTTGAGTGATTGTGTGTGCAGAAGGACAATGACGTGAGTTGTTTCCTATGCAGTGTATTCAGCAGTCTTTTTCATGCAGCAGTGTGGGCACAAAGGGTTTTTAGGGGCATTCATCAGTGCCCTCCTCTGTAACCTGCCTTACAGTTTACAGCAACTGGATTTCAGAGAGTGATGGGTTTCCAGAGGAAAAAAAAATAAAATGCACCAAGCAAGGCTTGGGAATCCGGCCAGGCAGGGGATGGCTGGGGTGCCTGGGCAGCACTCAGCCTGGCAAAGAGCCTTGCAGAAGCACAGCCCCATCCCCTGCCTGATGTCTGCACCTCTTCTGGATCAGGGGCAACATTTTCCTGGGTCCTTGATGCATTTGGAAACCTGTTTGTAGAAACAAAGAGCACACTTGGGAAGGGAGCGTCTGTGGTTATGATCAGGGAGTATCTGTCGGATGGGAATCAGGTTCCGTTACAGTTCGGTAGGAGCCACGTTGTGAAAAACCCAATGGTGAAGCAGCAGCAGCACCCCCCATGATTTGGGGTTTATCTTTGGCCATTTACCAGAACACATCACAGCTTAGGTCCCGACTGGTGCCTTCCTCCTCTCCCCACCTTTACCGGTCTCATCCTTCCATGTGGACATGTGGTCGGTGGCTTGTTCTCATTTACCTAGGCTGAGCAGTGCCCACACACAGAGGCTGCTCTGAAAGCTCTAGAAGCTTCTATAATATATATCGTGTGTCCACAATATTGGCTGATTGCATCAGATAATAAAGCCTTTAGGCTAAAGGACACCTAGCAGCGGAAAGATGCAAAATTGCCCACAGAATTTTATGTATGATTTATTTCTTGATCCAACAATAATAATAGTGCTTCGCATCATCCACGTGTTCCAAGCTGCTTTCCAAACACCCACTCCCCAGGTCTCCCAGCAGCACTGAATGGCAGCCACCAGCCTCATTTGCTTACGTTCATTGAACTACTACTTAAAAAAAAATAAAGGCAAGCAGAATCTGGGTTCAGTTTTACTCAGGGCTGAAACCTGCTTGTCACTGCAACAGAAATTAACCTTTTGTCAGCAGCTGTTAACAGGAGGGTCGCAAAGACCCTGACTTCCTCAGCTGCGGAAATAGCTAAGGAGCAGCAGTGCTCTGACATCTGAATTTTAATACACTAACCCCTTAGGAAGCTTATCAGGAGGGTAGGGGGAAGTATTTGTGCAAAATGCTTTTATTTGGCTGTTTTCTCTCCATTCAGGAAGAGTAGTTGCCCTAACAATGGCATGAATCTAGTGTATCGGTGAGTTGTATCCCTTGAACTCCAACTTACAGAACAAAAGACTTCTAAGAAGCATCCATGCAGCAGATGTTTAGTTATCTGAAGTGTCAGAATGCCAATTAGATATTGAACATGGCAGGAGGAGGGTGGAGTTTCCAAAACAAATGAATGATGAATAGGAACAGTTCCCGAGTTTGGTCTAAAGTCCTGCTGTTCTTTTGTAAAATGATTTGTGGCAAATTTGTTTTGTCACTGAGGCATAGTTCCCCTCCGGGATTTAAGTGATTTTTATAATCACTCCGAGGAAACCTTAAAAAAAAAAAAGGGGGGGGGGAGAAGAAAAAAAAAGACAAAGAAAAGATAAAGAATATGAGGATAAAATGTCCTATTTGTTATGAAGGCTTTAAAAATGAACATGATTTAAAGTGTAACCAAATAATCCTGTCTTCCATGTGGCTCACACATAGGGGCTACTCCCCCCCAGTGAAATCCTAGCCTTGCATTGGAACAGAAAGGGGATTCTTTTTCAGGGGGAGGGGGGGTGTGGGGTGTGTGGTGACAAAACATGAATGAATTTAGTGAAAAATTGTTTATCTCAGGGATTAAATTTTAAATTTTGTTGCTATTAAAGGGAAATCTTGTACATGGCAGCACGAAGGGGGTTAAAATAAAAAAACCCAGCTAGGTTAGAAACTGCCCCCAAAGCTGCCTTGTGTTTTTATTGTCACTGACCTCAGTAAATCATTGCTAGAAATTAATATAACATGGATGGGTTTCGCTCAGTGCTTTACACGGCATTAAAATGTTTAAAATCGTCTTTGACTTGCAAAATGCACCAGGTTATTCTTGCTTAATAGTTGCACACCCCTGGTAAATGTACCCAGGACAACAGCTTCTGTGGGTTTCTCTGTCAAACAGGAATAATACAGGACAGTATAAAACACCCAGCAAAGCAGCCCAGAGGAAATTGGACTTGCATTGACTTAAATAAGCAAGTGCTGTGACAAAATTGTTTAGTTCTCTTTTGACCTTTTGGGGTCACGTTTGACTATTTATGCTATCTCCTAATGCTCTACTTCTCCCTGCCTGGTAACAATTATGTGTTTATGCTGTTCTTTGCCTTCCCCCCGTTGGTATATTAAACAATCGCTAATTACCGCATAAAAATATACATTCCTGTTTGGGAGCTTCCTGTAAACACCCGTCTCCTTCCACGGGTCTATTTGAACAGCTGAAGGAAAAACCCGTGTGCTTCAGCCGCCTCGGTCGGCTTGTGTAAAACAAAGGCATGGAAAGCAAAGCATTAAAAAATCCCTGTCGATTCTCTTTCCATCCAGACAAGAGGAATACAGGGAGTGACTAACACACGCTGTCTGGGGAGGAGGGCTTGGTGTCCGTGGTAGCTTGAGATTTTGTTTTCAGCAGTGCTGGGAAAGGAAAAGCTCAGCTGAGCAGTGCTAATAAGTTTGTGCTATCTTTAAGAGCCGCATTTGACCCTTTTCTCCCTGGGAGGGTATTGCTGAGCATCAGGCCTCTCTTGCCGTCCTGCGCCCAGCAGTTTTAAGGCGATGAGAATTAAGGGACTCGGGGCTGCCTTTAAGGACCTGAAGTTATGACGTGCTGAGTGAGTTCTGCTGCTGTCAGAGCTCTCCCCATTCCCACCCAGAGCTACAGATGTTACTTAATTCAAAAGGCCAGCAAACTGGGAATAGCTAATTAGAAGTTGGATTCTGATGTTTGGATTTAAGTACTTGAGTGAACAAGGTTTGATATTTAAGATAGTTGGAGATTCCAATTTGAACTAACCAGCAGTTACCAAATACTTTCAGAAAAATATGTATTAGAAGTTTTCATGGAAAGTATCCAGTCACTGTAAAACAGATTTAATTTTTCAGTGTTTTGTTTGGGTTTGTTTTTTTTTTCTCAGTTGTGTTTCTTCTGGTCCGATGCTGCACCTTGAAAATAATTCAGGCAATTTATTGAGAGCCAGATTGAGCCATTCCACCCACCTCGGCATTTCAATGCATTTCAATAAGGCTGTTAAGCACCAAATAGGTCATGCACTTTGCCCACCTGGTTCTTTGTTGCAGGGCTTAAAAGCATCGAAGTCTTGAGGGAAATTGTTTATGAAATACAAATTGTTGTCTTTCACTCTTAGAACTCGACTTCCACTCTGAATTCTCCTGCAGAGAAATAAGCTGGTGAAAATGGCAGCGTAGGTGAATCCTCAGCTTCCTGGGCAGAGGTGATTCCTCTGCTTTTCCTTTTAAAAATGTGTGCAAGGGCAGTCGCTTGGAGTGAGTGTTAATTGTGTCTTAACTAGCTCCAACATGTCCAGGATGCCAGCTAACAACATCAGCCAATCCCCACTGAAATCCCAACCTGGCTCTTGCTGTCCTGTATTGAAATTAAATCATCCTTTAATAGAGCCTCCTGGCACTCCAGCAGCAGAGGACAAAGCGATGTGACATGGGCAGCCCAAATCAAGGCCGCCAACATAAACTGACAGAATCCCTGCACTCGATGACGTTACAGTACGTAAAGCAGTGAAACGGGACAGGAAAGCCATTTCCCATGCTATTTCCTGATTTCCTGCTCTCTGCATTCCTGCACATAAATCTTTAATTCATTTCAGAATGCAGAGGTCATGACAAAAAGTCAGAGGATAAATATACCCCTTTGACAAACAGAAGGTTGACAGCAATTTCTACCCGAACGTTTCTGGGGCCAGGTGTTTCCCATACACTGTATTGAAATGTGTACCTTGACATGTTTTGTTAGTGTTTGAACTGTAAACACTCTTAAGCGTTATGCTCAAAAATAATTTTGTGGTGGCAAGGCCTCATCTGCACTTGTGCAGAGCCAGAGGTTGGTCTAACTGGGGAGATCTGGGGTCCCAGCAACCTAGGGCTGCATGGTGTAAACCAAACATCCCATGTGAAAGCGTGAATGGCAGCCAATGTGGAGATTATGTACTTAATGTTCTCTTATTGAGAATAAAAGAATCTCAATTGATAATAAATCGAGCATATTTGAGAAATATTTGAAAATAATTGAGAATTCTATTCTCAAAATACTTTTTATTCTCAAAAATACTCAATTGAGAATAAAATTGAGAATAAAAGATTCTCAATAAGATTCTCAAAGATTTAACCAAGGAATCACCAAGGAGATAAACTTGTCTTGACAAAGAAAGCACCCCGCCCTCTGCAGAGCATCCTGCCATCCCTGGAATCCATGGGGCAGGGTGCAGAGTCCCGGAGAGGAGGGCTCCCCAGGCAGCCCCCCAGCCCCATGTGATAACACAGAATGAGCCATCATCACTGTGGGGTTGTACAGACCCGTGCGAACAGAATCACAGCATCACTGGGTTGGAAAAGCCCTTTAAGATCACCGAATCCAACCGTTCCTGTCCTAGGCTAACCCATATCTCTAACCTTCCCCTTGTGCCCTCCACCACTTAGTATCTCCCCAGTGCTGAAGATAGCTGGTCATTATAAACCTGCATTAATCTCCTAGGAAAACAGGGCAGGGTGGGAAGACACTGGTTCTGGGCAGAGGGAAGGTGTGTGAAGAGCGTGTTTGCAGGGGCTGAAATGTTTTCTCTGTCCTTCTCTGGGCACGAACCAAACTCTGCCTGTTGCTCCAACGGAGAGGAATTATGTGCCTTACAAACTTCAGTGCACATCTTCTCCCAGGTCTGAAAGTCTGCTCCCACCAAGACCCACAGAAGGGGGAGGTATCAATCTGTGCACAGGACTGGCCGCAGAGCAGGTGTGATTCCACATGTACACAGCCAGCTCTTCAGCGGAGAAGTTCTCACCACTTCAGCCTGTGTTCTGTTTGCAGAATGTCTGTGGATTTAATTACACTTCCCTAAAGTAATTTTTTGTCAGCAATTCCTAGGACTGGAGCCAGTGGGTTTACTGGAAATCATCTCTTTCCCCGATATCCGTATTTAATTCCACTAAGAGCAGCTGCAGGACATGCAACCTCCTCTCTCTTTATTTTTCTCCTGGTTTACAAGCTCTGCTACTGCCTGCACCTGCAAAGTGTGAGTGAAACGCGGGGGAAAAGGATACCAGATCCAAAGGAAGGAGAGGGAGCAGGGAGATGTCTGCTGACATCTTACACAGCCAAGAGCTTCCAAACCCTTTTAGGACATTGATCTTCTACCGAGCTGAAACAGGTTTAAAGAACACAACACAGCTTCCCCAAATCATATCATAACTATTTCTTGTTGTTTCTTATGAGAACAGACTAAGCTTCTGCCTTTTCTGGCCAGGCCAGAGCTGGTGATTGGACTCTTGGCTGCATGAGGTGGAAGGCAGCAAGTGAGGGGAGTTTCACCTCCTGTTAGGCTAAAGGAGATAGAAGGCTCATACAGGAAGGTAGGAAACGTAAGGGCTGGAAGCCAGCCTGGCCGGCCAGGAGTACGGTGCAGCCTCTGGCTGACAGCCATTCATCACCCAGATAATCCCCCAGGGCCAAATGCCGCCTTGTTCCTTACAGGTATTTTAAAAAGAAAGATTTGAGCTGTTCAAATGAGGGAACAGAAGCAGGACATGCGCTGTGGTGTGCTGGGAGGTGCACAGAGAATCTCCCAGGATGCACTAGAGAGTGGCAGTGAAAACTCTGCAGTGAAAATGCAGAACACACACTCTGGTACCCCCAGGTGCTCTGCACCCACCCTATACCCCCAGCAGATGCTGTATTCCCCACGGGCACCATGGCCATGCACCAGCCCTGAGCCTTGACTTGTGGCTATGTGCCACAGTCCGAGTCAATAAACTCCACGAGTTTTGTTTAGCTAAAAAATCTTCAGGATTAGCTGGCTCAGCTTCAAATGATCCCGATAAGCAGGTGGAATATATATGCCATCAATTTGCTATTATTTTGCAAAGAGCCTAAAGAGAAAAGGGATAACTCTAAGTGACTGGAGTCACTGAGTGGCTGAGGATCAGTGGCATTGCAGATTGTCCTTACAACCCTACCAGCCTATAGGGCTTCCCTGCTGAGACACTCTAGTTGTTAGTGATTTAAAATGCTACCTCGGCACCTTTACCTTTTGTGCTTTGGGTTTCTTCCCTAGAGCAAGGGGAAGATATGATGGTTCAAATAAAGATAGAATAGGACCTGCCTTTAGATAACTCATGGAAACAGGACAGGCCAGCCTCCCTTCTGCAAGTGCAAGGTGATGTGCTGTGCCTTCGCTTGCATGAGGTGTGGGATTTGGCAATGATCTGTGGGAGGAAAACAAAAATCTGGACTGCTAGGTGAGGGTAGGGAATAGCAAAAAAAAAAGGAGACAAAATGGATGGGGAAAGAAAAACCAGTTTATCTTTTTCTACTCTATGTAGCTCCCTTTCCAACCTTCCCTGGAGCATGTGTTGGTGACGCTGTCCCCAAGCCAAGGGTTTAGTCACACACAGGACACAAGTAAGGAGCACAGGAAAGGACAAGGGAGGGGTGGGTGGCACTGGGGAGCTGTTATTGCCCAGGTTGGTGTTTCCTGCAATCCAAACCTCTGTACTGTTCTTGAAATTAACTGATCACAGTTGTCCAGGTGTCCCTGGCTCCCTGGCATTAACCCTCGCAGCATCTTCCAAAGTGACTTCTCCACTTGAAAACCTAAAGCCTGGGATGTGCTTACCTTCAGCCATTTGGTCTCCATTGTGCATGGTTGTGTCTTATTTTGACAAGGGTGCTTGTATGCTTGTGAAGGCTGACCCACACATGCTCTGTGGTAGGTGAATCCTGTGTGGAACCCCAGCCTGTTCTGAAAATTGTTTGCTAAAACCTGGAAAATACTATTGAAAAAGAAACCAATCCCCTTTACACACAACATTCATTACTGCCTTAGAAGTTCACTTGGCTTCATTAGATAGCAAAGTTTGAAAGCAACCTTCAAAGGGAATCCTCCTTCCCCTCCACCCCCGGAATAAAATGTGAAGGAGATAAATAGATTAGGGTCCTGTTTGCATATTGATAAGAAAAAGTATGTTACATCAATGTAAGCAAATATCTTATCACAGCTGCTACAGGCCTCAAGGACTCTATTAATATGAGGGCAGGGGAAAACTTGAGTGGTGAAACCCGTTAATTAACAGGGTGGGTTCGTCCCCACCAGTTTTTATCACGTGATGCGAATTACTGTGCATCGGGGATTTCGTGAAGCTGTTGTATCCTCTCAGATTATCCGGCTGACCTGAGGCTCCCGAAATTCCTCCTGTGGTTTAAGATGACTCACATGCAGACACGTTTCCCTGGACTTGCAGCAAGAGCACTCTGATCCCTTCCAGGCTGGACCTGGTGCTTTGTCTCCTCTGTCAGGAAGACCTCACAGCATGTTCCCGCAGTGGTGGGCTTTGATTTTTGAAAGATGCTCAGCTAGTAGATGACCAGAGATATACAGAGGAAACCTCTATGATAAACTCCACAGGATAATAAGGAGCTATACACAGTTCTTGCATGTTCCTGGCAGGTTTTAATGAGCTTGAGTGACTGGGAAGCGGAATGCATAGTGTTATTTTGGGTCTCTCTCCTTTCTTGTTTCACAGTTTAAATCCAGAACATTGAATCGTGATGTGCTGGCTTGAAATGCATTTGTCAAGTGTAGCGTCAGCTTCCATGAGATGGAGAAAATTAGAGAGGGAGAAGGCATACTTAGATTAAGAATTTCCCTTTCCTCCCAGCCTCACAGCCAGTGACCTGGGTAAGGAGGTTCATGGGGATGTGAGGAACAGGACTGCTCTGCAGCCTCCCTGGTGATGGGGTCACACTTGAAGGCTAGGAAATATTTCATTTTCTTCAAAACATCTTCTCAGCTACTTTGAGCCAAGTCCTCCAGGTCATTGGGACCAACCAAGCCCCTCCTGGGCCACCAGTGGGGCCAGGAGTGACCAAGCCCAGGAGGGTTGTAAACTCTTTCCTAAAACATGCTATTTATAGAGGAATAACTCCAGAACTTCCTGGGGTTGTTGGGTATGAGTTTGCTCTGGGCACACAGCTATCCCAGGCAGCCGGTCTCCTTTGCTTGCTCTTTAACAGTCTATTCTAAGACACTGAGAGTCTCATTTTAACTACCATGTACCCTATTTGTATTGCTACTGTTGTTCTTGGTGATGTTATTCAGGAGTTTCTGGAGTATTAAGCAGCTGTCTTCCCAGTGGGGACCTCCCTGAACAGGACAAGTCAGACCGACCTCAGGGACCCTTGTTTCATTCGGTACATATTGCACACTCCACCTTTAAGCTGCCAGTTTAGCATCTTCCAGCACCATCAGTTACCAGCCTTCTCTTTTTTTTTCTTTTTTTCCTTGTTTTTTGGGGAGGTTGAGATGCCTGTGATGCAGAATGCAGCTGCTATCTGACCCCAAGCACCTCTGCAGCAATATGTAATTCAAAGGTAGTTATAGGCTGTGAAACAGGTCTGCTGATGCTCACTGGAATAATAATGACAACACTGGGAATGCTATCTGAGATTTTTTTAGGTACTACTTGCAAAACTGGCATGACAAGGTGGTGTTTTTTGGTGGCTGGAGTTCGATGGCTTGAACATACCAGTGTGATAACACTGTCCTGAAAATTGTGCCCAGGGCCCGCTTGCTGCAGAGCGTTTGTTGAGCTCCCAGACTGGCTGCAGTGACAAATAACTCCTGTGTTTGGCCCTGGCAAACACCAGTTTATGCCCTTGGCATAAACCATGAAGCCCCACAAGCTACAGAGAAAGGTGAAATAGATTTTCTTCCCTCCTCCCGTAGACTGAGCATGGGGATCATCTTTCTTCTCTGTCTAGCCTCCAAAGCAGAGGTGGTCACCCAGTTGCCATCACTTCAGAAACTGGCCCAGTGCTGAGGAAGGTTGTGCTGTGCGTGTCCTGCAAGGCTGAATGAGGTAAAACTGTACCTTGGCCACTGCAGTGGTGGTGAAAAGGTGTTCTAAAGGATGGGTCTTGTACTGGAGCAGCCTTACACAGGGTGCTGCCAGCCATGGGAACCCGCTGAAGTGAATCAGGCCCAGGAAGCAGAGTGGCATGGCACAGAAATGCCTTCTGCATGGTCACTTCTCAGGGTGGGAACCCTGTAAAGCAAATCCTTCTGTCGATACATGCAGTGCTAGGCAGCACCCTTGGGTACCAGGTGAGTTCCCAGGGCTCGAATTTCATTTTGAACTGCGCTTGGTTTATTTATCTGTAGGAAAAGGCTCAGCTGGGCACAGCTCTGGTCCCACTGGGGCTAAATGCAACAAATCGTCTTCTGAAGGAACAAATTCAGGTTTGCTTTATGCATTAGTGTCTCTCAGGAGATCATCACGTCAATGAAAATCCATTTCTCTGCCCAACTTGTGTCACTTCTGTTGGCTGCAAAACAGTCGTTGGGGAACCAGCTCCCTCACGACATCTCTAAAGGAAAACCAACCAGGCATGGGAACGAGCAGTATGCATGTCGTCACAAGCCCAGGGCTTGCATTCACTGTGGAGAAGTGTGTTCTCCCCAAACTTCTCAGCCTCCCGAGTTTGTAGGGTTGAGGCAGAAGGACACATCTGAAAACAAAACCTTGCGGTGTTTGGGTTTTGTTGCTTTATTTCCAGACCAAGTAGCTTCCTCCTGTCAGGGTCCAGAGCATGTGTAAACATGAAAGCAGCTTACACAGGGGCTAACCTCGAGCTCCCTGAAATTGTGGCGGCACAGACAGATTGTCTTCAGAGGCTGTGGGACGATGTACTGAGTTAGTTTTCAGACCTCTGGGCAGGCTGGCAGCTTCACTGCCCAACCACACAGGCATTTACCAGACCAGTAAAAGGGAGCGCAAAATGGTGCTCTAGTTCAAGCTAGAGAAAGGCAAAGGGGCACAGGGAGAGAAGTCTCCGTTTCCCTTTCCCTGTTGAGGTCTGTACTGTTCTTGGATTGGACCCGATGATCTCTCGAGGTCCCTTTCAACCCCTACGATTCTGTGAACCACTCTGTGAGTCATGGCAGCTCCAGGGAGAGCTCCAAGGCGGGCTGGACCAGGATGACCAGGGATGACCAGTACTCCCAGCTCCTTCCCATCTGGCTGGCAGCTGGGATGGATGAGCAAAGATGCGCAGAGCAAGGCAGTTGTCTCCCAACCTCTTCCCCAGAAACCAGGCCTATCGCTTCCACCCAGCCAAGTGGCCTGTCTCATTCACAGCTACTGGGGACTCAGGGAGCAGTTATGCCTCTGGGATTAATTGTTTTTTTGGAAGCTAAAGGGAATTAAATTGCTTTGAGACCAGGATTTCTAAGCCCAGGCTGCCAGTGTTGCAGTGAGGGAGTGGTGAGTTTTGTTTGCCTCTTCACCTGACTTGGTTTTTCTGTCGGGGTGCCTCAAAGGCTTCTGGTTGTGTGCCCTCCTCTGTTCAGCAGCGGACTTGGGTGTTCTTATGAACATCACCTTGGCTCCAGCAAGCATTTCCATGCAATAACATCTTCTTGTGTCGATTGTTGCCTGTCCAGAGCAGCAGTTGGGAGCAGAAGGATGTCAGGGTTCGTGGCGTGATGCTCGACACACCAGCTGCCAAAGAAATGGCCAGACAAAAAAGCGTGGTTCATGACCTTCCTTCTCCCTCTGCTCCTCACAAATTTGTTAACGCAGTGAAATTCAACTTGGGCTTTGCACTTTATCCACTCGTGATGGGTTTCTGTTCCCAAATGTCCTCTGAAAAATAACAAAGAGATTGTAGGAGTGTTATGGGATCCAATAAAAAAAAAAAGCAGTCAAATTGCTCTCAGATAAGATAAAGGACAGAAAAATAGGTAAAAGCAAAACTTGTCTATATTTAACAGCTGGAAACGTAGAGAACTAAAAACCACCAAGCCTGTGTCTGAGGCACAGTCAGTGTGTCCTCCCCAAAATACATATGAGTGAGGAGCTGTCCTGGGGAACAGCAAGGCAATGTTTTCAAAGTTCCTTTTTTTCTTTTCCCTCTCAGTAAATCCGGGACTCCAACCTGAATGATTGTTTCATGCTAAATAATATTAGCATTTAAATAGCCCGGCATTGTAGTTAACAACTGGGTGAGAGTAATGGGAGGATGGCAGTGCTGGGTTCACACCTCTGGCCTTGGCTGGGCCCGCTGCCTCCTACCCCCAGCTCTATTAAGAGGGGGCAGCCCTTCTCCCGGCTTTGTTTAAGATCTTTGCAGGGATAAGGAAGATCCAGCAGCTGTAAGAAGCAAAAATCCTAGGCCTGTCTTTTAGGTTCTGCCTGCAACTGCACACAGGCCTGTGTCTTCTCCTTGAAATACTGCCCTGATCGAGTAACTCTCAACAAACCGCTTGAAACGCAATTAAAAATTCTCTTTTTGTTTCATTTAATAAGCCTGACGCGCTTTCGCCTGTAAGGAGGCTGCACAGAATATGTGTATACTCAGGTGTCCTTATTGTCACAGTTGATATGTTGCCATGGAGGAAGGCTATTAATGAGAGGAAATTAAATTAGATCACCTCTGTGCGCATTTATCCGCATGCAGCACAGCTTCAGCCGTAAGGAGAGGCCGTTCTTGTGGGAAAGCGATTCATAGCTGCAGGTGCACAGACAAGAAGATGCATTTCTTACAGGCCCCTGAAAGATGCAGATGGTGTTCAGGCGTAGGGCGCTCTTTGGCATGCTAATTGCCAAATTTCACAAACACGAGGTGATTTATTTCACACAAGTTTCATAAGTAGCAAAATATATTGGGGTTTGGTTTTTTTTCCAGAGCTCCTTTCAAAAGATAACAGAGATGCTGATGCGTAAGGTAGTAAAGATGTAAATCATTTGGAAATGATGTGGAAACCTGGTAAAGGTATCGTGGTCTCCTCGGATGCGGTGTCCAGTAGCAGTTACTCGCATAAAAAGGAGGTGTCCCAATGCCAGAAAATCCCAGGGCCTTGCTGCAGCTAAGAGTGATGAGAGGCATCCTTGGGAAGATGAATGTGTGTGATTAGCAGGAGGAGAGAAGGCTGTATTTAAAAGAAAATGGATCTTCTGAAAGAAGGACAGGAGGCCATGGGAAGAAGGGCCTTTGTGTCAACAGGAACTTTCTGCCCCAGACCCATGGAAATGAAGATGATGAGACATGGATAAAATCCAAACCAGATCCTCAGCACTGATAGATTAGTTTGGTTTGGGCTTTTCCTTTCTGTCACATCTTAAGCAGCATCTCTGCCCATAATACATAAGCACAAAGCCCTGGAAGAAGAATTAGTCTTGTAAATGTACCAGTTAACGGGCTAAAAGCAAAAGATGGGTATCCTGGTTCCTGACCCTGTGAGTGGAGACCAGGGGCAGATGTCCTGGTCACTGCTGGGCAGAATGTGGGACAGTAACTGAGCTCCACACTTGGGTTGGGCAGGCAGCCTGGGTAACAATAATCCCTGGCACAGAGATTAAGATACCAAAGATTAGGGTGGTGATTTCTTTGATTATACACTTTTTCATTACTGAGTACTGATAAGAGTCCTGTTTGAGGGACAGCTTGGCTGGTTGGACACCAGCAGCTATGGGGAGCAGCCGAAGCAGAAGGAAGGAGGTCCCTGAGGGACCACTGCAGTGGGCATGGGGATAACCATCAGTGCATCACGCTGTCCTGCCTGGGGAGGAAGGGGCTGCAGAGTGCCCAGACTACGAACCAGCCCAGGAACTGGTTGGAGTAAATCTCAGCTGGTCTGAATAGCAGTTTTCATATGGTTTTGCTCTCAAACTGTGATTGTGGGTGCTGAGGGCTGGGCTGCGGCTGCCCAGAGCTGCTGGTGTGATCTCCGCATTGTCCCCCTGGTTTTACTGGAGCTGGACACTTTGTGCCAACTTGCAGGAGTTAAATTTTCCTCAGGGGGGAGGGGAGGGCTGGGCAGCAGGGCAAGACCCTCCCCTCCTGCAGCCCCTTATGAGTACTGCATCACAGCCTATGGATTTCCCTTACTTTGATTTGGTTAACAAGGAAGGGAGACTAATTATTAGCCTTTTGAATCTCTGGCCAATCAATTCGGACTCCGTGACAATACTTAGCACTTACTGTGCTTCACAGGGTGGCAGATGAAATATTTTATAGCTGTAGGTGATTGTCCTCAGTTTAAAGCCCAGAGAGTCGAGCCCCAAGGTCAGCAGAACTACAGAGTCAGGTACAGATCCAGGTATCATCCACAGGCAGCAAAATCCCTACTCTGGCCCCCAGCACAACCAGTTTATTCTGGAAGGGAACTTGGTAGCTTGTGGCAAAATATGTCAAATACATACATTGCACATTAATAATGATTTAACAATTAACAGATATAGCGTGTCTAGCTGATGTAGGTATGTGTGTCACCCTAAAAACTGATGGGATTTTACAAAATAAATCTTAGGCTTCTACATTTCTTGAGAGGTGCACCCGAATTAACAGGGTTTAAATCCACGTACAGTGTATCTTCCAAGGTTTTGTCACAAAGGAGAAGTAGCTAATGGCCACTTTTCTTTTCCTTCCCTGCTCAGCCATAATCCAGAGAAAATCTGTCCAATGCCTCTGGCTGCTGGGCTGAAATCCCGTATGACAGGTCACAGCCCTGAGCAAGAGTTCTGTGATGAGCCACGTAAGCCCTGCAAACAGGAGCTGGTAATGATAACAATCGCTGACAAACCTCTAACTACGCCTGTGCTAGTGTGTGTCACTATAATACAATTTCGTGTGTTAAACAACAGATGTCAAACAGAAGAAAGGAGAGAGGCCTTTGCTTTTCTTCTGCTGTGGACCTTGTTCTTCCAAAGCAGCCATTTTTTCAGTTGCCATGACAGTGTTAATAGGAGTTTATCATTTTCCCATGCCTGCTGCATACTAATGAGGGATCAATTCATGACTGTTATCTGTAAGGCTGAGAAGGGCCCAGCACCCCCGTCTCCAGTGCGTCCAGGCACCTCGGTGTGCATGGCAAAACTCTGCAAGGAGCTGAGTTTGGGCTGCACCCCTTGGTTTCGGCGCTATGCCCCTCGGCTCGGGCACTGCATGAGGATACACAGCAGACTGGAGCAAAGGGCTGAACTGAGCATCCAGAAAAAGTTTGATTTGCTATTTCCTGATGTGTCCCAGGGAAAAGCAGCTGGGAATCAGTCAGAGATAAGGGAACTGTTTCAGCTGCTGGCTGGAGGTGGGACAGCAGAGATTTCTGTGAATTTGGCTTAACTTTGGGATGGAAAATATTTGGAAGGACTGTGTTTTAGGCAGCTAGTGAAGGGGCAAATCACACCTTAACAGGAAAGCGCTGGGGTCTCGCTCAGAGTTTGGGCATGGTATTGTGTGCAGAGGGATTGATCCTGCCCCTGACACCCATCTTCCTCAGCTCCCAGCAGGGAAAATAGATTTAAAAAACAAAAAAAAACAACTGGGAACTGGCTGGAGAACTGGTGAAGGTGTGATCAAAGTGATGCTAAACCATTTTTTCTCTCAAGTTAAGGAAAATACTGCACATCCCCCGAGAGAAAATACAGTACAGCATCACACACTGGAAGAACTTGGTCACAGATGTGTAGGGGGTTTTCCTCCTCATCAGCTGCACTGGGAAATATGCTTTTTAACTGGAGATTATTCATATTTATGTTACACTTTATTATAGGTAGCAAATGGAAAGACAGATAAGATGTTGAGCTATATGAGACTTTTCAGAGACCTTCCATAGCATCAAACTGCTAATGCCATTGATTCCTATATGTAAATCCTTCAGCTGTTTTCTTTGTTCTGCTCTTTGGGGTGGTTGGTTTGTTTGTTTAGCTACTATAAAAGGCCAAAGAAGTGAGGGGAGAGAGTTTTCCCCTTTTCTCCACCCCCATAGATATTTTTTTCAAGAAATCTGAAAGCATTTGGGGCTTTTTTTTTGGGGGGGGTGTTGGATTTTTTTCTTCTTTGCAGTTGTTCTTTTATCATTATCTTCAGGAAGCAGCATTACCATGTTGCAGATAAGAGGCACATCCAGATGTGCATATCAAAGGATGAACAACTATTTATTAAGAAAAACTTCTTTTAGCGGGAGTGAGGGTTCAAAGGAACAGTAAAGTCTATGGCATAAGCGACAAAACTGTCTGGCAATTCTGTGCATTGTCAAACTAATGCAGGGAACTGGGCGGGGGGGGGAACACTTTCATCAGGCAGGAATGGTGGCGAAATGCATGTGGAAAAATGAAGAGGTGAAAAGGCACACAGCTTAGGGGCAAACACCTTTCTAAGCAGTGATGATATCAGCCTTTCCTTTAATTCTTGTGCAATAAAAAAAATAGTTTATTTTTTAAAAAAAAGCTGTTGAAATATGCCTTTTTTTCTTTTTTTCTTCTTTTCTTTTTCCTTTTTTCTTTTTTCTTTTTTCTTTTTTCTTCTTTTTTCTTTTTTCTTCTTTTTTCTTTTTTTCTTCTTTTTTCTTTTTTCTTCTTTTTTCTTTTTTCTTCTTTTTTCTTTTCTCTTTTTCCTTTTTCCTTTTTTTTTTTTACTTTTCATTTTTCATTTTTTCTTTTTTTCTCTTTTTCATAACCTCTTTGTAACAAAAAGCTTTTTAGATGTTTGTCGTGGCTGTATCAAAAGATTTGTGTTGCACCCACATCACTGTTCCAGGACACATGTTTGTTTGGATGGGAGGCAGATTAAGACAAAGTCCTGTGTTCCCGTTTGTATCATGTGGGGAAGCGTATGAGCTCGCAGTGGATGTAAAGGATGATATTTATGTATCACTCTTCATCTTCACAACAGCTTCTGCTCCCTCTTCACAGCTAAAGGAAAGCTGTGTGTGGCTGGCTGTGCAGCCCTGCCACTCTGTAATCACGGCATAATTCAGAGTTCGGAGCTGGACTGGGAGTGACTCCTCCTCCAGTTACAGTGGGTACGAGCAATGCCTCGGACATCCCCAGCTCCGTCTTGCTGAACAAGCACAACAGAGAGACAAGCAGTTGTTAAATGGTTTTACTGGTTAAATGGCTACAAGCAGAGTTTTCCCCTTGTTTGTCCTCTCACACAGAGCCAGCACAACCGCCTTCCCTTGCAGATGCCCATCACAGAACATTAGGGCCAGACTATAATCAGGCACAACACAGCGAGTGCCACTCCTGATCCAGTCCCAGGTCCTGAACGCTACCACAGTGCTTTATTCATTGCATTCTGAGCTAGAGCAAAAGTACCAAGTTCATCTCTGACATGTGTTTGGTGGTAAAGCTATGGGGTTGGATCCGCCGAAGCAGGTGGCAATCAGCATTACTCCCCTGGTTGTTCCACTGGCTGGGGAGATGCCTGTGAGGAGGGGTCGTGTGATCCTGGGTGGGATCGTGGCTTTCTTGGCTGCCCTTCAGGGCTTGATCTGAAATTCTGCGTCATGCTGAGGACTTCACGCCTGTGAAATGCTGCTGCAGTTCAGGAGGTCGAGATTGCTTCTGCAGGACATGGGTTGGGGTAAGCAGTGTGTGTGCCGGGCTCCTCTCGCAAAGGCTTGCCCGAAATTTGGCTGCAAGCAGCAGCTTTTCCCATAGTTCTTTGAAAGGCCTTCTGATAGATTCGTCGTTCCTAGTCTTTCGCTGTGAGTGAATGGAAATAAAATCATATTCGGGTTCACATCCTGGCAACAACACAAAATACAATGGTTTAGGGGCTGGCACAGTCATACCAAGTTTCCAAACTTTCATTTACAGCTCTGTCAAAAAGACGAGATTGCCTAATGCGCGACGGTTCTTCCAACAGCCTCACATGGCTTCATGTTATAATTTCACATCGGTTTTACCTCAGAGTTTCTAACAGGTCAAGTAACCTTCTGATTTCATTTAAAGTTTCCATTATTCTCTCCTGAAAGGGAAAATCTAGCTCTTGTTTGGACAGCTTTGGTAACTCCAAAGGAAAAATTGGGCATTATAGTGAATACAAAGGATTCACTTTCCATGCATTAGGCTTTTCAATTGCTTTCTTAATGCAAAGTTGGACAGGAGAGTATAGGCAGGGAAAAAAGATCATTTTGTGTCCATGGTTAGATGTCAATATTGACAAAAATAAACGGAATGTAACAATAGATCCTTGCAAAGATGAAGGTCGTATGACTAAAACATCTAACCGGACCTTGCACTATAGCTGGATCTTATTGCCGGTGTGATAAATTGGTGGGGGGTTTTGTCCCTAGTTTAAAACATGCAATAAGAGGCTAAGCCTGGAATTTTAAAACTAGCCCATTTTAGGCAATAACATTGAAGGTGAAACGGAGGTGAAACACTTAGAGAATTAAAAAAAAGAAAAAAGAAAACAAAAAGAAGGAAAGTAAGCAAAAAACCAAAGGGGGTCAGGAGTGGTGGTCCCACCAGGGTCTGTGCACATCCCTCCCTACTGCATTTTTCAAAATATCTTCCTTCAGAACATGGGTGACGCAAACTGCTCCCTCTGCCCAGGGCAGTGGGCTGAATTCCAGTTTGTAAATTGGGTTAATTAGTGATAGTCTGTAAACTCATTGTGTCTTAAACTGAGTTTTCTTCACTCCAGCTTTTCTTGCCCAAGTCAATTCTTTTATGAAATCAGCCTATGAGATTCCTCTGGTGTTCTCTCTCGTTAACATCATTGTTTTCCATGTAAAAAGCAAAGAAATAGCTTAGATGCTGTTCAGCATGGAAGCCTTTCCCTCTGGAGAGGTTTCCCAACACGCGGCAGCCACACACAGCCCTGCCAGTACTATCAGGCTGTGTGGATCATTTCTAAGTACACCGTGGCACTGGGAGGAGTGACCAAGAGCTGAACGTCAAGTGGAACCTGCGTTGGTTCTCAGAGGTGAGAGCAAACTTTGCCTTTATTTCAGACTCTGCTCAGAGGTGTGCACGTGTTGAAGTCATCCACACAGTCCCCAAGCAAAGTTTCTCTCTTACTGCATCATCTCAGGACACTGGTGTTCCTACCTCCTCCTCTCTTATCACATGAAGGTTGGGAATACAGGAATACAGGCTTTACTGGTTACCTGAATGCCTGGGTATCTCTGTGAGACTGAAAGATTAACTCCTGGTTGCCTGGTGTTCAGAAATATGGACAGATACCTGCTGTAAGCCAATTAAAAAACCATAACAAAACCAGCACAACAACAGCCAAACTAGCTTCTAAGTACTTTAACTTGCAGCTGATTTATAGACCAGGTGAAAGCCATTTTCTGGACATGAAATAACTTTTCTAAACAATATCTCTTCTTTTTTTTTTAGTCACTATAGTCTGAAAAATGTCTTGTGTCTTGTCTTGTATGTCAAAAAATCAACCATTAACTTCACTCCAGAAGTCAAAGCAGCAAACAAAGGTTTCCTGACCACAGCATTATCCTTCCACCCTGCCAAGGTTGTTTCAGTTACAGTGTCTGTGCTGGTTTGGCCTGGGATGGAGTTAATTCTCTTCATAGTAACTAGTACTGGGCTAGAAGGAAGGGGCGGCAGTGGGAGCAATGGTGGTGTCCCTCTGAGCCCCTGCTATGGGGGATGGAACCCGGCTGTCCCGGCGTGGCTGAACGCCCACCTGCCCTGGAAAGTGGAGAGGAATCCCTTGGCTCGCTTTGCTGTGCACAGCTTTTGCTTTACCTGTCTGTCTGTCTGTCTGCAGTCGGCCTGCAAGTGTTCTCACTCTGACCCTTCCCATTCTCTTCCCGTCCCACCATGGGGAGTGAGCGAGCAGCTGCGTGGGGCTCAGCTGCTGGGCAGGGTGAAGCCTCTATGATGCCATTTCCTCACTGAATCTAAGATATTTCTTCAAAAGACTCATCTGGTTTGGGGTCACGATCATAGGTGGAAGGTCAGTTAGTCATTTGCCGAAACATTCACTTCTCACTCAAATAATCTTTCATAAATCTTAAAGGAATGCATGAGTTTGTGCCAGGAGAAGCAGGGGAGGTGGGTTGGAAGACAGGGTAAAAGATATTTGCACCAAAGGCATTTCTTCACGTTCAGTCTGATGTTAGTTTTCCCCTTTGTATCTCGGAAAGATGAGGCTGCTTCCCCAGCTCAGAAGTAGAAGGAGCTTCATTGCTCCCAAGGCCTCTGTGCGGCCTGCATGTGGGATCTGCTGGGACATCTCGGTCCACGTGCCCACATCCATGGGCTGTGTATTCACACTTACATGCACGTGATGACGCTGGGCTTGGCTGCGCTGGCACTGAGGCACGGGGTGGGGGGCGAGGGGGATGCTGTGGGGACACTCAGGAAAAGCGCTGGGGAGAGTCCACAAAACACCTTCAATGAGACAAGCCCAGCAAGGTTGGTTTCTTTTCCGGCTGTCTCCAGTCAGTGTGTGGTGGCTGTCCATGCCCAAGCTGTGCAAAGGGACCTCTGGACAGCCCTGGACATCCCCAGAGGGTCCTGGCAGACCTGAGGTGGCCCTGGCAGAGGTGTCATCATGTGCCTGCTGAGCTGGTGTCTTAAGTCTGGCTACAGAGGGGTGCTGAGGGCTGCCATCTCCCCCTCCACCACCAAACTGGACCTCAGGCGCTACCCAGTGCTGCCCATAATGCTACTGGGAGGGAAAAGCCGGATCTGGTCCCTCGTGGGAAACTCTCAAGCCGTACCAATCTGAGTGCAGTGCCAACAGGCTTCTGTGTAGATTAGACAGATCCAGGGCTCTGCTTCTGAATATGAATAGTAATATGAATATGGGAAATTCTTACCCTAAATGCCATCAGTCTGGCTCCTAGGCTGCAGTAAGGGAGCCTGGGGCTTATCTGATCCTGGCCTAAGCACAATGAGCCTGTCCCAGAAAGCCCAGGGTGCTGCCACTGACCAGCAACAGAAAAGTGTGTTAGGTAGATACTCAAATGAACTATCAGATGCAGAGAGGAGAGGAAGAATTCCCAGCCTGCTGCTAGCTGGGCTGGAAAATGTGCAGAAACTGCATCAGTGCCTCAGTTTTCTCAGGTTCCTCAGTTTAATCGCTGCCCTCCCACACTTCTTAAATGCCTTGTGAAGTTCGTTAGATGAAAGCTGCTGGAGCAGATGCCAAGCATCAGTACCAACCTATTGGTATTGGTTCTGGTTCTTAAAAAAGAATAATGACTTTATAAATCTATGCTATCGATCCATCCAGTGAGAGCAGAATTTTTACTGCCTCTAATAAAAACTATATGGGCTGATTCCCCCCTCCTGATTATTGGTAGAGCACAACAAAAGAGTTTCTGCACATGGGTTTGATGATGAGGTGTGAAATGTTTCAGTGATTTGTTTTGTGGCCGTTCCTTTCATTTCTAGATCACTCAGGACAAACAGCAATGTATCAGCAGGACGAGACAATCTACTGCTGCATGAGCTAAAGGGGGAAAATTTCCATACATTTTATATCCCTTTTGTAGGCACTAGAGATGCCCGTGGGTCACAGTGCTGGCGCTCAGCGTAGCTGATGTGTTAATAACTTCTGTGGATGATCTCACCCTATTTATTTTAGGGTCCCTAGATAAGGATGACTGCTGCCTGGGCTTTCTTTCCTAACAACCCCTTTCCTCACAAGATCCAAATAATTACTTTCTTTTTAAAATTTAAAAACAAAATACAAAGAAACACACACCCCAAACCCCCTCACCCCTGAGCTGAAGCTTTTCCCCCTTCTCCACTGAATGGATTTTTCCTTTGTTTGTCTATGACAATTTGGGGGGGGAGAATTTTGTGCTTAAACTACTCATGTGACTGAGTCACATGCGTATCAGCTACAAAAGGGGCTTTGGCATGTTATGTATAAATCTCCATTAACAGAGAAAATAGGGAAGTTTTACGTGACTGGTATCTCATTCACAATAATTAACTCATTAGCCATCTCAGAGTACTGTACGATCAAGGTCAAAACAGCCAGGCAAAGAAACACGTGGTCACGTTGTGGTACCTACAGGAACAGTTGGCATTAGGACACTGTCTCTAGCTCTCAAGGTATAAAGTCTTTATAAATGCAAAGTCTGATTTAGGCAGGGAAGGAGACCCAGGGATAACATGGGGTCTCTCTGTGGATGTTTTTCCTCAAGCTGCTCTAGAATTTGTTGCTCGGTCTGACTGGGCTCAATGGGAAGACAGAAGTCTCCAGGATCATGGTGCATTTCATGCAAACAGCTGTGTGTCAGAGAAGGACATCTGTATTTCCAGGCTGCAGGGAGGGCTGTGGTGTGTTCGGTCTTTGTTGGGCAGCAGAGTATTCAACTGCGTACTCACAGGAAACCATTTATCTCATTGCTCATGCAACAGAAAAGGCTAGAAAGAGAAGAAGTTGACTGAGATGCTGTGGGGGCACGTCCCCTTCCAGATTTGGGCTTACTAATGAGGCTGCAGCTCATGGTAGCTTCTCTTGGAGATCCTCTGATGGAGCTCCTGGCTAAGCCATCCTGTGCCCCTGAGGTGGCTGATGAGAGCTATAAGAGCTCCCCAAAACCCGCCTTGTCCTGCGCTCACTGAGCTGTGAGTGCTGGTACAGCATGGCTGGTCTTCTGAAGAGGAGGAAGCCTTGTCCATGCAGAATGAGACAATGGGTTGATGGGACCCAGTCCTTAGGGAACCTCCAGATAGGTGTTAGCTCACCTCCTCTAATCCCAGTGCAGATCCTCCTCCTGTGTCACCCTCAACATTTTATTTTCCATGGGGAAATAGCAGGTGGCAGAAGCAGCTTTGCTGCTGTAAAACCCCAGAGGAGACAGTGCTATCCCAGTACATGATGAGGAGATGAGGTCATCGGTGCTGCTGATTTCACCTCCTCACCATAAACACCAAAGTACCTTGTCTCCACTTCGCTATCTCACTGTAAAATCCCTACCTCGCTGGCTCTAAAAAGCTGCCTTTGTGTGGGGGAAGACAAAGCCTTCAAGTCCTGGTTCAGAGAATCATTGAAACCTATGCAGGTCCTGTGATGTCACAGATTAGGTGTTCTTCACAAATTAGACCATAATCATGTTTCCAGTGTAAATTATTAGTGTTAAAGGTGCTGTCTGCAAACAGTCTCTTTACATCAGCGGCTGCTGTTTTGGTGAGATTTTCCCAACAAGCCAATCTCTTACTGCGGTGAAACCACAACGATGTGGAGGCAACCAAGTAAAATTACTATGATTTGGGGCTTTCTCCTAACTCAAAACAAACCCTGAAGTTTGTTCCCAGCCCTCCACCTGCCAAAGGCACGTGAGCCCTTTCATGTCCCACCACAAAGAACCAAAGAGCTGCAGAAACAGCCTGGCAACCTTTATTTATCTGTCCGCATTGAACATTCACTTGGCATTAAAACCCTGCTGAAGGCATGTCCCACTCCAGGAGGGCACAGCCACCCCCCTGGCACCATACAGGTAGCTTCTCTTTTAGAAACACCGTGCAATGGCTGTAGGACATGACTACCAGGGCGAGATTCCTGCTTTAATATTACAGGAACCCTCTGAAGCGTCCTGTGCTTGGTTGGCTCACATGTGTTAGACTCACCAGGTTTCAGCCAAGCGCTTGCATTGGTGTGTGCTCATGTCTCGGGCAGGGGAGGGAGGTCTGAGCACGGCTGCTCTTCCAGAGGAAGAGATAAGGATGTTCTCAGCTGGGTACCCCTATTTGCTCTCCCATCCCTCCATGGCAGAGATGCTGGAGCTAAGCAATGGCTGTCATTAAGCTGTAAAAGCAGGGTCCTGCATAGAAGGAAATGGGCACATAAAGCAGCCCTACAACCAGTGGCATCCCCGGGGTTATTCTGGTTTTAAGAGGCTTTTTAATTTGTTGATGGGTGAAAGGAAACGTGACTTTTTGTGCAAAGGTTCTGATAAATCTTTTTGTGACAAGTGGCACTGAATGTGTGATGGGGACAGGTCTTCCGCGGGCCTGGAAAGGGTCTGAGGCCAACTGAGCCACACCGAGCGGTGACAGTGAGAGTACAATCCCCACCAGAGAGGTGAGCAAAGCTGAGCTTAGCCTCCAAATCGCTTTGACAAAGCAGGGGGGTCCTGAGCATCTGAGGCACGTTCATGATGCTGTCATAACATTGGAGCAAAGTGGAACCAGGAGGGGAAGGTGTAAAGTAATGCCTAGGTGTTATCCCGAGCAGCCTGTGTCAGCGTTGGCAGTTTCCAGGTGTGATGAGTTTGCGCTGATGCGTAAGGCTGTAATTCATCGCCAGTGGTATGACACAGGCCGGCTGTGTGTCGCAGGAGGTAGCGCATCCTTTGGGAACCAGAATGTTCCCTGAAAACCTGGGGGGCAGCAGCCACCCTACTAGACTTTGAAAACAGAGCTGAGGTGTGCTCCTTTGTGGGGGAAGTAATCCAGTGGGCCCATGCGGGCTGTGCATAGCCACCCCGGCATTCCCATGTGAAGCCACACACCAGCAAGCCCTGATGCACAAGGTCAGGCTGAGTTGCAAACTGATCTAGACCTGGTTATGCACCCTTTGAACCTCCCAACTGCAGGGTTTTGGTGCTCAGGCTGCAGTGCAGGGAATCCTCTCCTTTTGGGGTGGCATGAACCTCCCACTTGCAGCTGGAGCGTCAGCCAGAGGCCGCCTGATGCTGTGTTCTGTGCAGTTTATAAAGGAAGTCTCACTGAAATGGTTGTTTGTAGTTCTAACCGAAGGGCGCTTCCTCTCGTGCTTGGCTTTAAACCCCCCCCCCCCCGACGCCCAGTAATTGTGAAGCACGAACTGGCCCCCGCGGCTGGAAAAGCACACAAGGGGTGCTGGGATCTGCCCGGTTCCATTGCAAACGCTCAATGTCCTGTATTTGCACGGTTGCTAACATGATTTAGGTCTGGGCCACTAAGCCCCTTTCAGGATACTGTAGGTCTAATTGTACGGGTTTTTTCCAAGGAGGAACACCAGCTTTCCCCCTTTCTGTGGCACAGAAACGCTCCCGCTGTGAACCTGCAGCCGGGCTGAGCATCCCAGCGGGATGCACAGGGGGGCACTTCCAGCCCCACTTCCTTCGCCAGGCGGGGAGTGGGGTCCCCGGGGCTTCCCCGTGCTGCTTGGGGGTCCCCTCCCGGCCTTTGCCAGCTTGAGCCACACCTGCTCGAAGCCACTCAGCTCTTTTATGAGAAAAGCGCCTTAATACCTTCCAGTAAAACTCACTGCCGAGGTTCCCACCCCCGGCGCCTCCCTTTCCGTTCCCCTCTGCATCTCTGCTCCCAACCCAGCTCCCCGCCAGCATAACAATCCCATCTCTGGCTTTTATACATTTGGTATAAACATTTCCTGACGCTCATAAACACCTCTGTCATTTATCAGTGCAGTGAAAGATGTTTATTGCCTAAATACGGACGCTACAATGGGATCAGTGCTGGGGATGCTGGCTGCTCTGCTCCTGTGCAGTGATGCTCCCCAAAGCAAGGCCAAACTTGGGGCCACGTTTTCAGCTTTGGGTACAGCAGCCCCTGTTTTTTAATTACTCCTATTGATGACTGCAACTCCCCACACTAAGCGGGTAGCGCTGTCTGACCAAAGCTAATTTTACGGCAGTTCTGGTATGTACCAAATTGAAGGAGGTAAAAGAAAGGGGTCGGGGTGGTGGGGGAGGAAGAGATCTATAACTGGCATGTTAATAAAACTCCAGTTTGTCACTTCAGCAGCACACCCTGAGTGTAATAACTAAGCTTCCTTTCTATACCCCCTATGAGTTCCTTTGTATTGACAGATGCCATTTGTTCATTTACGACGTGATAATAAAAACCTTCAGCTTTACTGAATGTTGTTCTTTTCCTCCCCTGACACTGGGGCACCAAATGGTTTGTACTGCACTCAGCAGGCACTTTTCATTAAAGACCGTGGCATGAAAATGAACTGTATTTGAAAACCATTTAGTAGCAAAAGTTCTGGTGCTGAATAGGCTGCGTATAAACCTTCCCGAGCTGGGAAGCGGCTTCCCAGGTGCCTCTGCACACCCTGGCACATATTCACACGTGCGTGCTGGAATAAGGGGTGTCTTTATGCTCAGGCAGCGCTGCTGCAATCGAGGGCCCAGGCAGCGCTCAGATCCCTCTAGCAATGGCTGTACCCTGCTATCAGTTTGCTCTGACTTTTTTTTTCTTTTTTTTAGATCTTTATCTGACTTTAAATGGCTCAAAAATCTTTCAGCTTATCTATACTTCTTTGAACTTTTCATTTCAAATGTTTCCAGAAGTTTTCACGCACCCACAGGTTGAGAACTGTAAATTTGGATGTCTGAAACCCAGCATTTGCGTTTATAATTGAGCCTTCGTTAGGGAATGAAGCACCAGCCCAAAGTAGGTTTTGAAGCACTGGTCAAAATTCTGGCTCTCAGCATCTAAAATTGTGGCTTGATTTGCAAGGACACTGAACGCTCAGATTTCCCATTGACCTGACAAAAACACCAGTGATAATGAAACAGCGTGATAATAATGCCAGCTTTGGGTTGGCCTTGCTGTTGGAAATGCAGCCCCTAAATTTACGGTGATTCAACCAAAATGCTAGGCTAGGAAATGAGTAAAAAAAATGACAGCAGATAAGCAAAGGAATGAACATCATTTTTTCTTCAACACATTATTTATTTATTTATTTATTTGCTTATTTTTATATTTATTTACTTTTATCCTGGGGATAAATAAATAGTGCTTCTCTCTCTCAGGCATCAGTTCTACAGTTAGTAGCTAGCCGTGTTTTGCTGTGAGTAGTAAATTTCAGCGTATGGTAGCTAGTGATTCATAGCAGTAGTCTTATTAATTATTTATAATTAAGCCAAAATCAGTGATTAGTAAAGGGAAAATGATTTGGCCGGGCTGGCAGAGAGCCATACTGTACTCTCTAAGTACTTAGAGGGTGCTCTCATCTTTCTTCCCAAAGCAAAGCTCTGAGGTGTTGCTACATCTCAGGGGCTGCCCCAATGCTGCCATGTGACAATGTTAGTCTTACTATTATTTCTTTTAATCCCTCATGTTCCATTGTATTGAGCAAAATAAGTGTTTGCTAACCACAAAAAAAAGGTAATAATAACTGTTATCATCCTTCCCTGATCATCCAGAAGGGACTTTTATCACTAACATTATCACTTGTTGCCAAACAAGTACAGAGATGTTAGCCTGGAGGATGAAATAGTTTAATCATGGGGAAACAATTTGCAGCGCCCAGATCTCAGCTGGTTCCCCTTTCATCTGCTCTCAGTTACTAAGCGACTTCTGCAAATCTGTTTTGTAGCTGTAATAAAATTCATTCTATGGTCTGGCACGCACACACCAAATGGTTTGCCTAATTCAGCCGTATTACAGTCGTCTGGAACAAAGAGAGAATTCATAAGTTTTGAGGGGGGATATTTTGGTTTTTTAAATCACATAATGCATAATGTTTGTCTTCTAAAAAGGAAAAATAAATAAATAGAGAGGGCTTCTTGATTCTGGTCCCTTCTGAAGAAAAAAAAACCCCAAAACATTGTGGTCGAGTTAGACAAATTGTTGCAAAGATAAATCAACTTCAAATTTGAAGTGGCATTAAAATCTCAATCTTCAAAACTCAGAAACTTTTGCAGTACCACAATGTTTCCAAGTCTCTATCAACACATGCCCCAGAGTCTGGCCCCCATGTTAAAGAAAGACAATATTTATCTGCAGAAATGTTGAATAATCACATTTCTAGAGCTCCAGGAATTTCTGGTATTAGCACAGGTAAGAGCCTCTGTGAAATCTCTTCCCAGTCTGATGCCTGTTGGATTCTTCACAATTACTTTGAGCCTGTATTTTTGGCCTTGTGTTCTTGGAGCACACCTAGTGCCAAGACATCTTCTAACTCCAAGGGACAACTTATTCTGCTGTAAGATTCAGGCTTCAGATGAAAGTTCTTTCTTTGAAGCATGTAAATAACTTCCTTGCTTAAATGCCTTGCTGACTTGGTGACAACCCAAGAACATCACACTGACTCCAGATCACCAGAAACTGTTTCTGTTGCCCTGGAAATGAAGCTTCCCTTAGAAAGCATGTGTTTGCAGCCCTGAAGTTAGGAGTTACATCAATTTAACATGCAGTGTTGAACCCTATTTCTCTGTCTTCTCACATGATATTGAGAGAAGAATGCCACAAAAGCTTTTTGGGTTTGGTTGGTTTGGGGTTCTGTTCTGTGTTGCTCATCATTTGGATCTCAACTCGTAACTCAGCATCCTGTGTGTGACCCTCAGGACTGGTACATGGCTGGTAACCCATAGAGTTTCTCCAGGGTCCTTGGTAATGGAGATAAAAGGGCGTTAAAGTGACAAAATGGATTGTGTATCAGCAGGTAGATTTGGGGTTGGGTTGATTGTTTCTGAATAGTCTTTACCCAAAGCTGCTAGCCCTGATGCACTACTGCTTGGATACCCTTGCCCCATTGAGTATGTCTCCATGTCAGAAGCAACCCTGTTGAGATAAAAGCCTTTTTTGTTTGTTTCCTTGCAGAGATCAAATTGGGATTGTTTCATCTTTTCATTTTTTGTGAAAGCTTAGGAGACGTGTGTGTGGCTGCTTACAGTCAGCTTCCAAACCCAATTCAGGAGGGTTTAGATGTAGGGTCCAGATCTATGTCTTTACAAAAGACATGTGATCACACAACCCACTCTCAGAATGCCCACAAATAAACAATTTCTTATCAGCACAGCTTTTCTAGAATGTAAATAATTTTGACTTAGTTGGCAGTGTCCATCAACTTCCAACTTGCTGCCAGAGCAGGCCTGTTCCTTAGAGTTGATTAGACTAGTAATATATAAAAATGTGTTTTGCAATAAATCTTAAGCCAGCCCCCTACAATGCTCTTTAACCCCCTGACATCCAAATAGAAGAAATGGAAATAAATTTCTAATGCCTTTTGTATTATCTTATCTCTTCCTCCTGCACAAAAATGACTTTTGCTGAGTGACAGATAACATCTCTCTAAGCACAAAGCAGCGCCGGGGTTAATTAAAGCGTTCCTCACTCTTCTCAGGCCCAACTGCTCCTCAGTGTAACGTAGGCCGTTATTGTGGTCGTGCAGTAACCAAGAAGAGAAAGTGCTTGGTTCACCCTGAAAAAGGAACTGGTAGAAACCTATCTACAGCAAATCACAGATACAGCGGTGCAGGCCGGGCTGATGTACAAAGGAAAGCAGAGGTAACCTGCTAATTCTTGTGAGCAAACCCAAGGAAGTTCAGTTAGGTCAGGTTGTGTCTCCATCATCAGCGTGTCAGATTGCGTCGGTGAGCTGCATCAGTCCCCAAGAGAGATTTAGTGTTTACTTCTTTACAAAGGAGACATGTCAGGTTTAAGTGCTCCGTTTCCATCACCTAGTAGCTAGATTGCTGCGGGGCTCCATGAGCTGCCATTAAACCCCTGTATTTGTCTGCGGTCTGTGACTTGCTCATGGTGGCACTGAGTCAGCTAGCGGGGTGTGAGGAGTGTGCATGGCACAGTGCAGGCGTCTGACAGACTGCTGGCAGCGATTTGTCCATTGCATAGGACATCCCTGTGTAGTTTACACAGCTCACCGGACACCGTCATGACTGAAAGCCTCACAAACTCTGGCTTAGACAGAAGGACCTGTGCTGAGGCCACTGTGTTGGCTGAGGACCCTGATAGCCCGTGTTCTGGTCCTCCCTCAACTTCAAACTTCCTGGGCAGCCTCGAGCAGCTTGGCTGCTCTGCCTCAGCTTCACCCTTTATACAGGGAAACGCGCAGATTAAAATGTTTCCCAACGCCAGCGAGATGTTGTGACACATCATATTCAGATGCCCCTTAATGGGACCATATAAATTCCATAGCTGCTTTATCTGATCCGGCAGCCGTGAGTCTGCCTGTCTGAAAGTTGCTGCTCTTGATAAGGAAAGACTCCTGCTCATGAAATTCCTTTTTGAGAAAAGCGTGAGGAAGGTCTCAGTCATGTTCTGGTGAGCAGGTGCCTGGGCTGTAGCAGATCCACATCCTAGACGATGTCCTGTCCCAGTGCCAGCACTTCCCTGGGTGAGAGTCTCTGTGACTCTGCATCCTGGACCCTGGAGAAGGGGGCAGTTGTTCAGCAGGGACCTCCCACCACCCTTCTGCAACGCTGAGGTGGCCCCCATGCCCAGACCCTTGTGTCAACCCTTGCCAACACGCTACACAGGCATTTTAATCACAGAATCACAGAATCACAAGATTGGAAAAGACCTTTAAGATCATCAAGTCCAACCGTTCCCATCCTATGCTAAACTATATCCCTAAGTACCTGGATTTTGTTTGATGTGGGGTTTTTAAAGAGAAAAATAATGGAAATTAACTATTAACATCCCATTTGAAAATTGAACTTTCTTTGTATTTAAATAGGCATTCTTAATTTTACCCACTTAGGAATGAAGCCAGTTTGATTAATTTTCATCTATCTGTAGCAGTTTTGCTCCAAGTTTTGGCCTGCTGCAGTACCCCCTGAATGTCCCTGTTCATTATGGGGTGGCAGCTGACTCTTAACTCTCATTCGGCGCTGTATTATTTATCCTCTGGTGTCAAACTAGCCAAAAGAACTCCAGAACACACACATATATTACGCCATGTGCAAACAAAAAGAGGTTTCCAGGTTACAGATGCCAATAGCAACACTGGAAGCGTCTCAGCTCGGCAGACATCCCAACGTGTCCATGCAAATCCGTGGAGAAATGCCATTACTGCTACTCTGTGAGCTCCATGACTTAGCAGATCTAATGCTATGAGTAGCTGTGAGCGTCTGCTCCATGGCAGGAAAGGCAGAGGGACCTGGTCATTTTTCTGCACCAGATTACAGAATTACAGAGTCACTGGGTTGGCAAAGACCTTTAAGATCATCAAGTCCAACCGTTCCTGTCTTATGCTAAACCATATCCCTAAGTACCTCATCTACCCTTTTTTTAAACACATCCAGGGAAGGTGACTCAACCCCCTCCCTGGGCAGCCTGTTCCAGACTCCGACAACTCTTTCAGTAAAAAATTTTTTTCTAATATCTGATCAGGCCCTGGCACAGCTTGAGGCCATTTCCACTTGTCCTATCACTTGTCACCTGGCTGAAGAGACCATCGCCCACCTCTCTACAACCTCCCTTAAGGTAGTTGTAGGTAGTGATAAGATCTCCCCTCAGCCTCCTCTTCTCCAGGCTAAACATCCCCAGCTCCCTCAGCCGTTCCTCACCAGCCCCTTCCCCAGCCTGGTTGCCCTTCTCTGGACTTGCTCGAGGACCTCAATGTCCTTCTTATAGTGAGGAGCCCAGAACCAGACCCAGTACTCGAGGTGTGGTCTCACCAATGCCGAGTACAGGGGCAAATTCTCACCTCTCCTCTCTACCTCTTCGTGTCATCTCCCTGCAGTCAGTCCTACGGGGTCCATTTAAATTGCGCCTTTATTACCTCAGCAGTTCGCAAGAGCCACAGCTTGCCTGGTTCTGTTTATAGAGCATGTAATCATTACAATAAAACAACAACAAAGATCAAACCAGCTCCATTGCTAGAGGTATTTAAACTGGCCTCATGTCTTTCCCGGGACAGAGACATGGCTGAACACTTGGGAAGTTTTTGGGACCTAAACCACAGCTCCTTCCATAATATACAATATACATCGTCCTCTTCCCTTACAGAGGGGTTTGCTGTGGGCATTTATTTGTATTTTGTTGCTATGGTAGTTGCTTCTGGTTTTGAAATGGGACACGTTATCAGCCGCCTGAAATCAGATTAATTGAGCTGCTTCCGATACAAAGATCTCAAATCAATACAGTGCTCACCTTGTAAAAGGCACCTTTTTTTGTTGTTGTTGTTGGTTGAGTTTTTTTCGTGCCTCCCGAGATCAGATGCATTAAAATCCACCTGGAACTAACTTTTCTTTCTCTTCTCACCCCCACACTTCCCCATATGTGGTTCTGATTTTCCCCTCAGGGTACCTATGGGAGGTCTGGAAAACTCTTGGGAGCTTTCAAAGAATGTTAATATGTATAATACGGCATTTTTAGTTTTAAATAAAACATGTAAGGATTTTTCTTTTTGAGGATAAAGAAGTAAAGCTGGTAGTTAAAGACTATTTGTAAGAAAAAGTCCCCTCTTACCATAAAAAAGCTTAATAACGTTTAATTGTATTCCATAGCATTTGGCACCCATGGTATTAAGCATTTACAGTTCCTTGTAAAATGTCTGGGCAACACTGACTTTTAATTCTCCTAAGCTGGGGTTTTTTTGCCTCCTCTCTTGATAAGAAATTTCTACCTAATGGTCCAGCACAGCATTTGCTATTCAGTCCTCAAGCATTTTGTTTGCCTAAGAGCAGAATCTGGTCCCTGGTATCTCTGCTGATCTTTACAAACCCCATCTCTCGCTGTGATACTTACCCTGAGTACCGTGATCGCAATCACAACCCGGAGCAGAGCTTTCTGCTATAAGTAATTCTACAGATAAGAACAATAAGCATTTATAAGATCAAACTCACAGATGCCAGCACACAGACGTGAGCACCTCTGGAGAGATGGCAATTTTGTGGCAGCGATCAACATGCATTAAGCTGTTGGTTATAGCTGCGCTCCCTCATCTTGAGAAGTTAGCGAGTCAGTGCCTCAGATAAAGACGGTGAAATTTGATCACTGGAACTAAAATGGATGGCTTAGCTGCCTAATCTCCTCCATCCCGTTATCATCAGCTCCCAATCCCCTCCCCACACCATCTTCAAAATTGGGAAACAGCCCCAGACTGATGGGAATATGTTGCTGAGTTAAAGTAAACAGTTCTCTGAGACTGTGTGGCCTCAGCCCGCTGCTGAGACCTGAACAGGGAAAATGACCTTCTGGGGAGATTACAGCACATTTGTCTGTGGGATCTGCCTGTTGGAGTTGATAACTGATGGTGTCGATAGAAAATATCTGATAATGGATTAGTACTTGTAAAATCTGTCTTGGTCCCAGCAAAGAACCTCTGGAGACAGAATCCTCGGAGAGAAGCACGCCATTTACAGCAGGAGGGTTAGCACATGCCAGGAGAATTAGATCTCTCCATCAATGCAATGCACACATCAGTACAGCACGTAGACGGAGTAAGAAGATGCATTTAAAGCAGCTCATTGAATGAAGCCCAGCAAAATGGAGACAGGTTTGGGTTCAGTTTTGTTTTCCCCTTTCTTCCAACAGTGAGAGGGAAGGTCATTTTTCTGCACCGTGCTGCAGGATGGGCGATGGCTCCCTTCCCCGTGGATACATGGAGAAGCCAGACTTGAGGTGAGGAAGTGATCCCAGCCACGCTTCTTTCGTGACAGGTTTCTGAACTTCCCTGCAGGGACGGTGTGCTGGCTCCCAAGGGACGGTGTGCTGGCTCCAAAGGGATGATGTGCTGGCTCCCACAGCCCCATACACTCACCCAGGCTTCTCCCAGAGCAAACTCCTCCCAGCTTTGCTAAACACACCCGGGCTTGCTGTCTTGTCAGTGCATGTGTTTCAATAATGGAAGTTCCTTCACCAGAAGCACTGAACAAGATGTAGGCATAATGTTACTCCTGACATCAGATATCCTTTTTACATCCAGAGACCTTACTGAGCTTCACAAAGGGGTGAAACAGTTATCTACATTTTCTTGATAGCAATTGTAAAGTACAACTAAACTCCTAGTTTAGTATAAGGGAGCACACAGGGACTCCCATAACATCCCAGATTTCAACTGTATTAGGTGCTGGAAATAATTCCAGCAAAAAAAGGTGCTTCCTTTTCCAAATTGCTACAGTTTCTCTGTGAGAAAAGATAACGAGGTGGGACAGAAAGCATGGGGATGGGGTAACAGTCTGAACCTCCGTCAGTTTCAGCAATACAAGTTTATCCTTAGGTTTTAACTGGACACCTTACTGGGCATAATGTACCCCCCCTACATTCTGTACTAATGCACTTCCAAAAGATATGAGCTGCTGCTAATTACACCAGTGGCAATTAGCTGATGTGTCACCCGGGAATGTGGGTTTTGCCAGCTTGGGCTCCTGGTCCTGACTGGGAGCAATGGCTGCACTCCGGGACACGCGAAAATCCCCTGGGTAGGGGCGTAATGCTGTACATGGGAATGGGAATGGGGCCATGGCTCTGGTGTTCTCCACGTAGCACAGGGATCGCTGGGAGGGTGAGTGATGGTCTATTTTAATCTATTATTATTACACATTATATATTTCTCCTATTTAATTTCAAATCAAATGTCCCCTATGCAAAAGGAGAGGCGTTTTCCACCCTGCATTCCCCACCCCCCTCACACAACCAAGGACATATTTAAAACTTAAGGGCAAACGTTCTATAAAACACCACCCAACCCTTTGCAAATTCTCTGCATAACTCTCACATGCATCCTCTAACTTTAGTCCATCCCTGCTCCAAAGTTGTAATTTGCCCTCCAGTCCTTTTTTCCCCCTCTCTCTCTTTTTTACAGTCTTTGAGATGGCAATTAAGGCAAGAGATGCACTTAGAGCTTTGCTTCAGCTACAGATCCCTCCACCCTAGTCATATGCTCTGCTCTTTTATGCTAATCTGAATGTCCTTTTGCATGAAACATCAATCCGAATTCTCTAATTGTTCTCTCCTTATCTGAGATTTGTCTCTCATGCTTTCCACCCCTGGGTGTGGTGATCTCCATCCCACATGGTCCCAAAGGCTGACTCCTTTGCCTGGGCAGGGGTTTTGTTAATGAAAATCCCCCGAGGCAGAATCACTAAAGCCAAAGGAAAAAAAAAAAAAAAAAAAAGCCGTATTATGCTGACCATTTATACAGTCTTTTTCTCTCCATAGATCTCCCAAAGCTTCTCAACGAGGAGTAAACGTTGTCATCTGCATTTTACAGGTACATTAACTGAGGCCAAGCAGAAGGTTGCATCTGATAGACCTGGACAAAGACAGATCTGGAGTATCTGATGGGCTTGAGGACATTATGCCCCATTTTTCTTTCAGATGACACAAAAGGGTGATATAACTGAGCTATACAAGTTACCGAGGGGGTTTTCTTTCTCCCTCATGTTTTGTGGATTTTGTCTTAAATACAAGCAGGTGATAACTGGAAGTAACTGTGAACCTCAGCACCCTGCCTTCAGTTTAACTCTATCAGTGCTTCACAGCCCAGCCTCCGAAGGCATCCCTTCTTTCTTTCCATAAAAACACTTTGTGGCAGAACAGATTTAAGTAGTGTGTTGGGGGAGAAATCTTAGGCTGAGCTACCGGATATTGGGGTGCTCTGAAGCAGTCACTGGGAGAAGTGGTATGAGATGCCCTTGGGTATTTCAAGGGAGTGAAGAGTGCCTGTCCTCATGCCAGCAGTCCTGGGTGAAAAATGACGCTGGACTTAGTGGCTGGAAAGGTACAAAATTGGGTATGACACTTTCATTCTTGGTCTTACTCCTCACCCCCCAAATTTCTGCTGCTGTATATTACGCATCCCCCTTGTGAAGTTAAAGTAGCTCATAAAAGCATTAAGTAAAAAGGCAGAACTTACATGGGAACTGTTAGATTTTCTCTGTGTGGCCATAATGAGGTTATTTATGGTACATGTAGGAAAGATTAAAGGTTTTCATAATAAAGGAAAGCAAGAGCTCAAGAATTGGGTGCCTCCTAACAGCACTGACTCTCAAGATGGGATAAATCACCCGAGTAACCATTAAAACTTCAAGAAGATTGCTTGTAAACCTCCAAGCAATGCCAATAAAGCATATTCCTGGCCATATAGTAGTCCATATGGTGGAGCTCAGCAGTTTTTCAAAACTGAGGGCTACTCACAATTTAACCCTACTGTCTTTTTCCTCAGAGGGCATCGAGCCAAGCAACCACTACCATGGATCAATGCCATCTGAAGTGTGGGAGAGTGGGAACGTGGAGACCGGACTGGGGAGAACTCAGCTTACCCAGCAGACAGCTCCGTGAGTGTGGAGATGGGTTGGACTCCTGAGCTTAAATCTCAGCTGCTTGTTGGGGGTCTCCTGTCATAGCACAATGTTAGAGACACATTTTTATGGGCTCTCAGGAAGTTAAGAAAATATTCCATGGCCCCTCAAGGTTCTGGTTCATTTGCATTTTAAAAAGTCAAGTCTGCCAGGCCCTTCCACTCCAAAAGGCCAAGGTAGTGAAAACCCCAATAAATCACGCTGCAGGGTGATGTGTGGCTTAACAGCAACGGCACAGGACGCAGCCAGAAACCCCTCCCCAAGTTCTACACCAGAGACAAACCCAAACCCAAACCCAGAGATACCATCTCTTTTCTCTTTCTAGGGTTGGTTTGTTGGGTTTTTTTCATGCCCATTTCTCTTTCAGGGTAACCAACCCTAGACACAGAGATGTGACAAAGGTGAGCACGGGGGAAAGTGCTGTAGAGATTGACACTGGCCAGCACTGGCCCAACAGCTGTTCCCAGAGATGGATCCTCTCTGGGCCAAGTTTCACAGCCTTATCCAGCAGATTTCTCTTTTGCTCCATTTCTCTTTCAAGCCCTACTCAAGACAGGTTACCAAGTACAAACTTGGTCTTAATTCTTAAGCTTGATATAAGAGATTTGAACAAACTTATGACAAGCCCCAATTCTGCAGGCTCCCCGTGGCGACATTCAGTGAGCTTCTGGGGAGTTCTGGTAACGGCCTCACTTCCCACCATGACAGCTCGATTCTCACTGTGGGATGTCTAGTGCTCTCACATAATAAATTGCAATGATTACAATAAAGATAAGGAAAACCTACCAGCATTCAAATAATTCAGATTTAAACAAATGTTCAGCTTTCAGAAAATTCATCTTTTTCCAACTGATATTGTAAGAAAATATTTATGGGAAAGAAAGGAAGGAATCTGAATCTCTTCTAAACACATTAGCATTGGTCGCTTGTGTGGATCAATTGGACTAGTGCATCAGCCGATATAAATTGTCGGTTTATTCATTTTCATGGAGTTATTCTAAAGCTGTGCTGCAGTAATTGTCTGAATCAGTTGAACTCAGAGGACATCTTTGTCCAATGACTGTGGCACATGTGAGGGCTGGGATTTAACAGCAGGGATGGACCCAAAGTCCCTGGCCATATGAAGTAGACTATCATGGACTCCAATGCAATCTTCAGATGTCTTAATGACTGTTACCACAGACTGCCTGCAGACCTAACTTTAGGAAGTAATGAGTACTCAAGTCCCCAAGTAAAATGATATAAAGCTTTAGGTGTATAACACCTCTGAAAAGCAATGATGGCATCACACTCCTGCGTCTTCCTGGGGGGGGGAAGAAAAGTGCTGGGGTCACATCTGACCCAGCGATGCTGAAGGCCATGGAGGGGTACGCCATGGAGATTATGTGGGAATGAGCCAAGGGGAGCTGGGAGGTAGGAAGGGGCAATGGCCCTGAAACTGCAGCAACTGCTCAGACGGGTGCTCATCTAAGAGCTCCTAGCCCAACACTTAGCATATAAATGGGGAGAGGGTTTCCTGTCTGGGGACACCAAACTGCTTCATGCCCAGCCGGAGTGTATTTTTCTTTGTCTGTGGGAAGGTCAAAAGCACTAAAGAGACAGACCTACAGTCAGGCGGGGAAGGGAACTAGGAACTAATATAAAAAGTTGTGGCGAATGTGATGTAAGCCCACTAAAGGCTCCTTCCCATTTATTTCCGCTCCCTTGCTCCTCAGAAATGTGTATGTTGCCAGCGCAGTGTCTGTATCTGATTTATTTTTTTCTCAGTGCCCTTCTGAATTCATCGCCTTGTTTGCAGAGCTGAGCCAGCCGCCAATCCGCCCAGAAATGCCCAGGAGATTTGAAGTTAGCCTGGAAATCTTTCAAAGGACACCAAAGATAACTGCACTGGCTCTTCTATTGCATTTCCATTTTATGGCATCTTTTTATATTCTGTAGTAGGCTTTTCTGAATAAAAATGAGACAGCCTCTTAAGAGGCCTTTTTATTATTTGCATTTGGCAAAAACAGCCTTAATGAGCTGTTAAGAGTCATTCCCCGCTCCTATTGTTGGCGATGCATGGGAGCCTGTAAAGTGTTGAAAAGCCAGAAGACAATTTATGATCCCTGATGCTATCCCTTCCTGAGACAATTCTTCAGAAAGGAAGATATCTGGGGAGTAGGAAGTCCCATTATTTAAATGCTTGAGTAACTTTTACTGGAGTCATAACTGTGGAATTTGCTATTTTCATTTCAGAAGTGTGCACGCCCCCCCCAGCAGCACTGCCAGGCCTGCTCCTCCAGCACCGGGGATGGGAAGATGACTCAAGGAAAATCCCCCGCTCATTCCCGGGATTGAATAAATAGCAACAGATTCCGAGCAAACACTAATCAATTTATAAAACTCGTTTATTTTATCCCCCGCCCCAGCAGTGCTCAGGCTGGTATCCGGGGGCAGCGGTCCCTTGGCCCGCAGGAGTGGCGTTGGCAGACTTGGGAAGCGGGAAGGAACTCGGATGTACCCGACATATGGGACCAGAGGGTTACTCAGCACAGTGGGGGAAAGATAAAAAAGAAACAAAGAGTTTCACAAGTTTCTGCAGCCGAGGGATGTGGCGCTGGGCATTGTTTTCCCCTTGAAAGCAGCAGCCAGTAAGTGTTGGAGGTGTTTGTGTGTGACTGGGGGTGCCGAGGAGACAATCAAATATTTGTGACAAAGGCAAAGACCTTGGATGTTATCGTTGACACCCAGACGTCTCGAGAAGAGAGCAAATATCGCGCTCATTGTATTGCCTCCTACTGTAAATGACAAAATGACATCTTTTGCCAGGCTCGTGTGTATTGATCGGCTTCAGCCCCTACTAACTTAAACACTGTAAATGGCTGAGGGATAGGTCTGTCTGTGTGACAGTAATTAAGTGATACTCTCACTGTCTGAACAAAGAGATGACCCGATGAGGCCTTACGCCTGTTCCGTCCTGCGGTGCTACCATCGCTGCCACTGTCAGGAACAAGGAGCACAGGGAAATGGTGGAACACTAAAAGCTCTCTGTAAGAAGCCACGTTTTAGGCAGGAGATGCTCTGATTTAATAAAACTAAGCGGTATCCTCCACGGTGATATTCCCATAGCATGCCTGGCACCCTGCACTGTCACACAGCACCCACACTGAAGCACATTTAAGAGGAGGGAAACATCCTTCGAAGGGTTAATGAAAGCACCTAGGGGAGCTTGATGCAGCCACTGGCCAAGAACCCACCAACAAATGGCTCCAAATGCTGCTGTGCCTCTGATAAGAAACTCTGCTACGATCCATCATCCCAGGAAAGCGGGATGTCACCCCAAAGATGCTGAGTAGGCGACAGTTCAAAAGAGAGCAGGAGAGCCACAAAGCTGCTACAAAAGAGCATTTGTGGCCGGCTCCAAGCCCCCAGTCTGGACAGGAGGTGGCTCCTTGCCTGATTTTGGTGTGTGGATCTGTGCTTGGGAGACCAACGCCATAGGGAGCGCGATGGGAACAGCCCCAGTGAGCAGACCCTTATGGGGGTGCACCGCTGCACCCCAACCCAGCAGGGGAAGACAGGACTCTCCTGGGGGACCCTCCTCTTCCTACCACCTTTGGGGTGCTGGAAAGAACCCTCTGATCTTGGCACCCCCGAATGAAGGTGCACACAGAGCCGGGCAGTGAGGACTTGAGTGTTTCACCTGGTTTCAGAGTGCACTCCGAGAGCTTCATGTGGACTCAGCTGTATCCTTCAAAGCTACTTTGTACCGAACACTCCAGCAGCCGCGACTCAACTGCCTTCCTTCTATCGGTACCTGCAACAGTCATTTATATTCTACAGTAACAGAACAAAGTGTCCAAAAATAAAGCAAGCTGGGCTTACTAAAAGTGCCAGTGCAAGTATTGCTGCACAGCCCGGTCTCCTAGGAAGCCTGATAACATATCAGATCTGGCAGTGATTTTTCCAGATCAAATTTCCATCGATTCTAAGCCTGTGCCTGATCTCTAATTTTTTTTTTTTTCCAGATTCAATCATATTTTTCTGTTTGAGTTGGATATTTTTAAATCCCCTAAATGTCAGGGTCTGATTCTGACCTCGCATCCGGGGAAGAGCGGAGTGACTTTAAGACTTACTCCTTCTTCCGCTAATAGCGATCTAACTGCTGTATAATTCTGTCTTCCATCAGGGAAGTATTGCCTCGCAGGTTTTTTTCAAGCCCGAGTCCTTTGTCTGAAATGTAATCATCAGCAATTACCCATGTGCAGAGCATTTTGTCACACTTACTTACTGCTCACAAGCCAGCCATACATAGTAAACAGTAAAACGCGGGGCCAGGCTCTGGCTGATGTAAGCGGCGCGGAGAAGTGTGACAATAAAGTGATGCGAATCCACAACAGCTGGATCTTGGCTCCTCACTTGGCTTCTCGTTATTTAAAAATGTTCTTTCCTTCCGTAATTTTATTTGCATAAAAACACAACACAATAATTTGACGACTACTCACCCTCACGCTGTGCGTAGAAGCAAAACAGCTTAATGTTAAACCCAGCAATCAATTATTTATCCCCCCACGCCCCCGAAATCACACATCTTGCAGTTTCTTTCCTGTGCTGTGACTTACAAAAGTGACTTACGGTGCAGCTGGGTTATGCGGTAAAACGAGTAATTCGTACTTGTTGAAAGAAAGGGGTTATTCTTTTGTGAGGTCGGGGAACAAAGCTTCGCAATAAATGTTGTATTCTGCTACGCGCCAAGCGCTTTTGTCCAGCCCATGGCACAAATCATACCGTTCCGAGTGCTCATCCACAGCAGTATTCTTTAATGCTTAACTCTGACCTCACAAAAATAATTGGTGTGAAGCAAATTTACTTAGCCCTCCGCCTTTATTTGCGGGCTGAATAGCTCAGGGAATTGTGCATATTGTTTATGGAAATG